>JAJAQA010000006.1:39916233-40516233 GCA_021464565.1 Rutilus rutilus | reverse complement strand
CTGCTCCACCTCTTCCCCAAGAGACGAACCAGCCCCCTCCTGATATGCTCCACTCCATTTTACCTTTAGAAAAGAAAACAAAAAAAAGAAAACCTAAGTGGCAACAATCTTATGCAGGATTTCAGGGAAAGAAAATGTCATGGACAATCATTTTTTCTTACCTCACATTTGAAATCATGAGCTTTGGCATGAAAAACAGAAAGAAATGGCCTCATGGTGAGGAGATCCTGAAGCTCAGGGCATTTCTGTCACTCTCTGGAGGTAAGGCCAGTACTTGCATGCCACATCCATTGCAAAAAATGTAACTGGCTTACAGGCCATTTGCTTTTGGAGGTACAGGGGGTAGGCAAAAATCTCCCCCCTGAACATACTGAGGACACAAAGGAGAACCCCATGACGACATATGTTCCAGGCCCTCCTCGTCTGTTTTTCCTGAGGACTTCTGAGAGGTTTCACGCGCCGCTGACCATTGCCCTCCACAGACACCTCTTCCAGAGACCTAAAACATGGAAGATGGTTAACAGTCCAAACTTGTTCAAACAAAGTCCTCTGTAGGACGTGGTGTTTTATAGGTAAATATAGTGAAGTTGTGCAAGTTTAAATGGCTGTTTGAGGTATGGACATAGTCCACGAATTGTGCGACGTCATCATCATTCGTGATGAACACGCCATCAAAGATGGCTTTTTCCTCCGATCTAAATAAAAGAGATACATATTAACTTTAAATATTCATATGATTTTTAATTCACAGCAGTTACTTTCAAAGTAATGGACCGTCAATGCACACACAGTACCTTGCTGCACTCTTGAATCTGTAGTGCTTACGGTTTCCATCAACGGATACAGCAAGCATGTCTGGGCTGCACGCTGGGCAGTCAAAGGGGTCCTCCTGGCATAATTTGTCCACTTCGAATCGGACAGCTTCCCACTCCAAGAAGCTTTTCCGGAAGCTGTCTGCTGTGATGTTTCCGCTCTGTTTCAAAGAAGAGTTCAGTAAAAGAGAACAAAAGAGAACAGTAAAACGGATCAAATTAAACAATATACTACACTGAAGTAAAATATTCTAAATGGATACATTTTGGGATGTTTGTACAAACTTTGTTACCACTCCTTAGAATACATATCAAAGGAAATAAACAATGTGTAAACTTCACTCATACACTATACACTGGTGTATTTGGGGGACCTGGCCATTAAACATACAGGATATTGTTTGCCATTCAGTCTAAATCTATACGCAAAGAGGGCTACAACGGCTTCCATACTGTTTAGAAGTAAGCCTGTGCAATGTTTGGCCCATTAATCCAAGGGAACACTTCTGGGATCAGGAAATGATATTGGGAGAAGATGTCAAAGTCGGTAGCCAATAGAGTTGAATTTGAGATCATAAATATTTTTTTCATAAATGTCTCAGTGCAAACTGCTGATGAGAGAACATGAGTTTATGGTTGTCTATAAAGGGTCTAATTTTAACACAACTTTTTTCCTAAACAGTGCAAATGTTCATGTGTACTATCATCATCATCATGCCCTCATAGTATTATATATGGAGTTACGCAATTATTACCACAAATAATTACACGGCCAAAGCGAGCAGTGCGTTGATCCAGCATTCTAAGAAATGCTTGGCTAGACATCCCTGGTGCAGCCATCTTCAGCTCTTCAAAAGAAAAAAGGACATCTGTTGCGTACACAGTTGAATAGTGAGAAGTGGCAGGCCAGTAGTCATTACGGATCAGGTCATCCACTCCAGGACTCCAAGTGGCTTCACATGCTTTGCATATAATCTGAGGCAATCTGAGATCATATCGCCCTGGAAAAAGAAGGAAATATATACACAAAGTTAATTATGACAGACCAAACTGTGTCATTCTGACAACTAATATGGGAACATTTGACTAAGGATGGATCAGGAGGACACTTCTACAAACATTTTGTAAGGCACGCTATTGGAAGTCACACTGTCAGGCAAATCAACTATCCCCATTCAAACAAAGGTTAATTGTTTTCCTCCACATAAGTGGGCCCAGCCAATCTAATCAACACACAACCTATTGACACCTCTGGATTTCCATCCATGATAAAGAAAATCAGAGAAAATCAAAAAGAAAATTCTACAGAAGTGACCCCCACCCAAACCAATAAAGTTCTTCTTACCATTCATTGTAATCACAACTATGGACTGTCCTGCGATGACACAGAACGATACTTGTAGACAACCGCATATTGTCTCTGGCATCTCCAAAGGAACAAGACGCTCTTGAAAAAAAAAAAAAAAACACATGGATAAGGATTAAAGAATAACATTTATTTACTGGCAACTATTTTAAACAAGATGCACTTGACGGCTTCATCGACCTATCAGAAAACAGTATTTCGTTTTTCAGTCAAGTCTAAGAACGTGACTTAAAAACTACAACTTACCACACTGGGTTAGAAGCCTCTCCACAACACAAGTTGTGGGAGGCAATGGATGAAAAAATGCACGTGTCATCGTATCCCTGTTGTGGAACACTTGACCTTGGCGGACCCTGACATCACACTGGCCACAGAGGAATGGGTGTGGTCGGCAGTCACAACAATGGATAACGGCTGGACCATTTCCACAATGTTGGCAGATCCGAGTTGCTGCATGTTATCGAGCCACCATGGTGTTGACCAGTCGGGGTCTCTCTTTCTGACCAGTCTCACCAGTTGACCAGTCTGCTGAGGCTTGAAGCGCCGTTTCATCTTCATGTGTCCTCACCCAATGCAACATGACATCATGACTTTGCGTATAAATAACACGCCACTTTCAAGTCAAGTGGCGTGTTATTTATACGCATTTTGAGCTATCCGCGTGTATGTCCACGCGCGTGTATGTGTACGCCGTTAAACGTCCGAGTGATTCCGCGTGTATGTGTACGCCGTTAAATGTCCGAGCGAAACGGAGCAAAATGTATATCTACATCTGGGGAGCAATATTTTTTTTCCAAGGATGGTAGGGGAACACTCATAAATGGTATTAACCCGAGTGATGGGTAGGTTTAGGTTGGGGTAGGTCATATTAATTATATATAGTAATGTAACGTAAGTCAACGGCGTTGATAAACACGCTGAAAAGCGATTATGCGTGTTGATAACACGCCAAAAATGGAAATACGAATTGGCGTGTCATTAGGCCTGTCGCGATAATTAAATAACCGTCTGATCGCGATTATTTGATCTAACCGCGATTGTTTCAGACAGCCGCGATTATTGCGCTCTTTTATAGGCCTACAGCACAAGGGGGAGTCATGGACCAAAATAAATAGACAAGCACTAATTACGTTTTCCAGCAACATATTCAAAGTCATCTGAAGCCATTTCATAGCTTAATGTGAGGGACAGTAGTATATTTACATTGTTAAATTAAAGTTCACAAACTCGTCTGCAGCTGTCAATCATTCCGTTCAGCATTCAAACAGCGCGCGTCGTCCGGTTACGACAGGATACACGGTAAAACTTTCTCCAATGTGACATTGACGTTATAATGCTTGATCTGTAGATAAAGGGCTGTGGATTTGCATAAAATGACTTTATTTTGGATTTTTTTTGCTGTTTCTAAATGACTCGCTTGCTACCGTGTGCCTACACAGCACAAGGACTATGAATTGGCATCAGACGCGCAATAACTGGAGTTTAAAACTGTGAAGAAACAAATGATCAATAAACTGTTGGACTGATATACACTAGGATTTGTGCCCTCGACATTTCTTCACTTTGTGCCGTGAACTTTTAAAGCAACAACATGGAACTTTTCCTCAGCGGTCGCCCTACAGGTTGGAAGCGGAATTGTCTATTACCGCTGTCGTAAAATGATTTATGGTTACTGTATATGAAGCATGTAGGCTTCTTTTCATATGGGCAATGATAATATTATTAATCTTCCTCCTTTTATAATTTATACATATTTAGTAGACTAAACATTTTAACTCAAACATTTGCGATTTGCATGTCAATTACAATGCTCAAATCTGAACGAGAATAATAGCGCTAGCATCCTAACCATCTAAAACTAACGCATGTTAGTGTTTACTAGCTACCAGATTGATAATTCGCTCATCTACTAGCTGATTCATGAAGATAAATAAATGGAGGACCAGATAGTTTCCGTAACGTAGCCAGACAGACAACAGATTAGAAAAACTAAAGATAGTATGCAAGCAATTTACAGTTACTTACTAGTTCAACAGCATGACAGCCAAGTCAGCATCGGTCTGGTAACTCTCCTCCTCCATAAGCTAACGCCAGCGAGCAAATGCTCGACCCATATTGATCCTCGTCCTGCCTTTCAGTTTATCACTCTCCCTTTTCCTCTTCCGACTCTACACCGACAAAACCTTGGACTTCTTACGTTTCGCTGCTGCTTCAGCCATGACGAAAACAGACGCACGAAAACAAACGCGCTGGTTGGCCACATTTGAGGAAGTGTTGGGCGAAGTGACGTATGCCGTAAAGCAGTCGAATTTTGTAGTTCTTTTTGAGCGCAGGTTACTACCCGCACCCCGAAGTTACATAGTGCCAGTAAAAGCGATACAGACCCCGTCAGGCTCTGGCAGACGTCTCATTCAACCTATTGTAAGTCGATGTACCATCACAAGGGTCTTGGAAATATATTATGAAGGTTGAAAAGTTACATGTTGTTGCTTTAAATGCGCACTTGTGCAGCGCTGCGCACTGTGACTCCATGTTGCATTAAGCACATCATTCTGCACCCGCGATGCGCATACGCGCTTTGTTCTGCTCTGTTTTGAAGCGTATCATATTATCTTGGTTTGTGCACATTTGTTTTTATTAACATGTTTAGATTTTATTCAATTACTGTGCAGATGTTTTCAAAAATTACTTTTTGCTGCTGATTTATACACTCACTAAGTTTAATAAACAAATTGTCATAGGTATTGAATATATTTATTTCATATTTAAAGGTGTTAACTGTAATCTTACACTGCAAAATAATAGCTTACAAAGGATTAAATTTATCACAATTATTTAATGAATGAAGCACAAAGCCCTAACACAGACAATTAATCGTCAAAGCCCTAAAACTGACAATTAATCGCCATAACCGCAATTATTTTTTAGACAATTAATCGTCAGCCAAATTTCATAATCGTGACAGGCCTACGTGTCATACATACGCCATTTCATGAGATCAGAGTGTTTAAGCTCTTGAAGGAAGGACTCTGTTAAAACAATGCACAATATTTAAAAACAGTACTTTATTATAACAAAAGACAGTAAGACAGCAAGAGAGAGAGAACACAATACAACAGTAGAGAGAGTAACAAGATACAAGACAAATGTGGCTCTTAAAAGTGCCTTTTTTTTCAATGTAATGAGGTGCTGTTTTTTTAAAAGGACAGGGATTAAGGAACCTGCAGAGAAAGAGAAGAACAAATCAAAAAAGAATAGATCACCGAACTACATATTACAATATGAATAACAACTAGATTAAGAAGTTACGTAAATGCTGCTCGTGTTCATCAAAATATCATAAAAAATTAATGACTTTTAAAAGAAGTGTGTGAGCTAGGGTTCATATTTTGAACACATCCTTGTTCTGCCTTAATTCAAATGGATAAACAAACAGGAATAACATGATCAGGATACTTGTATAAACTTTGCCTTGCCAGACTTAAACTGTTTTATATATATATATATATATATATATATATATATATATATATATATATATATATATATATATATATATATATAGGCCTACAACATGTTTTTTGTTTTTTATAAACTCGTAATTTTATTAATTTTGGACGTGTAAATATTCATTTCTTTTGCTTATGAGACTGTTGTAAGCGACTTACCGTGGTGGAATCGCGCGCTGGGCAATGGTTTATGTGCAATGGTTTCAAAAGTGACGTGTTGCGCAGAATTGCGCCAAAATAATTAAAATAATTATAATAATTAAAAAGTACAGTCTTAATATTTTTTTAGAATATTTTTAAATATAATTTTAAAGGGGTCAGCGTAAATGTCTAAATGAAGGAAACACGGGTATATGTAGCCATTACTTTTAAACACACCACTTCCCAGAATGTATCCATCTCTTTGCCAAAGGATATGTCCAATATAAACATTTCTGCAGGCTATTTAATTTATTACAACTTCATAATCAGTATTGAGGTGAAAGTTCTATAAAAGTAGGCTATTTTTTTTTTTTTTTCGCAAAAAAAAACAAAGTTGTAGGCTCACTATAAGCAATTGCAAATTGAAATACCATCTGCAAAATACCCCACCTAAATTAAGGCAGGTTTTAAGCCTACAGCAAATATGCAGTACTGCAATTATGTCGTTTTAATGTAGCCCAAAATTATATATAAAAAAAAGAGAGAGAAAAAAGTTGTGATACCGATTTAGACAAGGGTTTCTGCCCCACGAAAATTTATGATCACCGCGCCAATGATTGTAACAGTATATGCGCCGCACGCTACTGTAAAATACACATTTGCAGCATAATTAATCACCTGAAACCATACTTTCCAGCTGGATGGTGTAATGGAAATTTTAGATTTTCATTGATTTATAGTATTGATTTTCATTTATTTCAGTAAGACATTGAAATGATCCTTGCTGGACTGTACGTGGTCTGCCAACATATGACTAATGTGTGTGTGTGTTAAACACTGGGAAACAGGTGAGACGTCAGGAGGAGGCAGATTGAAAGGGGTCAGAGGCCGCCCAATTTAGAACTTGTGAGTTTGTAAGAATAAACTCAGCAGGATTAGATCACTAGCAGAGAAACCTTCCCTTGTTTAGATAAGAGCCTGTAAGCAGGAGACCTTGAAAGCAGTATAAAGGCTCCTCTGCCCTCCCTCTCATCGTCGCACTTGTTTCACAGACTGTACTCTTTTACTTCTGTGTGGCAGCTAGGCCTTCTTGCAAGAATAAAATACTTTTAATGATCATTTGAATTTCAGAGTGTCTCTTACGCAGTGATGATTGTTTAATGAGAATTTTTTCCACAACACTTTATTCACTCAATGACACAAACTTTACCTGATGCTAGGCACAGGTACGTAATAACCTCAGATATATTCTAATTCAGACCCATGACTTGTGATCATGTTGTATACCTTTCCAAGATGCAAAACTAGTTCTGGAGGATACATTTTAATAAACATTAATGCAAAAAAACGTACCTGCTTAATCTACCCTCCAAAAAATGTGTTAGTTTTTCATATATCATGCGTTCCATTCACTTACATATATGCAATGTTGATGGAACTGGTCTATATTATAAAAGATGACCAGCATCTATTCCCGACTTCCTTAACAAAATAATTACTGGCTCTTTCCAGCTTTGTGGAAACCTTCCCACCTTCCACAACTTGTTATATAACAGTATATGTTTATCCTGACTTTCCAGTCCTGGAAGGTGTTTTCTCATACTGCAATACATGCACGTCATCTTTTCCTGGAGCCGTTTCCCCTGTGCTTTTCAATGCTCTCTGTAACTCTCCCATGTTTACAGTTTTTCTCGATTGCTTAAACACATTTCTTGAAACTATGCCTCGTATTCTCAAAACTGTAAACACAAATCCATAACCTCTCACCCAATTCCCCAAACATCCTATTTTCAGGTCAAAATGAAGCTCTACACTCAAAACCATTCACTCTTGCTGAAAAACCAAACTTTGCCCTCAGACAGGACACACAAGCCCTCAGAATCACACACACTACAACATAGTCTAACACACTGGTGCAATAAATTCAAAACAACATTTCCAAAACTGGTAAGTTATGTTGCTTGTGGTTCCCCCCTCACAAACCTTTTCACACGATGAACACAGAAGACACAACCAGTGGATACATTGGCACATTTTTATTAATTCATGTACTACACAGTACAACACACACACAGAGACATACAATATATATATATATATTTTTTTTTACTCTCTCCTTTAATTTTTTTTTACTGTATTTACTTACAGTAAGATGTGTGTGACCATTATATGACAGTAAAAGAGCCACACAAACCTTATTCTAATATGGAATTGTATTGGAATGGTAAAGAGTGTTGGGTCGTGACAGGAGGGCCTCCACTCAAGAAGACAATATGATGAACACGTCTAAGAATGTTTCACGTATAGCTGAAATACCATCATTTGCCTAGAAAGATAACATTCTGGGAGTCAAGACTATAAAGGAGAAGAGATGCCCTCCCTTCACTGTCACACTCCGCAGCCGCTCTGTGTGACTGTACGACTGCTGGCCTTTTCTTGCAAGAAAATAAACCTCATCAATGACTCTTGGAAATGCTTGTCTCTTATTCAGTGATAGAATTTTGTTTGTCACCACACCTCCCTGAAGGTTCTCGAGGCGACGGTAAAGCGACTCAAATTTGGCCTTACTCGCAACCCAGCCTCCCTCATAGTCAAACCATTGACAAAGACATGGGCAACTAGAGTGGCTTGAATTTCATCTGAGACTGCTTGATCTTGTCCTTGCCCTTCGTCCTCCGTCCTTTCTGTTATTCATATAACAAGGAAAATGCATAAATAGAACATAAATATTGATAGATTAAAGGTTTGCAGTAATTTTATAATTGTATCTTTGCAAACCGTAAGTGGTAGGCTAATGAAGCCGATTCGGTGGGGGACATACCCTTACTAAAAAATACTATAGGAATCTTATAGTATTTTGGGACAATACTATAGGAATACTATAGTAATTTCGGACATACTACAGAAGTACGATAAGACTATATACTATAGCAGCTTTAAAATATTATAGAGGTATTACAGAACATCACAGAAGTATGTTATGTTCTGTAATACCTATATAATATCCTAGAGCCGCTATAGTATTTCTATAGTAATCTTTTGTCCCAAAATACTATTTTCCTAAGGGTAATTAGGCCATGCATAACCAACACATAGACGTATATTTTCTGTCATTTAACGTCATTTAACGTCGGTCATCCTCATTAATGTATTTTAAATTGTTTTCATATTAAGATATGACGGCCAGAAATAATTAAGTTATGTTAAGTTTTTGTTATATTAAGTTTTTCAGTGCCATTGACTCCCATTATTTTTCGGCGTTTTCCTTCAGTTTTCAGTCCATAATGGCGGCCGCGCCGTCACGTCATGGGGGCAACTGTTGCTATGGAGCATTCTATTGAGTTTCGCCTCTTGGGCTTCTATACTCTTTGCCTGGGATGTCCTGTTAACAAGAACACAATCCTTGATGATGTACACGCACCAAGCATCACACCAGAGAGGGCTGTATTACTCTCAGGAACAGAACTGGCCGTGGTAGAGGATACACCGATCTTGATTCATCGTGACACTGTCAGTGAGGATTTGGTGTATGAAGAAGTAATCATCACATCTCAGGAGGATATGGAGAAGTCCTATTCCATGGTTTCACTCCTGAGCAAGACACAGATCTTATCTTTCTTATCTTTAACAAAATATTTGACAAGCTTACACACATACATGCACACAAAAGACAGAAACACACACCCATACAACATGATCAGTTTCATTTTTAAGTGCATTTTTTTAATGAAATATTTGTTCGTTTTCTATTTAATGAAATGTTGTTGCTATAGCACACTAATTTACACTAAATTGTTTGTCTAAAAGGTTTAAGTTGTAACAGTGCAAATTGAGTGCTAAATGCTGAATTGAGTGTTTCAATCTTCCTAAATATCACAAAGCATTTGTTTCTATGGATTTATCTATGGAGGTAGATTTGTGTCTTTATTATTCAATCAAAAAAAAGGTTGCTTCAATCAAAAAATATATTTTCAATCAAAAAAAAACCGTTTCAATCAAAGAAAAAAAGTGTTTGAATGCAAAAATATATTTGAGACTCAAAAAAATGCATTTGAACACTATTTTTTTTTTGCTTGAAAATGTTTTTTTTGATAGAAGTGAAGGTTTTTTTGTTTGAAGCAACTTTTTTGATTGAAGTATTGTTGTTTTGTGTTTGGGCCATATTATGGGTAGGACATTTGTGTCTTTATAATTCAATCAAAAAAGAAGTTGCTTCAAACAAACAAAACATATTTTCAATAAAAAAATCACTTCAATCAAAAAATAAACCTTTTCAATCATAGAAAAAATGTTTTTGAATGCAAAAAAATATTTGAGATTCAAAAAATTGCACTTGAACACTTTTTTTTTGATTGAAAATGTTTTCTTTGATTGAAGTAATCTTTTTTGTGTTTGGACCATGTTATGGGTAGGACATTTGTGTCTTAATTATTCAATCCCAAAAAAGTTGCTTCAATCAAAAAAAAAACATTTTCAATCAAAAAAAAATAATTTCAATCAAAGAAAAAACTGTTTAAATGCAAAAAAAAAAAAAAATCATTTGAAGTGTTTTTTTTTTATTGAACTTTCTTTTTTTTTGAATGAAGTGAAAAAAGTTTTGAAGTCGTTTTTTTTTTAAATCATTTTGACACAAACGTACCGCAGTGGGGGCGGGTGCTTCCCCATTGGTCAGACATGCTTGAGTGACAAGTGTCTACACCAACGACGTCTTTCTGACAAGCAAGTCATGGTCGCCACTCGCCAGCGAGCCAGGAAGCAGTGGTGGAGTTGTTGGTAAGTAGATAAAACCGTATTAAAATGATTGGTGTCACGTTATTAGCCTACTCTGTTTGATATTTCGATTAAACATACAGCTTGCTAACTTAGCTCACGTTGACTAATTTGTGTGATGGTGTTAGATATCTGACGCCTCATATTGTCAGGCAGGCTAGCAGGGTGCGCTAACGGCTAATTGAATTGTTTATTTCACTTAAGTAACGTTACAGAGGCTTGCTATGTGCTAGTGCTATATTGTGTTATAATACGTAACGTCATTAGTGGTCAAACAACAGTCCACAGGCCAACTGTTGCCCACAGCGCTGCCTGTTTAGCAGCAACAGGTCATGCAGAGCCTGAGTCTATCTTCTCACACAGCCCACAGGATTACAGCTATTTGACCGTCCCGCTCTCTCTCTCGCTCACGGGTAGTGGTCTCCCCACCATCACAGTCAAATGCTCGCAGACACAGAGGCAGATGCTGTTATTTTGAGAGCGGGGCTTACATATGCCGTCCCGTACGGAAAATAATGTTGCATACCACCGGTAACATGAATATATATTCCGTTGCTCGGTGCGCAAACTAGCTGTGTCAGGCATTATTTATAAGTAGCCTAATGTCCTGCACAACTCCACATGGAAAACTGGCAGTTCAATGAAGTGATGCTTATTGTCTGACATAGTGTACAAGTAGTTACTAGCTTAAAGTATTGTGCCAATAATGATCCTTCTGGTAAATTTCTGCATCTGCCTCTGTGTCTGCGAGCATTTGACTGTGTGAGAAGATAGACTCAGGCTCTGCATGACCTGTTGCTGCTAAACAGGCAGCGCTGTGGGCAACAGTTGGCCTGTGGACTGTTGTTTGACCACTAATGACGTTACGTATTATAACACAATATAGCACAAGCACATAGCAAGCCTCTGTAACGTTACTTAAGTGAAATAAACAATTCAATTAGCCGTTAGCGCACCCTGCTAGCCTGCCTGACAATATGAGGCGTCAGATATCTAACACCATCACACAAATTAGTCAACGTGAGCTAAGTTAGCAAGCTGTATGTTTAATCGAAATATCAAACAGAGTAGGCTAATAACGTGACACCAATCATTTTAATACGGTTTTATCTACTTACCAACAACTCCACCACTGCTTCCTGGCTCGCTGGCGAGTGGCGACCATGACTTGCTTGTCAGAAAGACGTCGTTGGTGTAGACACTTGTCACTCAAACATGTCTGACCAATGGGGAAGCACCCGCCCCCACTGCGGTACGTTTGTGTCAAAATGATTTTAAAAAAAAACGACTTCAAAACTTTTTTCACTTCATTCAAAAAAAAAGAAAGTTCAATAAAAAAAAACACTTCAAATGATTTTTTTTTTTTTTGCATTTAAACAGTTTTTTCTTTGATTGAAATTATTATTTTTTTTATTGAAAATGTTTTTTTTTGATTGAAGCAACTTTTTTGGGATTGAATAATTAAGACACAAATGTCCTACCCATAACATGGTCCAAACACAAAAAAGATTACTTCAATCAAAGAAAACATTTTCAATCAAAAAAAAAAGTGTTCAAGTGCAATTTTTTGAGTCTCAAATATTTTTTTGCATTCAAAAACATTTTTTCTATGATTGAAAAGGTTTATTTTTTGATTGAAGTGATTTTTTTATTGAAAATATGTTTTGTTTGTTTGAAGCAACTTCTTTTTTGATTGAATTATAAAGACACAAATGTCCTACCCATAATATGGCCCAAACACAAAACAACAATACTTCAATCAAAAAAGTTGCTTCAAACAAAAAAACCTTCACTTCTATCAAAAAAAACATTTTCAAGCAAAAAAAAATAGTGTTCAAATGCATTTTTTTGAGTCTCAAATATATTTTTGCATTCAAACACTTTTTTTCTTTGATTGAAACGTTTTTTTTTTGATTGAAAATATATTTTTTGATTGAAGCAACCTTTTTTTTGATTGAATAATAAAGACACAAATCTACCTCCATATTTATCAAGATAATAAGTAGGTTATTGTTGAATTGAATACATAATGAGTAACTACAGTGAATATCAATGAGGCTTTCATAAGGAAACTCTGAATCACAGAAGATTACAGAGAGAGAAATGAAAAGTGGTTACACTCACAGAAAATGAAAAAATGGCATTTTCCTACATAATCAATCCGTAGCAGCAGCTGTTTGCTTTTAGAGGGAAAAGCTGCTCAAAACTGCTGGCGCCAATGTGTGTCATGGGCAGAGGTTAAATTGGGCAGGAGCGCACCGGAGCGCAGCTCCGCCTCGTCAGGTCCACAACACACCCTGATTTTATGATACCCGCATTGAGATCGCTCGTTTCATGGAAAGCAAACAAAAGGTCATCCCTGAGCTTGAGGATGAAAAATGGCTGAGTGACTTGTCATTTTTGTGTGACATAACCGAGCACCTCAACACTCTTAATGTTAAACTCCAGGGTCGAAAGCAGCTGATCACTGAAATGCGAGACTCCGTAAAGGCGTTTCAAATGAAACTGCGTCTGTGGGAGGGCCAGATGCGCCAAGGCAACCTGTCTCACTTTCCTATTTGTCAGTCAGTCAGTGACACGGTCACCATCCCGTTCCCGGCTGAAGTGTATGCCGACAAACTGAACACGCTGAAAGTGGAATTCTGCCGGAGATTTGGTGATTTTGAAAGACAGAAAGTTAACCTTGACCTGTTCGCGAATCCATTCGCAGTAGATGTTGACACTGCGCCTGAGCACTTACAAATGGAACTCATCGAATTGCAATGTAACACTCATCTAAAGAGTCGGTACGAGTCAGTTGGGGCAGCTGAGTTTGCACCTCTACTCCCTGAATCAATGCCACAGCTTCGCCTTCACGCTGCACGTATTATGACTATGTCCGGAAGCACCTACTCATGCGAGCAGATGTTCTCCATAATGAAGTTGACAAAGACATCCCACAGATCACGCCTCACGGACCAGCATCTGGTCTCGGTAATGAAAGTGGCCATGGCAAAGGACATTAACCCTAGAATAGACGAGATGGTTTCTAGGAAAAGATGCAGAGTGTCTGGAAAGAGTTAAAAAAAAAAGAGCCTTTTGCTTGCATATTTCCTTTCAAGACTTCAAGTTGTCGTTTTAAAGTCAGCGGTAGCCTACTATACGGTTATCCGGACCACACGTGACCACAACCGCTCTTGGTTGGTCGTAACCCCAGTGACGAGTAGGTTTAGGGGCGGGGTTGGGATAGGTCATCACATGTGGTCCGATAAGCCAAAAAAAAAAAGCCAATGTTTAATCTCATTTGTTATCTATTTACGTTTATCTGTCTACCATTTGTTGAATGTTTTGCTTTATCAAACAGTTTGTCTGAAATCGTTGTTGACTATTTTGCTAATTATTAGATTAAAATTGTTTTTAAAGTAGCCTACTGTTTTATGCTACTGTTCTACTGTTTTATGCTGTTATCCTGGTCAGAGACCACATTTCTTGTTGTGGTAAAGATAAAAAAGCCACAAATATGTTTTGTGAAATATGTAGGCCTAGCCTAAAAATGTGTTACAACTCAAAATGAAAAAATAAAACCTTTTTGTTTTGATAAATGTGGTTTAATGAATTGAGAGTTTTTTTTATATAAAGTTACTAATACACTTATGCTATATTTTAATAAATAAAAAATCCTCTAAATACCGGCCCCTGGTTTTATTCAAAACCCTCAGCAAGGCCCTTAAGGAGTTTGAATTTGACACCCCTGCTGTAAACAGAGGACTTCAGTGGTAGCAACCAGGTAGCAACTCGATCGCTCTAGCTGTTTGCGGGTTTCCTTGGTAACGTGACAGGTTTCCTTTAATGACTGTGGGCGGGGTGCTGAACCAGGGAACGCAGAGATTATTGCATTATGACGTCTGATAATTCCATGTAGCCTGGGTGTCTCTGTGTAGTCTTGCTAATTATTCAATATCATATGCCATGTCGTTGCCAGGAGATGAAAAATAATTCAAGTGGAATAAAAATATTTGGTGCTGAACGAGACGGAGCTGAGCTCCGGCAGGGTGTGTTGTGGACCTGTGGACGTGGCCTAGTTTTACCTCTGATTAGAGTGTATTTATACCTTTATTACAGTGTAATAATACACTGTGTTATTATACCTTTATTACAGTGTAATAATACATTGTCTTATAATACCTTTATTACAGTGTAATAATATATTCTTATTATACATTTATTACAGTCCCATAATACATTGTGTAATTATACCTTTATTACAGTGTAATAACACATTGTGGTATTATACCTTTATTACAGTGTATTAATACATTGTGTTATTATACATTTATTACAGTGTAATAATACATTGTGTTATTATACATTTATTACAGTCCCATAATACATTGTGCAATTCTACCTTTATTACAGTATAATAATACATTGTGTAATTATACCTTTATTACAGTGTAATAACACATTGTGTTATTATACCTTTATTACAGTGTATTAATACATTGTGTTATTATACATTTATTACAGTCCCATAATACATTGTGCAATTCTACCTTTATTACAGTATAATAATACATTGTGGTATTATACCTTTATTACAGAGTAATAATACATTGTGGTATTATACCTTTATTACAGTGTAATAATACATTGTGTTATTATACCTTTATTACAATGTAATAATACATTGTGTTATTATACCTTTATTACAGTGTAATAATACATTCTTATTATACATTTATTACAGTCCCATAATACATTGTGCAATTCTACCTTTATTACAGTATAATAATACATTGTGGTATTATACCTTTATTACAGAGTAATAATACATTGTGGTATTATACCTTTATTACAGTGTAATAATACATTGTGTTATTATACCTTTATTACAGTGTAATAATACACTGTGCAATTATACCTTTATTACAGTGTAATAACACATTGTCTTATAATACCTTTCTTACAGTGTAATAATAAATTGTGTTATTATACCTTTATTACAATGTAATAATATATTGTGTAATTATAAATTTATTACAATGTACTAATACATTGTGAAATTATACCTTTATTACAATGTAATAATACATTGTGCTATTATACCTTTATGACAATGAAATACATTGTGCTATTATACATTTATCACAGTGTAATAATACATTGTGTGATTCTACCTTTTTACAGTGCCATAATACATTGTGAAATTATACCTTTATTACAGTGTAATGATGCATTGTGGTATTATACCTTTATTACAGTGTAATAATAAACTGTGTTATTATACCTTTATTACAGTGTAATAATACATTGTGTTATTATTAGAGGTGGGCATAGATTAATTTTTTTAATCTAGATTAATCTACATTAATTTTGAAAGTAATCTAGATTAATCTAGATTAAAATGGCTCATTTGAATTCTGCTGAAGGCATTCAGAATATGTGTGCTACCCAAATAATGACTATAAAAGTCTTTGAGAATTGGTTTCTCAAGCCAGATGGCGCATTAGACCAGGGGCTCATCTCTTGTTTCCAAAATGCATCACAAACTGCTTGAGAAAGCTGTTTCACTCATAGACTGTAAAAAGTAACTACTGTACTGTTACCGTCCGTAGGCAACATTAGGTAGGCCTATGTTATTATCAACTACTATAGGCTATCAATTAGGGATGGGCGATATGGCCTAAAATCCATATTGTGATATACATTGCAGCCTCTTGCGATAACGATATTATAATAAATTCATTTCAGAACAGGTTACACATACCCTGCTAAACAACTGCTAAATGTTTTTTTTTTTTTTAAGGGTGCATGTAGTTTTGAGAACATATATTGTGCAAAACTGTAAGTATACAACATAATTTTGCAGATAAATAAAATTTAAGTACACTAGCTGCAGAGACTTAAGTAGGTCTAATGTTTATTATGGCTTGGAGCTTATGAAACCCCAAATTTAAAATTAGAATATTCTAACTGATGTCTTTTCAGTTAAAAAGAAACACAACAACGATTCTTTAAATCGGGCGCAGACAGAGATTATGTTCTACACCACTCAGATATATTGGGAATAATACGCGCGCGCTGGTATTCAGTGATATGTTTCGTTTTGAATTTGAGGTGGTAGAACGGATTAGTCGTGTGTTAACTTACCGAACTGTTACACCACACAGTCTACGTCGGACGGCTTAAATCCGAACCAAGTCCAAATAATGGATGTTGCATCGATCTTTTACACCAGCTTTAACTTTCAGCCGTGTTTACTTAGGATGACGACGAATATGATGCGTTGCAGCCGGGTGTACCTCGCGGCCGCGGGTAGATTGCGTCATCATAGCTTGTGTAGCTTGAGCCAGTTCCCAACCCAACTTGGAGAATAGATTAACGGCGATATTTTTTTTATTGCGCGATAAGAGTCTTGCGTTAACGCAGCGCGTTAACGCCGATAACGGCCCACCACTAGTTATTATACATTTATTACAATGTAATAATACATTGTGTTATTATACCTTTATTACAGTAAAATAATACATTGTGTAATTATACCTTTATTATAATCTAATAATACATTGTGTAATTATACATTTATTACAATATAATAATACATTGTGCTATTATACCTTTATGACAATGAAATACATTGTGCTATTATACATTTATCACAGTGTAATAATACATTGTGTAATTATTATATCTTCATTACAGTGCCATAATACATTGTGCTATTATACCTTTATTACAGTGTAATGATACATTGTCTTATTATTCCTTTATTACAGTGTAATAATACATTCTTATTATACATTTATTGCAGTCCCATAATACATTGTGAAATTCAACCTTTTTACAGTGCCATAATACATTGTGAAATTATACCTTTATTACAGTGTAATAATACATTGTCTTATAATACCTTTATTACAGTGTAATAATACATTGTGTTATTATACATTTATTACAATGTAATAATACATTGTGAAATTATACTTTTATTAAAATATAATAATACACTGTGTAATTATACCTTTATTACAGTGTAATAATACACTGTGCTATTAGACCTTTATTACAGTGTAATACTTTGTCTTATCATACATTTATTACAGTCCCATAATACATTGTGTTATTATACCTTTATTACAGTGTAATAATACATTCTTATTATACATTTATTGCAGTCCCATAATACATTGTGTAATTCTACCTTTTTACAGTGCCATAATACACTGTGCTATTATACCTTTATTACAGTGTAATAATACACTGTGCTATTATACCTTTATTACAGTGTAATAACACATTGTGCTATAATACCTTTATTACAGAGTAATATTACACTGTGTTATTATACCTTTATTACAATGTAATAATACATTGTGTTATTAAACATTTATTACAATGTAATAATACATTGTGTCATTATGCTTTTATTACATTGTAATAATACATTGTGTCATTATGCTTTTATTACAGTGTAATAATACATTGTGTAATTATACGTTTATTACCGTGTAATAATACATTGTGTCATTATGTCTTTATTATAGTGTAATAATACATTGTGTCATTATGCCTTTATTACAGTGTAATAATACATTGTGTCATTATGACTTTATTACAGTGTAATAATACATTGTGTTATTATACCTTTATTACAGCGTAATGATACATTGTGTTAATATACCTTTATTACAGTGTAATAATGCATTGTGTCATTATGCCTTTATTATAGTGTAATAATACATTGTGTCATTATGCCTTTATTACAGTTTAATAATACATTGTGTTATTATACCTTTATTACAGTGTAATGATACATTGTGTTAATATACCTTTATTACAGTGTAATGATACATTTTGTTAATATACCTTTATTACAGTGTAATAATGCATTGTGTCATTATGCCTTTATTATAGTGTAATAATACATTGTGTCATTATGCTTTCATTACAGTGTAATAATACATTGTGTAATTATACCTTTATTACAGTGTAATAATATATTGTGCTATTCTGCCCTACAAAGGCAAAAGACCTTAAGTCGCTAGAGTGTGGAACTGAGAAAAATGACTTTAAAGATTTTTAGTTGTCCCGCTTAATTAATTATAGGTAGGACACTGGAAATTTGGCAAATAGATGTTTTAGTAATGGAAATTATATACATAAAAAAATCTTGAGCTCAAACTTGACTTTTGACCACTATTTTAAAGTTACTGTACTCTGCCTTTGTATTGTCAGCAAAAAGTGAGAGGTCATACCAAGGCAAAAGGCAGTAACTTCCACATTATCAATATTTAGTTGCTGATCACCATTAACAAAATCATTATAGTACACACCTGTATAAAATAGTGTATAATAGTGTACACACACACACACACACACACACACACACACACACACACACACACACACACACATTGTTCTTGAAACATTTATGTCAATAAAGCCCTTAGAATTGAATACAGTTTTGTGTTTAATTTTGGAGGGAAGGGGGACTGCTCCCATAAGGTATAATACATTTACAGTATTTACTGTACACATTTTATTTTTCTCGTGCTTCTATGGTCATAATTACTAACATCCTAATGAAATGTTATGTTAAAAGCCTTTCACATAAACCTGCACAACAAGTGAATATCAATTAAAGCTGCTCAGTTTAAGTCAAGAAAGAAGTTTGGTCAACAGTAATAAATATACACGGCAACCAATTGCAGTCAACAACACATTTAATTATATATTATATCTAGGGAGAGGGTAGGTAAGTTTTTCTTGAATGTTCTGTCTTCAGAGAAACTCGTTTGACTTCCTACAGGGAGAGAAAGATGGCAGAAAGCAGGCCAGAAAAGAAATACAAGTGTTCACAATATAGCCATTACATTCTGCCACCGAAGCTGTAGGATGATCTGGAGACCTGGAGGTGAATCGAGAAGCAGTCAAATCCTTATCCATACACTGATAACAAAAGCATTCAAACTCTATAGTTACCTGGATTTTTGGGTGAGAGCATTCCCCTGCCAGAAGCAGAGCGTTTCAGAGGAGAGCGGGTCTGGAAAAAAAACCCTGTTGCTTTTGGAGAGAACTAGGAGTGGTCAGGAAAGAGGAAACGGTGTTAAAGTTAATACATTAAAGGACAGATTAAATACACATTGAAAGCCTATGTTTCCTGAACATGTTCATGAGGTTGAGATTACAGAAGTGAGAGTACACACCTGAGAAAAATACACTAAATAATGCAAATTATATTTTTATTCCATTATCATACCGTATATAAACAGACAACAAAGCTCAGCCATTCTGCTTTTCTATAATGTTCAGGGTTTTTTTATACTTTCATAGAGGTGTAGGCTACATTCATTTACACGGTTTAGCATTGAGGTCTTATTTGTGGGGGTGCTGCTGTACTTATTTGCTTTATATCCAGATGGATTTCTAATATTCTGACCACCTCATGTATGTAAATAGTGTTGACAAAAAAACTCAATGAATACAATGTAGTGCAACATCACATTTAACTATGACCTCAGTATTGAACTGACACATTTCTGACTGGTTGCTAACGTTAGTGAAGTGTTGGTCACGTAAGCTTGCTGCAATTAACTATTATCTTCCAATAAACAAACTAAAGTTGGACACATAAATTACAACTGACTATATTCACGAGAGGACGGCTAATGCGTTCAAAAGTAAAAAAAAAATACAGTAATTTCATCAGGAACTATCAGTGTTTGATTAGATTACCCTTTGACTTTATGAATACACATAAATGACAGCTTGATGATTTTTGTATATTTTGTGTGCATTTATTTAAATACTGCATACACCCTTTTTTGTTACTGGTGTTACCTTACTACTTTGGCAATATATTAGAGGTTTTTATGAAATATTATTTTTTTACAGCACATGAAGTCAGAGCTACAGAATAATAACAATAATGCAAAAAATAAGGAGATTGTTTTATTTTAATCAGGTTTGTTGAAAGTATGTTGAATGATGTTAGTTCATTTGTGCATTATTTGCTATAATGATGCCAATATTTGAAAACCAGTTAAAATCAAGTAATGATGCAATCCTTAACTTTTGAGTGTATGCAGAATAGGCATGTGCCGGTATTCGGTAATGCGATAAATCGCGGTAATGAATATGCACGATATTGTTATCGTGGGCACTTCAAAATACCGTGAAAAATAATAGATCAGAATTTATATTTATAGAACGCGTATTAGCTTATTTTCCATCAACCGCTTAAACAAACACTGTGTATGCTGCGCAAAACTCGTGCGCGCTCTGATGTAAACAACATGTATTAGCACTGTGTGCATGCGGCGCACTCTAGTCTAATGTAAACAATCCTCACATGGAGAAGAAGCATGGCGGAAGGAGGCACGCTGCCGACGATTTATCCCCCTTCTAAAAGCAGAGCTGTCAATACGCATTCAGCGTGAGACTCACGCAATTTACACTTTTCAAACGCTCTCGCGCCACATGCAGTTTCTCACGCAGAGAAAAATCGCGGAGCAAAGAGGACACGGAGACCGACAGACTAGACAGAGCAGGTTATTATGGTATGAAAACAATTCTCAGCTCTCATGTTCTGTCCATTTTATTACGAAATTCAGACAATAAATACTGTTTTGGTGCTTGTAAATGTGACTTGACAGATCACTGTAGCGCCTCAGTTCAAGTAAACCGATCATCTGTTACTTTTTATTTAAAGATACAGTAGGCTACAACTTACCGAAAGGTATATATGCCTCATACATAATATCGATCATTCAGTGTTTTTCAACCACGGAAAGAGGTCAATAAAACTGCAGGTGAACAATTATGTCACAGAACGTTACATTTACCTCAGGAAAACCATTTAATGACCAACACGTTAGTTGACTAGAAAAAAATAGCTATAGAGAGGAGTATTTTGCTAAATATGTGCACTATATTACATTTGTATTATATTTTTACTTGTGTCATAATTGTTATTATAATGAAAACCAAATTATATTTAATTTAATTAGTTAATTTTTAACCTTTAATAATACCAGCTGACAGGGCTCTCTGTATGTTTACAGCATTGTGTGAAATATATTTTTTCTTGATTAACGTTAAAAAAAATTAACGTCTATCTACTGTAGCCTACCTAATATTTATCCAAAAAGTCAATACTGAATCAAGATTGAAATCAAATCCCAAGAATTGAAAGCGTGAAAATTGTGTAAAATTCTATTTAGTTACCAAATGTTTTGACAATCACTATTGTAATGCAAGTAGTTTTTTTTTCTACATCCCCCCCCCCACCAATCCATCCATTTCTCTTGAGCAATTAAAATATCGTGATAATACCGTATACCGTGGTAAAAGCTAAATCAATTAATCGCAGCATGAAAAGTTGATACCGGCACATGCCTAATGCAGAATTAAATGGATGTAAAATTATTATCATGTCACATGTGATATTTTATTTAATGTGACAGAAAAAAAGACAGTAACACCAGTGACACACAATGACATACATAAGACCAAAGATCATTATTCTTTAATAATAATAATATAATCATAATAATAATAACCATTATACTACAGGGCCGTTGAATGCTTGAATCTGATTGGTTGACGAACGTTCTAAGGTGTGCATTATTTTCAGGGAAACGCACAGCTAAAGTAGTTCCAGGCAGGTCTTGACCGCGTTACAGTTCCATATCACTTCGCGTAGTTAACGGTAATAACGGAAAATAGGATACAATTCATAACAAGAAAAAACATGTAGCCGCATGCGCTTGATCTGCAATTTTCAATGTCTAGCTTCACAATCAATGGAAACATGCAGTTTAATTTGAATAAATAAAGTATATAGTCCTATCTATAATCAATAGAAAATTAAACTGAATATAGGCTAAATAAATGGATAATCCTGCAGCACGGATTTTTATTGCAGATAATATAACAAATAAATAATTATTGATAGGCCTACTTGTTAAAAGGGCTTTGTGTTTCATTTATTTGGCTAGTCTGTCATCTGTCAATAATAGAAAAAAAAAGAATTAATTCGAACTAATTAAAAGAAATTGAATTAATAAATAAATAATAATATTGACGCACATGCTTTTCTGTCTCATTATTGCGACATCTCTCTCTAATAACTGCATTAATAACTGGGGACACACTTTAAGGCCGGTTATGAATGTAATTTGATATGACTGATCATGTCCTAACGCGTGTTCAGCGCGTTCAGTCTGTGTTCAAAGTCGGTGTTTAAAATCTGCTGCGATGAAAACAGTCAGAGAATGTGTCAGCTAGTCGTGTGTCCCCAGCATTAAGGCCCTTTCACACCGGATGCGTAACGAAAAAGCGAAACGAAAAAGCGAATAGTTCGTGTGCGAATAGTTCGCATCACCATTCACATCAGCCGCGACGCGAATTTGCGACGTCTGTGACGTTCAGAGAGCTTCAACATTCCAAAACTTTCGCGCGAATCGCGCCGACAGCTGAGAAAACATGGACACTTCATCATCATCATCATCATCATCCAGTCATAGTCATAGCATCCAGTGAAGACGAGCTTTTCATTTTATTTAAAAGACAGAAAAGAAGGTTTTGGGTGCACCCAATCTTACAGAACAGAAAGTCTGAAGGGGAGTATGCTTATGTGCAGTTTTTTTTTTTTTTTTTTTTGCGTCTTCAACAGTGCGTTTTGTAATGTAACTACACATTACATGTAACACACGAAGTAAGTTAAAAATCATTCGACTAGAAATATCACACAAAGAATGTATAGTATAGCCTACTAAAAGCAGCCCTAAATAGTCTCACTGCATTTTGTTACGTGTTCAAAGTAAACACGGTCTCTGTCTCTATCTTTGACGATAATAGTGTTAGCTTTCTATCCCAAATGTAGTTTGGCCTGCTAGCCTACACAGCACAGGACTATCACACAACACACTCACAGTCGTGATAACCGGTTGGTTGGCAATGCTACGCCACACATTGTCTTTCAAATCGTTGTCCTTGTAGTATGTGAATTGGCTGAAGCCTATTCTGTCGCCGCAAAAGTAAAAAAAAAATCGACATCGAAGCGAAAAAAATAAAAGTCGTTTTTTCGCCTCAGCACATTCGCGTTCGGTGTGGAAGCGCTCATTACACAAACAGCTGATCAAAAAATAAACCCATCGCGCGAATTATTCGTGCGTCAAAATCGCGTCCAGTGTGAAAGGGCCTTTAGTCTGCTATCAGTGGCGCAAACCTCCGTTACTAACTCTAAAATGACGTTTTGGAATTAGCAACGGAGGCATTGGATTAGATGCGTAAGAAATTAGTCCTACATACAAGAGCGTTTTAATGGCAAAAACTTTACAAACGTCTTGAAATACATAATCTGAACAATGTTTCGATGTGTGGTAACTGTAGTATAAGCGGAATAATTGACTTCAGGCCGTTGAATTATTAGAAAAATAATGCACACCCGAGGTGGTAATGCGGTCACGACGCGAAGCGGAGTCAATTATTCCTTACTTAATCTTCAACTAGGCTATAATTAAGTTGATGAGACTAAATTTTTACATTTGGAATTCAATCTAAATGAATAGCTTTAAATAAAGTTTATCTATAAATGGGAGTCACTGGTGTTACTGGTTTTGTTACCCATAAGAAAGTTGACACCAATAACAGTAACACCAGTGACAATTTTAATGAAAAATGTATTTAAAAAAATGGCTGCTGCAACAAAACCGCATGTTGTCAAAGTAGTTTAATCCATTTGTGTTCTAGATTTTTACAGTTCCCTAAAAATAAAGTAGTTCATACCAGTGAGTTCAACTAAAAGCTTCATATGAAATCATGAGATAAATGAGAAGATTTCTGATAACTGAAAAGAGACAGTGGATCTACCGTGGGCTTTTCTTCATAGATATTCAGGAAATTGGAAGAAGGAAATCATGTGATGTCATCAGTGTGATTTTTATTTCAAAATGAGAGATTTTTGTTTAACGGTAACACCAGTGACATTACTCAGGGGACCACTACTTTCATTATACATTTTCTAATATTTATTCTGCATTTTTTTATGTCATTTACATCATATTTTTGATAGTTATGTATACATTATTGTATTTTAAATGGTGGAAAACCCTGTTATTGACATAAAAATAAAGCATTTTCCATCTGGACATGACTGTGGGGGCGAGCACTTCTGTGCTGCTTGGAATTCTATATAATTAATTAAAAATCAGATATTGCCACATTGATGGCTTAAGAAGGTGTAATTGTTCAAATAACATAATGTTTTATTTAAAAATGTAAAGAAATTGTAACGCTAAAGTGCATTTTAAGTGTAATATTTAATGACCCAGTAGATCGCCCGGGAGTGGTCACTTTCCATTATTAAATGTAAATGGGTAAGATGTCCAAATAGATGTAAATGCATAGATGTCGCCTAACTTATTGTTTTCTATACCAGTTTACGACTGTGTCCTCTTTATTTTTTTGTAAAGCTGTGGTGCTTTTGAGTGACAATTCCTCAAAAAACAAGCATTTCGGTTATTGAACAGCAGAGTCAGTTTAATCAACTCTAGTATGTTCTGTTTATGTTAAACTCGTGCGAGAGCGATTCAAAAGCATTCAGAACTCAGAACTCTCGCGGTACTTTGATATCATACACGACCGGTCTGTGCAGCGTTAATCACCCTTAAAGTGCTACTTTAATTTTCTAAAAGTATAAACAGATCCTAATTCATAAACATTTCATTTCAAACAACAGTTTTTTATATCGCAGTGCCTGCCACTGCCATTAGATTTTGAAGCATATTTCTTGTGAATTGTCTGTTAAATGGCGCCTCACTGTGGCCAAACCACGAACAACAACAGTCACCGTAACCAACTTTAAAATGAGCAAACCTGCTATGTTTAATTGTTTTTAGTTTTCAATTAACAGCTTGTAAAGCTACAATAGGAGATATAATAATGTGAAAAGATTATCAGGCAAAGGAGCAAAGAGAGCGACTGGTGAATTAAACACGATGACAGACACTGGAGCGACACCTAGTGGAGGAGCGACCAAACTCATTCTCTGCCATTTCCTTAAAACTGATGCTTAAAATGTCGTTATAATTCACATTCACACACTGAGAATGAATTAATACAGTATCAATATTCTCCCTCAAACTTAATAATGGAAGTTGATTATGTAATTCTAATACAAACAATTTTTAAAAAGTTTTCTGATTGTTGTGATCCTTTCCTCGGGTATTTGTAGCCTAATCTATGGTTGCATTTTATAAAACTAATATTATTTTACTGTTTTTCTTTATTATCAGTGTATTTTTTTTTTTTCCATTGTACCAGTCAAATGTGTCTATTCTGAGCAACTTTATTATTTCTTTACACACAAGTGTGACTTTCAGAAGAAGCAAAATGGTGTTTCTCCAGTTTTCCAGTCTGGAAGGATCAGGATGAGCATAAAGCAGACGACAGCCTCAAGATTTGTGTTTTTGTGGTTTATTTTGATTATTTTATTCAGTAACAGCATGAAGTGAACGCTGTGCATCTGCCATCCGGCTCAAATCAGAGCTATCTTCATGGCAAAAATTAAATTACAAAAACACAAATATCATATAAATATAATAAAAATAGAACAAAGATAACCAGCAACTCATATTATACAATATATTTTTTAAGTTATCATATGATAAAAAAAAAAAACCCAAAACCTTTTCAGGTATAATCTCATTAAAAATGTCCTTAAATGAAATAACTTCATAAAAAAAGCATTCTACTTGTGTTAGGTCCAGGACAATCTAATAAAATATGTTTGACAGTTAAAGGAATCCTACAAAACATACATAATAGTGGGTCTTCACCTTTAAGTAAAAAAGCATGGGTCAAACTTGTGCGACCTATACAACATCTGGTGTAGACCACCTGATCAAGTCTAGTTTTAAAATTGAGAAAAGTCCTGGTTTTAATTTCCAGATGAGTTGCATACAACTTATTATTCTTGCACTCTTCTTGCCACTTATTTAAAATATATCTGTTAATAATCGGTCTGATATTTGAGGGAGGAATTTGACATTCATTCATTTTCAGCAAATACAAAAGATTCAAGCTGAAGCTTCTCTGATAAAATGAAAAAATCAGAAATCAATAATTTCACACAACAGTGAAAATCATCAACAGAGAATCAGAGTTTATAATTTCACACTCACATCTGATCTGAGACACAGAGATGGGCAGATTCACTTCAGATAATACAAAATATAGATTGATAAAAATATAAGTGTAATTATGTATCATAAAAAAGACATTATAATTTAAGCAAATAGAGTAAGGCAAAATAATAGTAGAGTAATATAAATGTGCAGATCATTCCTGCAATAACAGAGTTTCACACAGAGATGAACAGTCAAAGTCACACTGAAGCTTCTTCAATTAAACTGTTTCTAGAAACTTCTAGAAGTGAAGAGACTGTTAAAGTGTCTAAAGCTCAGGATTAAACATGCTTGTTATATAAAAACACACATTAGTCCGAGAAATACTGGTTTAGGTTTAGAAATACTGGTCATTTCTTCTTATATACATGACATTTCTCATCAGATATTTTGTCTAATAGATGCAGAAACAGAAACTGGTTTATACAGTGTGTATTATACGCCATGAGTAACATGTGAAATGTGAGATTTTGATTAGATTTGCATTAGAGGATCAAATAAAGATGAGAGTTAGTCTAAAGATCAGTGTGAAGAACATAGTAAATTAAATGTGTCTGTGTGTCATCCTGTTGTTTAACATCACACACACACACACACACACACACACACGCACACACACACACACACACGCACACACACACACACACACGCACACACACACACACACACACACACACACACACACACACACACACACACACACACAAACAGCTAGATCTCCTTCATACAGGAGTTTAGAGACTCACACGAGGAGAAATCTGAAGAAATGAGAAAGGAGAAATGTCAGTCCGGAGTCAGGGAACATGGTTCAAAGGCACATTCTCCTCTGGCTTATTTCTGTTATCAGTGGATTCTGAAAAGAAAACAGACGAGACAGATCATGTTAAAGGAAAGCTTTGCTTTTATATATAGTAAGGAGGAGTTGATTTTGAGTGTATTATTTCGCTAGCTATGCTAGCGGCGGTCATATAGGGATTGTCAAAGTTTTTTTTTTTTTGTCATCTACTGAATTTTTCGTCAACGATACCAGAGACACAGAAACACTGGGGAACATGAAATTTGGTGGGCATGTAGCCCCACTAGACTTTTACGGAAAAATTTCGTTTGGTCCCCGGGGGCATTTTATACATGCAGGAATACAAACAAACGCAAGCATGCACACACACTGACATCCACATGCACAGACACACACCCACACACACACATACAAATCCACATGCACAGACACACACACACACACACACATGTCTGGTGCACTATCTTTGTGAGGACTCTCCATAGACGTAATGGTTTTTATTCTGTACAAACTGTATATTCTATCCCCTTACACTGCCCCTATCCCTAAACCTACCCATCACAGGAGACATTCTGCATTTTTACATTTTCAAAAAAACTAATTCTGTATGATTTATAAGCTTTTGTACCCATGGGGACCTCAATTTAGGTCTGTGTGCATTCTCCCATGAGTCTGTGTGCATTCAGGTTTAAGTCCCCACCAGTGTAGAAAAACATGTCCACACATACACACACACACTATGAATACATTTTATGAGCGTTATGGACATAACATGAAATACACACACTTTACAAGTGTCCTACAAACTCTGTGAATTATTAAACAAACTGCCGATGTAGCATGAAAAAGACTTGCTTGAACACAATAAGTGTGTTTTTGAAACTCATTTTTGTAATACATTATGTAGGGAAAACCACTGTTATGGATGTGACGTTTTCACATTATGGATTGTTAAGTGTCTAAACTAATGACTTTTGATATAAAACTTAAATAGTAATGGCAAATAATTACAAAACTCTAAATTATCCATGATCCACAGGAATTCTCCAGACAGTCTTTTAAAATATACAACTTATATACATAAACACGCAATACAGCCAAATTGCTCCACGTCATTTATTTTTGTGGAAAGCCAGTGCAGGCCTGAGCGGCGGTCATATTTTGTACCGTCATGCGGTACATCTAGTTTTCATTTAGATTTCTTAATATTAACACAATCATTTACAATTATACACACACAGTGACAGAGTCTGTTCTGACAGAAATCAGAAAGTGTCATCATAAAAATCATATAAAGTCTTTCATCTAAATGTCTGACAGGGTTGATCTAAAATAAGATCGTTATTATATTGAAATATGTGATTTACTCACCAAGGACTTTGACCTTGAATAATTTCATTGAGGTATTTCCACCATCGGTAATGTGTAGTTCATAAAATCCAGTGTGATTCCGTTTGATCTTTTTGATAGTCAGTGATCCGGTCTGATGATCCTATGGAGAGAGAATTGTGTCTTTATTACATGCGAGAAAATAAATGATCTGAGAGAAAAAAAAAAGTTTGAGAGAAAAAGTTATCACACTGATAGCAAAAAAGCATTTTATGAGAGAAAAAAAAAATATTTGAGAGAAAAAGTTTTCATACCAATAGCAAAAAAATAATAATATTTGAGACAAAAAAAAGTTTTGAGAGAAAGTATTTTCTCAGAAAAAAAAAAAAAATTGAATTTTTAAAAATTATTTCTGAGAAAAAAAAAATCTCTCTCAAAATACTTTGAAAAAAACTCTCAAATATATTTTTTTTGCTATCAGTGTGAAAACATTTTCTCAAAAAAAAAAAAGTGTTTCTCTCGAAACGCTTTTCTTTGCTCTCGATGCAATTTCTTGCTCTCCTGTCAGGATTCTGCTTTCACTGTGAGAATTGTGTCATGGGCGGGGCCACGTTCCTATTGGCCAGTCGGGTGAGCATCGTCTTGTCTTGGGAGTCGAACTGAATCATTACACCGTTGTTCGGTTCACCTGCATGATACCGCCTCTGCCTTATGGCTAGTTTAGTTGAGCACGGACACTCCAATGTTTGGGTAAGATGATGACACACAGCTGGCTTAGCAAGTTCAGCATCACTTAAGATTAAACATTAAAAAATAGCACTCATATTCAGGAATGAATGTGTATTATATTATTTGCTTGCTAATCGCTAGTAAAGCTAACCAGCCATCGTGCTAGGTAAACTTGCAAACTCACCTGGTTTATATACTATTTTTAAATCAAATGTCAAATTAATGTTTTGATTTAGATAGTTTCACTGTAAGTGAAGTTTTCACTAGTTTCGTAACGTTAGTTCACTGACAACCGGGGCAATTTCACCTTCATTATCACAGACGTAACTTATCGCCTGCGATAATTAATGCGATATGGCTCAGCATGTCAGTGAACTTATGGTGCTGAATGAATGCCGCTCCATCTGAAAGCAGGTGATGGCGATTTACTACTAATCAAGGAACCGGCTTTACTGACGAGATGCAAATAACAATGTCATCCGATATATCGCCCAGGCCCAGCCCTAGCCCTAGTTCATCATATACAACCTGTACAGTTTTACTCCATGGACTCAGAATAAACTATTTTGTTTTAAGGTCAATATGATACATTTTCTGTTTGAACCTATAACTGAACTATACCCTAAAATGATTATTATTAATGTGTTTAGCATCTGTATCTCTCACTATAGGTAGGCTATAGAGCAATATAACTTACGCTCTAAAGTCTTTGCCTTAGACTATGCAATTTAAATGGAGGAAATACAGATAAGTTGACATGAAGGCTAAGCATATGTGAAATATATGCTATAAATATAGCAGCATAAATTTATACCTCTTAATGTTGCTCTCAGAGTGCACCAGAATGATGCATTTGATTTAAACATGTACAAATTTCCAGCCGGGGGTCCAACCATCATTGTCTTTAAAAGTTCTGAGGGAAACACTGCTTACATAGTTACATTATAATTATAACCAACGTTAATAGCAAACACTTTAGAGTTCAAAAGATCTTTACATGACTTCAATTCATGGGTTTATTTTTCATGTAGTCCCATCATTTCGAATACCCACACAGCTGTTTCATTTGTCTGATTGGCTCTACTTCATAGACTTCAAAGACAATGCAATCAATTCATTAGAAACACCTGTGGGTCCTCAAAATGGCAGATCTGGGACTAAATGGTACCCATAAATAGAGGAAATGTACATGTTTAGCCTACCTAAAATAAAAAGTTATTGTCATTGTAATGTGCATTCTTGCTGCTTTTTATTTCCAGCATGGAAAATCACCGCAGTGATCACACACAACCTCCGGTAAGCCATTGCAAAGTTTATTTCAGTGCTGCTGCCACACAATATGTTTTTGTGATGTCCTTACGTGCATAATCCCTTTCAGTCTGATGCACATGAAACCGAGACTGTGCAACACCTTCCTAGAGTTCAGGTATGAGGCCCTCTTTACCCAAACATTGAATTATCTGTAGCCTAGCTGCACTTCATCTCCTTGTTTTTTTCCTATTTTCTCTCTTGCAGGAATCGATTAGGTGGCAGCTATTAAGAAGGGCCAGGGATAGACTGGCTGCTGTAATCAGTCGGGAGCCCATTGATTTTGAATATCTCCACTTCATCACCTATCAGGAACTGCAGTTTTTACGTGCAGGGGCAGCTTATATGGATATTCCTCAATGTGTTATAGTTGGCTTTGAGCAGCTCAATGAGGTGATCAAGGCTCTGCTTTCCAACACTCCCGTCACCCCTTTAGTTGCCAATGTATCTGTAGTCGAGTGGAATGGAAGTGTGGGGCAACCTAGATTGAGTATCAGTAGGGATGTTATTGAAAGTCTTTTAAGCACCAACCTACCATTGACCACTCTGGCTAATGCTCATGGTATTTCAAGATCCACCCTGTGTAGGAGGATGAGAGAGTATGGCCTCTCAGTCAGAAGCAGCTACTCTGACATTCCCGATTGTGTCCTTGATATGAAGGCAAGTATGACAGTAAATTCATGATGCCATAAAAAAACAATCTTTTTCATTAATCCATTAGGCCAGTTATATTTTTACTTTAAAGATGGATAAATCTGCAACCAGAGCTTTTGCCACCGTGTCTCCTAAATGGGCATGGTCAGAATAATAAGACAATGGCAACATTTTCCAAACTGGGTGTGTGTCATATGAGAATATGGATTGGGGCTGCCTTATTTGAAATTCCATGTCTTTGCTTAGGCCCCACTAGAATCTGTGATGGTGTTTATCTACTGAGCATCTCCTGTCTGGCAGTATTTTGTTATTCATTTTTGTTATCAACAGTTCTTCTGTGGGGTAGGGATGGAGGATGGAATTGGATAAACCAATCACAGAGTGGCCATATGTGACTTAATACCTTTTAAACTCTTTCTTTAAGGTGAGATCCATAAAGGCCAGAATGCCTGATGCTGGATATAGACTGGTGAAAGGGGCTCTACTGGCCATGGGACACCGTGTCACATGGAGTAGAGTCAAGTCATCCTTGCAGCGTGTTGATGGAGCAGGCATCATCTCAAGAATGATCCAGTTGACATGCATTGCCAGACGGACATACTCTGTCCCAGCTCCATTGTCTCTTGTCCACATTGACACCAATCACAAGTTGATCAGGTAGTGTTTTATTTATGAGGTTGTCTCCATTTTTACTGCACAAATATGATTTCAAGCATTGTGAAGTTAAAGGGATATTTCACTTTGAAATTAAATTTTGGTATGTTTTAGCTTACCTCAAGGGCATCCAAGATGTAGGTGTCTTTTTTTCGGCAGTAGTTTCAATTTTGATATTTTTAGGTCAAACCGTTCTTGTCTGTCAGTCATATAATGCAGGTCGATGGTCACTGTCTCAAAGAGCATGCACAGAGTCCAAATTAAAACAATTCCCCGTCGTCCAAATTAAACAATTCCCCATCGTAAGTACACATTGATGGCCTAAGACACGAAACGAGCGGTTTGTGTGAGAAAACGAACAGTATTTATATCGTTTTTACCTCTTATACACAGCCACGTCCAAGTGATCTGAGGGCGCGCGCGCATCCTGGTGTGTGACGTGTACGCAGACTGATGCATAGATCTATATATACTAGATGTCGCCTTAAAGACATTCGTTCCAATGAACTGCCGTAGACAAGGCGACATCTAGTGTATATATCTATGCACCAGTCTGCGTACACGTCAGATCAGATCAGATCACTTGGACGTGGCTGATGTGTTGGATGGGGTGAGGTTCAAATAGCATATTACGGTGGATATTAGAAAATTGCACAATTCTTATCAATGGTTGCCTGTCACAGAGATAATATCCAATCTGATCATTTTAAGGTACAACATAGTGGTGTTCGGAGGTATCGATGGCTTTTCTCGGAAGGTATGGTTGACTACCATTTTTAAATTGAACTACTGGTTTACATGTTTACATGTTTACATTTTTAGTTTTGCTTGGAATCTAACATTTTTAATTCCTATCCTCAATCAGGTTTTGTACCTCAATGCGGCTGGGAATAATAAGGCAGAGACTGGTTTGAGGTTTTTCATGGAGAGTGTGCAGAAACATGGATGGCCGTCAAGGTAAGTAAGGACCTTCTTCTTCCAGTTTCACATAGTATTGTTTTCAAATGAATCTCACAATGCTCTTTTTCATTCAGAGTACGCGGTGACCAAGGCGTAGAAAATGTGGAGATAGCAAGATCCATGTTCACTGTGCGAGGAACAGGTCGTGGCAGCTTTATAGCTGGGAAAAGTGTGCACAACCAAAGGTGAAGATGGTCTATGTTATTACTTTCCTCTCAATCCAGGGTTCACATTGCATCCTACCTACAGTTAGCTACATCCATCCCAACAATTAGCTTGATTATGCTTGACACCTGATAGTAACCTGATTGCAAGTCCCCCAAACTATGGGGGTATTACATATACATCCTGGGGAGCCTTGTCTGTTATTTTTAGGCATGAAGAACTGCTCTACAGATATCATTTGAGGTATTGCCTGAAGTAGACTGGTATCTAGCAGAATAGACAAGAAGCCACAGGCACCACAGCTGATACTAGGCCAGACTACCGTTTTGACAAAAGCATTACTTCTGCCCTTGGTGTCTAATCATTACAATTCATGGCGCTGATTAGTCTATTCAAATTTAGAGTGGAAAAGACGCTTTCCCTTACACTAGACCAACCGTCAGTCAATTGGATTCTAACTTTTGTAGCCCGACTAATATAATTTTGTACATGCTAGTGTTTTTTTTTTTTTTTTTTTTTCTCAATGCAACTGACCACTTTACCATGTAACTTATTTGCAGAGTGGAACGACTATGGAGAGATGTGTGGAACGCTGTAACATCTCAGTACTACAACATGCTTCACACCTTGGAGGAAGAGGGGTTTGTAGACCTCTCAAATGCTGTTCATCTCTTCTGTCTTGGGTATGTTTTCATTCCACGTCTACAAGCAGACCTTCAAAACTTTGTAGAGACATGGAATTGTCACCCCTTGAGGACCGAGGCAAACCTGACCCCTAATCAGCTTTGGAGAATTGGGAGGATGCAAGTACCGGTGCAAGAGCCAGATCTGTCTGAGGTTTGTCCCAGACATTGCAGCATGCAGTACATTAGTTTTTAAAGCGGGTTACATGTACATTAAGTATCTAGATAACTACGACCTAACATAGTATGAATATTCAATCTCACAGTACGTTAGAACAGTGGTTCCCAATTCCAGTCCTCGTGACCCACTGCTCTGCACATTTTGTATGTCTCCCTTATTTAACACACCTGAACCAGATCATCAGCTCATTAGGAGAGACTCCATGAACTGAACTGAGTGTGTCAGATAAGAGAGACCTACAAAATGTGCAGAGCAGTGGGTCAAGAGGACTGGAATTGGGAACCGCTGCGTTAGAAGACAATTGTTATATAATAGTATTTTGTTTGATTTATTTTCTATTACAGATGGAACACTTGCATGACCAGGAAGCTTGTGTTGCTGATCCAGAACAGGGAGTCATAGTACCAGAAACTGCATGCCCCTTGTCAGCTGAGGCTCTTGCTGCCTTACAAGATATTAACCCCACTGCAGAGTCCTCTTCTCTTGGGCGGGATATCTATATGCATGCTCTTCAGTTGGTCTCATTCCTTATGTGAGAGCTGGATAAGCAGTTTACAAAACATAGCATTTGTTTGTTTTGTATTATTGAACACTGTATTTGACCTCTTTGGAGTTTCTTGTAAGCCCATATGGGCTGGGCTTTTTGAAGCATGACACTTTAATTCAATAAATCAATCATTTATCTATTTGATGGATCCCTTCCCTCCAGAAAACCCAATGATGGCCAGTGGTCCAAACAGTTTATTATACATATTTATCCATTTTCTCTATTAGAAACAAAGATATGTATGGTTTTACAGACAAAAGGCAAATATGTGTAGTAACATTGTGGTTTATAGTCCTTGAAAACAGAAAATGTCCTTTTACATGAATGTCTGAGGACAGCCTTGCATGAGAACAGAAAATGTGCTGGCGTAACTTCGTCAACTACATTACTCAAACCTCACTCACACAGTAGCATCAACTATAATGATCTTTAAAATCTATCAAAAGACCATAAATCTAGGAATAATAAAAGACTTCCCAATCAAACAAAAGCATATCTGGAACAATACATTAAACTGTAAATCACCAAGAACAGATTTCCAAAAAATCAAGGTGTGCTGATGTCACAATTTTTTCTCTTGTTAATGAAATTTCAAACAAAAAGCAACGTGGGTGTCTTAAAATATGACAACTAAAAACACAATAGATTAAAGGTTGTATCAGTGATTTCAGGCCCAAACATAAATGATCACATTCATCTAATCTTTCCTAACGATCCGCTAGCTGCCCGCCCCATAAGCAAGTCGTCAAAAAAACGCGTCTCTGTAAGCAGCCTAGGCTCTGAGATCTGCACACAAAAACAATTGGTTTCACCACCACTCAAAACCAAAACAAATAGTGTTCCAACCAATCACCGACAGGGGTGTGTGTTATGACGGCTGCACCCGAAAACCTCACAACACACACCCCTGTCGTTGTTTGGTTGGAACACTTTATTTTGGTTTTGAGTGGTTGTTGAAAGCAACTGTTTTTGTGTGCAGATCTCAGAGCCTAGGCTGCCCACAGAGACGCGTTTTTGACGGCATGCTTATGGGGCGGCAGCTAGCGGATCGTTAGGAAAGATTAGATGAATGTGATCATTTATTTTTGGGCCTGAAATCACTGATACAACCTTTAACCCTCACAAATGTTAAAATTGGTCAAATTTTACCCTGAACAGTATGTTAAGACCATGCTATGCAAGTTCACAACTCCCCTGTGGAATCTAGACATATTCGAGGATATAACGTGGGCTTACACACATGAGAAACAATGCATCACACTCTATCAAATCCTGCACCATATTTAATGGCTGTTGTCATGACGTTTTTGAAAGACCCATAGTCTGACATGTGTGCAACAGGGAATGTTATGGTGTCTGTGCAAGCGCTGACTGTTGGATAACAGATTGTGTGGTTAGGCATCTTGTGACAGTCATGGTCAAACTTCACTGTGATCTTGAAGTTCTGGCGATCAGAAAGAAGAAGATGTCTGTGGGCTTGACCCGTAATCCACTGCATCACTGAGGGTACAGTTGTGATGTCTTCAGATGTGGCATTTGGTTCAGCAACTAGAAAAAAAACTCCAGTGAGTATATATAGGCTTACATATGATGTAATGCTCATTAAAGCATTTTAACACCGTAACTAAAACACCAGTCTGGGTTGCTGTGGAGTTACAAACACTCATGCCAAAATTAAATTGAACACCGTCTGGAGTGGCGGCCCAAATATGACTACCCTATGGAATCCGGACATATTTGAAATGTGGCGGGATCGGGAATTGAATCTTGGTCTCTGGTGGGCAGCTGCATCAGACACCTGATACTTAGATCACCACACCACTGCGGACCCCTAGAGTGGAAATCTTAAATCACAATCAACACTTTCAATGACTAGTTGTACACATACCTTCCAGCTCGTGCAGGAAGTCTTGAAAGTGTTCAAGGATCTGGGTCTCCTTGTGGTGCTTGTTGCAGCCCCTTTCGCTCATCTCTGGCGCCAGATGGGAAGTGATGTAATGAGAGTCCACCTACGATCAAAACATAATGAAACTTATTACATTCTTCTAAAAGTACCCGAAGAAGCAGCAGAAGGAAGAAAGGACATACCATGGTATTATAAAGAGATGGTCCAAGGCAGCTCTTCAAGAAAGTGTATAACGCTTTAATTTCATGTGGCTTACATCATCAAATCATCAACATACTTCAGTTTAAACATTCTTGAAGAGCTGGCTTGGACCATATTTTTCTTATTCACTTTGGATACCTCCCCGTGACTCTAATGAGCAACTTTCTTGTTTTTCGTTAATTTTACCTGAGGAAGGAATTCAGCAGTCTCTTTCCTCTTTTTTCATTAAGGAAATACCATGACCTACAACTATGCTACAGAACACTATTGGACATCATACCGACTCGTCGTCTCCGGCGACGAACAGACTGCGGCACTCTTCTGTCTTTGCCTGCATCGCTTGGGAGAAGCCGTAGATGTCCAAGCCTTCACGGAGTTGCTGAAGCATGGGCATTCTTTTCGTCATGACATGCAGACCGATTGCTCTGAATACAAAGAAATCAAAAATAATTCATCTCCAAGGGCAAGCAAACCTTTCCTTTGCCAGACAGTTATATCCACATTAGTATTCTTTACAGTGCGCCTACCTTAGAATGTTCTCTTTGTGTTCCATGTCGATCTTGCCAGTATAGCCACAATCCATAATGTCTGCAATGTAGTCAGTCATGTCGGACGTCTCTGCAACCTTAAACCAAATTAAGATAAAAGTTTACAAAGAGCTGATTCAACTGTAATATCATTATCGAGGATAGTTTGGTGAACTTTAATTGTATAATACAATAATCAAAACATCTAAAACTGTTTTATAATCCAGTCAGTCCTAAAATTTAAACACACTGTTGTTATTAGCGGTGATAAGCTCGGGTCCAGGACGTGATCCAATGAGAGCTTGCCAGATACTAGAAAGTTGTAGCACCATCGCTGGAGGAAACGTGGTGCAGGTCCACCTTGGGCAATGCTTGTAGCAAAGATTTCACCCGCAATCCTATAAAAGAGAACATGGGAGTTAATACAGAAAGACAAATAACTTCCAGCTTTTTAATAACTAGGCTAAAGATTTTAACAAAGGCTAAAATTTCATGAAAAAAGAAAGCAATGTATAACTGATTGACCCCTCCCCCCTCCCTTCCCTTCCATCAAATCCCATCACTGCAAATCGCCTACCTGAAGAGCTCTTCATCAAAGTCATTCACAGAATATTTCGGCATTTTGGACTTCCCACCTTCAAAAAGGCGTTGCTCAATCCCAGATACCATTGCTTAGAATCAACAACAAAACAATTAAAATCATTAGACAAGACACCACAAATGTTATACTGTATAATATTGTCAAATTGGTTTTTAAATGCATTTCCCTTTTTAAAAGTAACTAATGAATGGCCACTACTCACTGGTCAGAAACTCTTTTCTAAGGGCCCCTGTATAAATCCCCGCCTCTCCAAGGAATTTGATCCGCAAGGGATTAATTGGTGTAGCCTTTTTGTTGCGCTTCCATAACTTCAGACCTCTTTCAAACATATTATCTCGAGACACACAGAGCTCAAAGGTCTTGCTGGTGTCCACTTTTGATTTGAGCCACATGATCACATCTTCCTCACTGTGAAAAATACCACATCTGAAAAACCCTCTCATTGTATACAAATACAGTAAGGTAGAGGTCTAACCAAAATTAAAATTCAACCATTTTCTAGTCACCCTTGTGTCCATGGAAAGGCAGGTTAAGGCAGTTCCATTCGCATAAGGGTGTCTAGATAATGGGTGCATTTTCATTTTGGAGTGAATAATCCCTTACATGCTACATGAATAAAAACTCAGACTTACCATGAGATATCATCTGTCTCAGTATGGAGTTCCCTCTCAGGTGAGGTTGTGTCCTCAGTTCTATAAGAATAAAGGCATTAATGTATTTACAAATCCAGTCCATATCAGCTATCCCCATATCATTCAACAAAAATAATTAAAGTATTAAAGCAATACATACAACATCCTGAGTGCACACAGCAAGACACCCCAACCCTCTCCCCGCAGAAGAAGACAGAGCTTGAAGAAATAGGTAACCATTACCTTTGGCCACAATGGCTAGCATGGTCCTCGATAAGCAGGACGGGGAAGAATATGCCACCTGCTGAGGGCAGTGGTCCTCTTCAGTCGTCTGCACTGGAGTTTGCAAAACTTCAGGAAATTGGACATCATCGTCGTCATCAGAGATAATCTATAAGATTAAAGCACATTTCAAGTTTAAGATATTCATACACAGTTAATTTTCGACATTTAATATCCCAAATTCTAGAAAAAAGTTCACCTCCAAGTCTGGGCTGGTGTGGCTAGCACATTTACGGTCATGTAGAGCCAACATTTGGAGAGGCATCTCTGCAAAACAGTGCTTGCAGCTGGCCTTGGGCATCAAAGCAAACTCTGGAGCATTTGCTGGGAGTGGTGAGAGGTCCAACTCATCCTAAAGAGGCACTATGTAAAGAGTGCCTTTCCCACCACCGGAAACTTTCCGGAGCATAGCACCAGTGTAGCCCTCAGCCTCCAAGGGGATTGCGGACATTTTTCTCCTCCCATTTCCACCTGGTAAAATTAAAAATGATTAAAAAATGGATATGTGGAGTAACAAATAATATAGCATTTATATAGTGTTCCATCAATAAGAAGTTTGAGGTGCTCAAGACAAGGGGGGTGGCACATCACAACCAATGTGTAGCTCCCACCTGGATGAACACTCAACACACATCAGCTAGTGACGAGGTGAAGGAGAGGTAATGAGGGAGTTGAGGACCCAGATGTATGTTACCATTCTCTGTTGCATTACCTATTTTACATAAATAAAGTGTCAATTTAAGTATTTTTACATTACCTCCTGCTTTGTAAAGCAGCCACCGGTCCTGCAGCTCCACCATTTTTGGGTAGGTGGCCTGCAATAGCCTTGACAACTACATAATAAATAAAATTTTATTTAGACAGCGATTGAATTTAGTTAAACAGTGAGGACATTTTCAATGTCACCCTGAACACAGTGTCCACATTAAAGGGACAACAATTATATTTTCTACTACACAACTACAATGTGATCACTTCTGCATACCTCTACGTGTGTTAGATCACGGTCAAGAGAAACCGTCCTCTTTCCCAATCCAGCCTGCATGAAGGCCAGTTCATCTGATGGAAGTGGAGTCAGTTCGTCATTGGACGAAAGTAGAAAAATACTCAAATCAAAAGGTTTCCATTTTTTGTTACTCATTGACGCCAGGGAAAAATCCAGGGAAGGACCTGTATAATTGAAAAAACAATGATTAAAGGTACTTCAGACATTACAAAAAAAAACAATAAAAACTGACTTAACCACCTACAGCTTAACAATTTCACCGCCAGCGTTTAAAAAAAAAAATTGCCAACATACAAATATATCAAATGAAAGAACAGACCCTCTGCTTTCAAAAAAACAATAAACAAACAAACAAACCGGGAAAAAAACGTTTCATCCTCACACTATAACAATATCAATAAACATTATCATTATTTTTTTACATTTATTTATTAATTAAAAGTTTGTTGCTTCAAGCAACATTGCCCTCAGGCAACATTGTACCATCGTGGAACGCAAGCCACACTACAAACCATCTTATGGGGACCTGACGGGAGCCCTCCGATTATCCGAGACCCCCAGAAGTAGCGCCGCCTTCATCCTCAGTTTGGCGCCACTCGTCCCTGTCCCACTAACCCACTATTTGTCCGATTGCCCACTATAGTGGCCAAATATCCCGTCGACCCCTGCTGACCAATCAAAAGCCACGCCCCCGTCCCACGGACCCACTATTTGTCCGATTACCCACTATAGTGGCCAAATGACCCCTCGACCCCCGCTGACCACTTTATTTACCAATTAAATTTAATTACATTTTTATTATAAAAAAGCTAAAATAGACTATGTTGCCTGGAGGCAACACCGTACCATAGAGGGATATATATATATACAACCTCTTAAAATGGCTATTTTTATTCAAAAATACAAAATTTAGCAAAAAGCTTAAAAAATTGCTTTTTTGTAAAGGAATTTTGTTAGAGATCAGATTCAGAACGATTATCAAAACATACACGCAGTTTAAAATTAAAGGTTGTATCAGCGATTTCAGGCACAAAAATAAATTATCACATTCATCTAAACAAAACAATTGGTTTCACCAACCACTCAAAACCAAAATAAATAGTGTTTCAACCAATCACTGACAGGGGGTGGGTGTTGTGAGGTTTTGCGCTCGTATTCTCCGACTTCGCGTGTAGCCGTGCACAAGCGCAAAAACTCACAACACCCACCCCCTGTCTGCGGAGCTAGCGGATCGTTAGGAAAGATTAGATGAATGTGATCATTTATGTTTGGGCCTGAAATCGCTGATACAACCTTTATTAAATCATTTTTTGCTTCAGTTATTTATAAATTGGGTAAGAGCGCCATCTAAAAGTAACCGCTTTTATCCACTTAAAATTTATTACAGCTTACCATTTAAACTCGTCAGAAAAGCGTCTTTATCAGGTAAATATTTGGTGAAAGAGTTAAAAGTCTTGTGTAGCCAGACTATTCTAGCTTTGCCTCAAAATGCATATGGCAGTAGCCCACAGGGGAAAGGCATATTGGGCAGCCACTCCTGAGGGTGGTTAGTATAATTTCGGTATAAGGCTATTTGGATTGAATGTTTAAATTATTTGTGTAGGATTTGTATAATCGTCGTCAGTGTAACCATTGCCTAGAAAATTTAAAATTTTCCCATGCCAAAACCAGTCCAGATTATGTCATCTGGACTGGTTTCTCAATGGTACTAGAACCAATAAGTTAATTCAAAACCATAGATTTAGTGTTCTAATAATAACAATTAGTTTTCTAAATCTATGGTGTCAAATTAACTAATTGGTTCTAGAACCAACAAGATGTCTGATGGCAGGTCTGTGTCTGTCAGACCTCTACCTGGCCATTTCACACTGGACGCCGGAGCTGCGCTCAATCTGACTTCCTGTGGTGGGCCTGGAGGAATTGGCCATTTCAAACTGGCTGCCCTGTCGCTGTTCTGGAGGAATTACGGACGAAATCAGGGCAAGTAGCTGCCGTGCCGTCTCAGCTGTATTTAACTGGAAAGGGATTTTAGTTTAGATGTACAAACATATTTAAAAGAACTATCTTGCGACAATGTACTTAACTAAAAATCATTTTCAATGGCTTACCTGTGGTTGGTTTTCCATGCTGGGATTTAAAAGAAAAAATAATTACCATGACAGTACAGGCACAAACATATTTGTGGGTTGCTAATGTAAGAGTTAGTCCTAGACCTGCAATTTACATTGTCAGCTCTAGACCTCGGCTAGATGGTAAAAAATATTTAGAATAAGCCCTGTGTAGCCTGTACTAACGTGCAGTGTAGCTAAACGTGTAGTGCAACAACCATACAAAGACTAACTTATTTTAAACAAAACTAGGTGGGACACTTTCAAACGGTATATCAATCAGTCTAAAGTTAGATAGCTATAGGGTTGCCACCTTCCATGCATACTAACGTTAGTTGATAGTTGTACAGGAGGTTGTATATGATGAACAAACAGTTACTCTTCAGGGTAGGGTTGCACCAGCCGTTCGTTAAGTTCTTTCTTAAATTGGAATGTAAAGTCCACACTAGAGGCTTAGTAACTACTAACTAGTTTGTAACTAACTCTGAACTTTATTCCGTTGCACCATTTGTTCGTAAGGCAGAACGTAGCTAGTAGGTCGTAAGCTCTCCGTAAAGTAATGCGTATAGTCGCATAATATGACGTTTAGCCTCGATGATCCAATAGCAGCCTTCAAATAAGTGAGCAGATGTTGTGTTGAAATGCTGTGAATTTAAGTTTATCCTTTATTCTTTTGTCTCACGTTACCAACGGTAAAAATAAGTTTCCATTAAATACAATACTAGGCTACTTGATCATGAATAGCATAAGTGTTTTTATATGTAAATAACATTCAGAAACTGTATTTGAAATTAAATGAATAAGGATCAATAAATAAATATTGATACAAAAAACATAAGAAATTACGTTTATTGTTTATGACTGATATTTGACATGCACAACATGGACCGATGCACACAGCGCTGTTTAGGATGGGTTCGTTTTAAAACTGCGGTCAAGTGGGCCGCGCGTTGAAAATACACGGTCAAGCCAGCCGCACATTTTTTTTAGTATGCGCGTCTATTTGTGTACTTACGGTATGGGTGCTGGAAGAGGCCAAAATTGATTTTCGGACACATTTTCTGCTATTTTCCATCTTATTAGGACATAAATAATTAAATGTCATGATTTTTGTATTAAATACGACTTTTAATTGTGTTTAATCTTTATTATTTTAATGTTTGTAGGCCTATATATGATTTACATTAATTATTACATAATTTATTCATGTTCATATTAATGTTAATTATTATACATCATTCTTTTTTTTACATTTTCATGATTTTTTTAAGATATGACTTTTATATTTGTTTATTTTTAATTATTTTAATAATTGTAGGCCTATATATGATTTACATTAATTATTACATAATTTATTCATGTTCATATTAATGTTAATTATTATACATCATTCATTTTTTTTGTCAATTTTAATGTTTAATATATGATACATTAATTATTATACTTTATTAATTAATGTAAATTTAATTTAAATACAATTATGTAAATTCTTAATGTTAGTTATCATACATTCATTGTTTTGCATTTTTATTGCTGATTTTAATGTTTGTATATATAAAGTATTCATTAATTATTATGCATCATGTATTAATGTTTGTTTGTTTATTTATTTATTTACTTATATTTTAAAGTAAATTACAAATATGACACAACAGGCTTTTGGTGCCTTTTAATCTGTTAATTCTCATTGAATTGCCTATGAGCTATACAAACCTGATCTCAAAACACACACACAGACACACACACACACACACACACACACACACAGCCATTTTACATATAAAAGGTCACAGTTTTGCCATTTTATTTTACGTTCTAGCACTTACATAATGTCCCATTTTCAAACACTCATATGAGTGACCCTGACTATTACTGTATTTATTTTCTACTGTATAGTTTTGGAGAAAAGTAAAGGCCAATTCACCCCATTATCAAAGTGCATTCTAGCACTTACACCATATCCCATTTTCAAACACTTATAAAAAGTGTTCCTTCATAGGTTTGCTCATTCTTTCACTTGATTCCTGTTCAGAGTGGCCCTGACTATTACTGTATTTATTTTCAAATAATTTTACTGTATAGTTTTGGAGAAAATTAAAGACAAACTCACCCCAATCATCAAGTGCATTCTAGCGCTTACACCATGTCCCATTTTCAAACACTTATAAAAAGTGTTCCTTCATAGGTTTGCTCATTCTTCAATTTGATTCCTGTTCAGAGTGACCCTGGCTATTACTGTTATCATTTTCAAGTAATTTTACTGTATAGTTTTGGAGAAAAGTAAAGGCCAAATCACCCCAATCACCAAAGTGCATTCTAGCACTTACAACATGTCCTATTTTCAAACACTCATAAAAAGTGTTCCTTCATAGGTTTGCTCATTCTTTCATTTGATTCATGTTCAGAGTGACCCTGACTATTACTGTATTTATTTTCAAGTAATTTTACTGTATCATTTTGGAGAAAAGTAAAGGCCAATCCACCCCAATCACCAAAGTGCATTCTAGCGCTTACACCATGTCCAATTTTCAAACACTTATAAAAAGTGTTCCTTCATAGGTTTGCTCATTCTGTCACTTGATTCATGTTCAGAGTGACCCTGACTATTACTGTATTTATTTTAAAATAATTTTACTGTATAGTTTTGGAGAAATGTAAAGGCCAAATCACCCCAATCACCAAAGTGCATTCTAGCGCTTACACCATGTCCCATTTTCAAACACTCATAAAAAGTGTTCCTTCATAGGTTTGCTCATTCTTTCATTTGATTCATATTCAGAGTAACCCTGACTATTACTGTATTTATTTATAAGTAATTTTACTGTATAGTTTTGGAGAAAATTAAAGACAAACCCACCCCAATCATCAAGTGCATTCTAGCGCTTACACCATGTCCCATTTTCAAACACTTATAAAAAGTGTTCCTTCATAGGTTTGCTCATTCTTCAATTTGATTCCTGTTCAGAGTGACCCTGGCTATTACTGTTATCATTTTCAAGTAATTTTACTGTATAGTTTTGGAGAAAAGTAAAGGCCAAATCACCCCAATCACCAAAGTGCATTCTAGCACTTACAACATGTCCTATTTTCAAACACTCATAAAAAGTGTTCCTTCATAGGTTTGCTCATTCTTTCATTTGATTCATGTTCAGAGTGACCCTGTCTATTACTGTATTTATTTTCAAGTAATTTTACTGTATCATTTTGGAGAAAAGTAAAGGCCAATCCACCCCAATCACCAAAGTGCATTCTAGCGCTTACACCATGTCCAATTTTCAAACACTTATAAAAAGTGTTCCTTCATAGGTTTGCTCATTCTGTCACTTGATTCCTGTTCAGAGTGACCCTGACTATTACTGTATTTATTTTCAAATAATTTTACTGTATAGTTTTGGAGAAATGTAAAGGCCAAATCACCCCAATCACCAAAGTGCATTCTAGCGCTTACACCATGTCCCATTTTCAAACACTCATAAAAAGTGTTCCTTCATAGGTTTGCTCATTCTTTCATTTGATTCATGTTCAGAGTAACCCTGACTATTACTGTATTTATTTATAAGTAATTTTACTGTATAGTTTTGGAGAAAATTAAAGACAAACCCACCCCAATCATCAAGTGCATTCTAGCGCTTACACCATGTCCCATTTTCAAACACTTATAAAAAGTGTTCCTTCATAGGTTTGCTCATTCTTCAATTTGATTCCTGTTCAGAGTGACCCTGGCTATTACTGTTATCATTTTCAAGTAATTTTACTGTATAGTTTTGGAGAAAAGTAAAGGCCAAATCACCCCAATCACCAAAGTGCATTCTAGCACTTACAACATGTCCTATTTTCAAACACTCATAAAAAGTGTTCCTTCATAGGTTTGCTCATTCTTTCATTTGATTCATGTTCAGAGTGACCCTGACTATTACTGTATTTATTTTCAAGTAATTTTACTGTATCATTTTGGAGAAAAGTAAAGGCCAATCCACCCCAATCACCAAAGTGCATTCTAGCGCTTACACCATGTCCAATTTTCAAACACTTATAAAAAGTGTTCCTTCATAGGTTTGCTCATTCTGTCACTTGATTCCTGTTCAGAGTGACCCTGACTATTACTGTATTTATTTTAAAATAATTTTACTGTATAGTTTTGGAGAAATGTAAAGGCCAAATCACCCCAATCACCAAAGTGCATTCTAGCGCTTACACCATGTCCCATTTTCAAACACTCATAAAAAGTGTTCCTTCATAGGTTTGCTCATTCTTTCATTTGATTCATGTTCAGAGTAACCCTGACTATTACTGTATTTATTTATAAGTAATTTTACTGTATAGTTTTGGAGAAAATTAAAGACAAACTCACCCCAATCATCAAAGTGCATTCTAGCGCTTACACCATGTCCCATTTTCAAACACTTATAAAAAGTGTTCCTTCATAGGTTTGCTCATTCTTTCATTTGATTCATGTTTAGAGTGACCCTGACTATTACTGTATTTATTTATAAGTAATTTTACTGTATAGTTTTGGAGAAAATTAAAGACAAACTCACCCCAATCATCAAAGTGCATTCTAGCGCTTACACCATGTCCCATTTTCAAACACTCATAAAAAGTGTTCCTTCATAGGTTTGCTCATTCTTTCACTTGATTCCTGTTCAGAGTGACCCTGATTATTACTGTTATCATTTACATGTCATTTTACTGTATAGTTTTGGAGAAAACTAAAGGCCAAATCACCCCAATCACCAGTGCATTCTAGCACTTACAACGTGCCATTTTCAAACACTCATAAAAATCATTCTATTATATGTTTGCTCATTCTTTCATTTGATTCCTGTTCAGAGTGACCCTGACTATTACTGTATTTATTTTCAAATAATTTTACTGTATAGTTTTAGAGAAAAGTAAATGCCAAATCACCCCAATCACCAAAGTGCATTCTAGCACTTACACCATGTCCCATTTTCAAACACTCATAAAAAGGGTTCCTTCATAGGTTTGCTCATTCTTTCATTTGATTCATGTTCAGAGTGACCCTGACTATTACTGTATTTATTTATAAGTAATTTTACTGTATAGTTTTGGAGAAAATTAAAGACAAACACCCCAATCATTAAAGTGCATTCTAGCGTTTACACCATGTCCCATTTTCACTTATAAAAAGGGTTCCTTCATAGGTTTGCTCATTCTTTCATTTCATTCATGTTCAGAGTGACCCTGACTATTACTGTATTTATTTATAAGTAATTTTACTGTATAGTTTTGGAGAAAATTAAAGACAAACACCCCAATCATCGAAGTGCATTCTAGCGCTTACACCATGTCCCATTTTCAAACACTCATAAAAAGTGTTCCTTCATAGGTTTGCTCATTCTTTCACTTGATTCCTGTTCAGAGTGACCCTGATTATTACTGTTATCATTTACATGTCATTTTACTGTATAGTTTTGGAGAAAACTAAAGGCCAAATCACCCCAATCACCAGTGCATTCTAGCACTTACAACGTGCCATTTTCAAACACTCATAAAAATCATTCTATTATATGTTTGCTCATTCTTTCATTTGATTCCTGTTCAGAGTGACCCTGACTATTACTGTATTTATTTTCAAATAATTTTACTGTATAGTTTTAGAGAAAAGTAAATGCCAAATCACCCCAATCACCAAAGTGCATTCTAGCACTTACACCATGTCCCATTTTCAAACACTCATAAAAAGTGTTCCTTCATAGGTTTGCTCATTCTTTCATTTGATTCCTGTTCAGAGTGACCCTGATTATTACTGTTATCATTTACATGTCATTTTACTGTATAGTTTTGGAGAAAACTAAAGGCCAAATCACCCCAATCACCAGTGCATTCTAGCACTTACAACGTGCCATTTTCAAACACTCATAAAAATCATTCTATTATATGTTTGCTCATTCTTTCATTTGATTCCTGTTCAGAGTGACCCTGACTATTACTGTATTTATTTTCAAATAATTTTACTGTATAGTTTTAGAGAAAAGTAAATGCCAAATCACCCCAATCACCAAAGTGCATTCTAGCACTTACACCATGTCCCATTTTCAAACACTCATAAAAAGGGTTCCTTCATAGGTTTGCTCATTCTTTCATTTGATTCCTGTTCAGAGTGACCCTGACTATTACTGTATTTATTTTCAAATAATTTTACTGTATAGTTTTAGAGAAAAGTAAATGCCAAATCACCCCAATCACCAAAGTGCATTCTAGCACTTACACCATGTCCCATTTTCAAACACTCATAAAAAGGGTTCCTTCATAGGTTTGCTCATTCTTTCATTTGATTCATGTTCAGAGTGACCCTGACTATTACTGTATTTATTTATAAGTAATTTTACTGTATAGTTTTGAAGAAAATTAAAGACAAACACCCCAATCATTAAAGTGCATTCTAGCGTTTACACCATGTCCCATTTTCACTCATAAAAAGGGTTCCTTCATAGGTTTGCTCATTCTTTCATTTGATTCCTGTTCAGAGTGACCCTGACTATTACTGTATTTATTTTCAAATAATTTTACTGTATAGTTTTGGAGAAAATTAAAGACAAACACCCCAATCATCAAAGTGCATTCTAGCGCTTACAACATGTCCCATTTTCAAACACTCATAAAAAGTGTTCCTTCATAGGTTTGCTCATTCTTTCATTTGATTCATGTTCAGAGTGACCCTGGCTATTACTGTATTTATTTATAAGTAATTTTACTGTATAGTTTTGGAGAAAATTAAAGACAAACTCACCCCAATCATCAAAGTGCATTCTAGCGCTTACACCATGTCCCATTTTCAAACACTCATAAAAAGTGTTCCTTCATAGGTTTGCTCATTCTTTCACTTGATTCCTGTTCAGAGTGACCCTGGTTATTACTGTTATCATTTACATGTCATTTTACTGTATAGTTTTGGAGAAAACTAAAGGCCAAATCACCCCAATCACCAGTGCATTCTGGCACTTACAACATGTGCCATTTTCAAACACTCATAAAAATCATTATATTGTTTGCTCATTCTTTCATTTGATTCCTGTTCAGAGTTACCCTGACTATCACTGTATTTATTTTCAAGTCATTTTATTGTATGGTTTTGGAGAAAAGGCAAACTCACCCCAAAAATCAAAGTGCATTTCCTAAAGAGGTTTGGTCAGTCTTTCAATGGATTCCTGTTCAGAGTGACCCTGACTATTACTGTATCAGTCTTCATGTCATTATGAACCATTGTTAAAGACTAAATGGTTTTTATTTTTGAAGGCATTGTAGTGCAAACATACCATGCTTATTTCATATTTTATAATTACCACATGTAATTTAAAATTATTTAATGTACAGTAGTTTACAAAATTACATGGAAATACATCATACAATGTCTTCTTGCATTTTATGTATTATTGTCATTTTAATTTAGTGAAAACCTTGTTTTTAACTATAAAAAATATATTATGTTCATCATCCATCCATTTGAGAAGTATTTTTTTTTGTCCATGGTTACTAATTCCTCACCTTTAGTTTAGTTTCTTATGTCTACGTTTTATATCCCTGTCAGTTTAGTCTTTTGTTGTTGGTTGTTGTCTTTGTTTATGATGATTATGTCTGCAAAGCTGTTTTTTTAAAGTTTACCTTAATCTCCAGTCTATTGAATCTGCTCAAATGGAATTCCTCATTTCCCCTCCTCCTTGACAGAATCATTACAATTATATGGTATTGAGATGAACTCTAAAATTATCTTTCTAAATGAAAATCCACATACAGCAAGTGACAGGTCACAGAGATAAGGAAAGATAGTTGATAACACAAAGTAAAATGAAACTGATGCAGTGTCATGTCCTTGACCTTGAATATGATCACACTTTTATAAATTCTTTGCTTTTCTTATTTCAGAAAAAAAAACTATGTGCATCTTGAAGAACGTCCTGGTTGCGTATGCAACCCACCGTTCCCTGAAGAAGGGAGCGGAGTACGTAGTCGACGTAGACTGAATGGGATCACGCTAAGGAGCCTGTCTTCTTCGAGCATGTTAGAACAAGCCAATGTGCACATTGGCGTGCGTGAGACGCATTGCGCATTCCGCCCCACCGCACGGGCATAAATACGGAAGCAGATGCACGCACACCTTGTTTTTCGCTGAGGAGCCGAGCGGAACTCGGAGTCAGCGGTGGTCCGGCTATAGTGGCAAAGGGACTACATCCTCCGTTCCCTCCTTCAGGGAATGGTGGGTTGCATGCGCAACCAGGAAATTCCCTTTCAGTCGAGAACGTCAGATGTAGTCGATGTCGACTGAATGGGATCTTTAACCCTGGAAAACGCCACTAGAGCTGCCACCTTCCAGTGCCTGGGTAAAAGCCTCTAGTCCCCCTGCAACTCTGAGGTGGAGAAGGGCGAGGCTGCTGTTCCACAGACCGGCGTCTCAACTTGTGAGAGTTAGCCGGCCCGAATTCCAGGCACAACTCGTTGACCGAAAGCTAGCAAGTCCCTACCCTCTAGTGGAGACCATGCGAGCAGGAGAACTGTTTCTTAAAAAAACAGAATTTTTAACTCACTGCCTGCGATGGCTCAGGGGTGGTCTTCTGCAGTGCAGTAGCACCAGAGAAAAAGACCCAAGAAGGTAAGGAGGGGACGCAAGGCGAATATATCTCCTTGCTTGCCTCAGGGACCTGATGATCAAATCCACTCCCTCACTCCAACCACAAGCAGTTTTTTAAAAGGGAGCACTGAAGTGATCAAACACCTTCGGGACTCAATTCAAGACTCAATTCAACGAACAGGTTCGACTTCTATTAGAGAAGCTCGCATCTTTCTAGAGGGTGCTCACAGAAGTGATGGTCTCTACTGCATAACAATTATTGCAGTAGACCAGAACCTCCGCGTCCCGTTCTTACTAAAACCAGACCTGGAACTTTCCAAGGTCTAGACGCGGGTGCCATCGTGCTGCATCCCTGAGAATGTGCTCAGAGGACAGGCTTGTGCACAATTCAGAATTGAATTGAGAATGACTCCTTAACCCATTTAATCCCACCGGTCACAATAGTGACCGTAAAAAAATGTTTCATTTCTAAGGCTATAAAAATGTTACTGAATGATCTATCAATGCATTTCCAGCAGATATTGAAATAATAAAGGGTCTCAATGAAATATGTGCAGTGTCGCATGTTTACTGTAAATTGTCACATGACCAGAGCTGTTTACTTCCTGTTTGCGCCAAGAGAAGAGGATGGCAGCAAGAAAGCTCCCAAAGAAAAGGTTATTAAAGTATGTTAACATAAAGATAGGACATAGATTTTTGGTACACATCATGTTTAAGGTGTCTAGTATTGATATATGCATTTGCAATTACTCAACTTTATTTAATGTGGTCATAGAACTCACAAACATGTCAACGGCAACAATAGTGACCGGTGGGATAACCCATTGTATCTACATGCTAATACACATAGGCTAACTGTTCTACCTTACTTTCTGCTGCTACCTAACTTTCTACCTAATTTTCCACACAGACACTATCCCGTGACCTCGAGACACTATCCCGCTATCCCGTGGCCTCGAGACACTATCCCGTGGCCTCGAGACACTATCCCGTGGCCTCGAGACACTATCCCGTGGCCTCCAGACACTATCCCGAGGCCTCCAGACACTATCCCGTGGGTCAGACACTATCCCGTGGCCTCCAGACACTATCCCGTGGCCTCCAGACACTATCCCGTGGCCTGCAGACACTATCCCGTGGCCTGCAGACACTATCCCGTGGCCTCCAGACACTATCCCGTGGCTTCCAGACACTATCCCGAGGCCTCCAGACACTATCCCGTGGCCCCGAGACACTATCCCGTGGCCTCGAGACACTATCCCGTGGCCTCGAGACACTATCCCGTGGCCTCCAGACACTATCCCGTGGCCTCGAGATACTATCGCGTGGCCTCTAGATAGTATCCCGTGGCCTCGAGATACCATCTCGTGACCTCAGGATACCATCCCGTGGCCTCCAGACACTATCCCGTGGCCTCAAGATACTATCCCGTGGCCTCGATACACTATCCCGTGGCCTCCAGACACTATCCCGTGGCCTCCAGACACTATCCCGTGGCCTCCAGACACTATCCCGTGGCCTCCAGACACTATCCCGTGGCCTCGAGACACTATCCCGTGGCCTCGAGACACTATCCCGTGGCCTCGAGACACTATCCCGTGGCCTCGATACACTATCCCGTGGCCTCCAGACACTATCCCGTGGCCTCCAGACACTATCCCGTGGCCTCCAGACACTATCCCGTGGCCTCCAGACACTATCCCGTGGCCTCCAGACACTATCCCGTGGCCTCCAGACACTATCCCGTGGCCTCCAGACACTATCCCGAGGCCTCCAGACACTATCCCGTGGCCTCCAGACACTATCCCGTGGCCTCCAGACACTATCCCGTGGCCTCCAGACACTATCTCGTGGCGTCGAGACACTATCCCGTGGCCTCCAGACACTATCCCGTGGCCTCCAGACACTATCCCGTGGCCTCGAGACACTATCCCGTGGCCTCGAGACAGTATCCCGTGGCCTCGAGATACCATCTCGTGACCTCAGGATACCATCCCGTGGCCTCCAGACACTATCCCGTGGCCTCAAGATACTATCCCGTGGCCTCGATACACTATCCCGTGGCCTCCAGACACTATCCCGTGGCCTCCAGACACTATCCCGTGGCCTCCAGACACTATCCCGAGGCCTCCAGACACTATCCCGTGGCCTCGATACACTATCCCGTGGCCTCCAGACACTATCCCGTGGCCTCCAGACACTATCCCGTGGCCTCGAGACACTATCCCGTGGCCTCCAGACACTATCCCGTGGCCTCCAGACACTATCCCGAGGCCTCCAGACACTATTCCGAGGCCTCCAGACACTATCCCGCGGGCTCCAGACACTATCCCGTGGGCTCCAGACACTATCCCGAGGCCTCCAGACACTATCCCGTGGCCTCCAGACACTATCCCGTGGCCTCCAGACACTATCCCGAGGCCTCCAGACACTATCCCGTGGCCTCCAGACACTATACCGTGGCCACCAGACACTATCCCGTGGCCTGCAGACAATATCCCGTGGCCTCCAGACACTATCCCGTGGCCTCCAGACACTATCCCGTGGCCTCCAGACACTATCCCGTGGCCTCCAGACACTATCCCGTGGCCTCAAGATAGTTTCTCGTTGCCTCAAGATAGTATCTCGTGGCCTCAAGGATTTTATAAGGATTTTATACACTCTTATGCACACGCACACACACAGTCACACACACAAAAACACAAAAACACACACAAAAACACACACACACACACACATACACACACACACACACACACAAACACACACACACAAACACACACACAAACAAACACAAACAAACGCACAGGTCAAATAGACCTATATTCAGTCTGTCCAATGGTTGATACAACACAGTATCCCACCGGTCACAATTGTGACCGATCATAAAACACACTTTTTCACATACTTTTCCATGAAAATTGAAAAAAATTATAATTGATTGTTTCAAAGGGATACTAATGACACATGATTTGGATATTTTTGTGTCTGAGAAAAATTTGGGATTAAATGGGTTAATTCCAATTCAATTCTTGAATTTGAATTGATGTCAAAAACAGGATCTAGAATTACAATTCGAATTTGACTTAAAGGAAGCAGCATTGCAATTCAATAAAAATTCAAAGAAATTAATATACATATTTTAAGTTAAGTGTTTAACAATGAAGCTTTACAGTATATGTCAGATATGATTGCATTATAAATGAAGAGTTCAGATGCAAAAGCGTCTAAGTGCCAAGTGCCAAGCTGGGTCTGAAGGTACCGAATGGGGCCAGGCTGGGCATCGGTTGGAAGCGTTTTAGACTTCGACAAAACCGGACCAGGGCCAGGGAACCACAGACGTACCGAGGTGGGGCAGCGAGGTGGAGGACAGGGATCTGGCTTGAGAGGCCCGAAGGCAACCCGAAGCGTTATTTGAGTGTGTGGGGGAACAAATACCTGACTCCACTAGGTGGACACCACCAGACTTGCCCTCTTGGGGCCCAGGAACAGGGGAATTTGCTCTTTCTTTGAAGTGTGGGTACCGCTTTTTCTCCGCCCTTTTTTTGGGAGCCAGCAGTGGAACAGACACACACACAAACAAAGACTCCACCCGGCCCTCATCCGGGGGGAGGGAGTGGATGACCACCTCTAAAGCACCCTCCTCCATCCCTGAGCGGCACGCTCAGGAACGCTTTCGCTGTCTCTTGCCACCTGGCTTGGCAGCACCTAGAGCGGGCTGGGCGTCCCTACTGCGGCCGGCTCTATGCTGAGGCCTGGCTGGAGGCTGCTGCGGAGGCCCAGCGGGAGCAGCGGTAGAGGAAAATGCTTGGCGATGAGCAGGTGGAGGAACTGCCACCGGTGGCGGGGTGGCAGCAGAGGGCCGCCGTGGCAGGATGTGCCGGATGGCCTCCGTCTGCGCTTGGGCGGCAGAAAACTGCTACAACCTGGTAAGCTCTCTATGCACTTCGGGGAAAGAAAGGCACTGGGGCAGCGAGTAGAGAACCAGCGCGGCCCGTCCCGAGATACCAATCATCCAACCGAGACTGTTCAGGACACGGTGGAAGATTACAGTTGAGCCCAACAGCCTCGGCAGCCCGATTCAGCCTAGCTGATGTTTCTGGATCTGGCTCGGGCAACGTTACACTCCTAGAGGGAGACAACGCAGCTGAGTCATCATTTCCAAAGGTCAGCTCACCCTCCGATGCTGCAATCGGCATCCTGTCCCCTGGAGAGGCCCGAATGAAACAGCTTGTCCATTACAGAGGGACCAGCGTGCTCAACGGGGCTCCACTGTCTGCGATGTGATAGAGGAGTGAGGGGCCCACAGGGATTGGTAACCGGGCGGGGTAGCCTCACTATGATCCTCTGATCACCCATCCCACACGGCGCCGTAGCGGGGCGAGGCGTGGTAATGGGGACTCTGAGTCTCGATCTCAACACTGTGATAGTCATATCCTCACAATGAGAACATAAACTATCCACAAAAGCCGCTTCAACGTGCTGAATATGTACATATATATTATTTACACATATATAATACAAACACATGATACAACCATTGTGATCGTCCATATGGGGGGACAGGGAATGATCGCATCCAGAAATTACATGTAAATAAATACAGTAATAGTCAGGGTCACTCTGAACAGGAATCAAATAAAAGAATGAGCAAACCTATGAAGGAACACTTTTTATGAGTGTTTGAAAATGGGACATGGTGTAAGCGCTAGAATGCACTTTGGTGATTGGGGTGATTTGGCATTTACTTTTCTCCAAGACTAGTAACAGTAAAATTACATGAAAATGATAGCAGTAATAGCCAGGGTCACTCTGAACATGAATCAAATGAAAGAATGAGCAAACCTATGAAGGAACACTTTTTATGAGTGTTTGAAAATGGGACATGTTGTAAGTGCTAGAATGCACTGGTGATTGGGGTGAGTTGGCCTTTACTTTTCTCCAAAACTATACAGTAAAATTATTTGAAAATAAATACAGTAATAGTCAGGGTCACTCTGAACAGGAATCGAATGACAGAATGAGCAAACCTATGAAGGAACACTTTTTATGAGTGTTTGATAATGGGACATGGTGTAAGCGCTAGAATGCACTTTGATGATTGGGGTGTTTGTCTTTTATTTTCTCCAAAATGGTACAGTAAAATTACTTATAAATAAATACAGTAATAGTCAGGGTCACTCTGAACAGGAATCAAATGAAAGAATAAGCAAACCTATGAAGGAACGCTTTTTATGAGTGTTTGAAAATGGGACATGGTGTAAGCGCTAGAATGCACTTTGATGATTGGGGTGAGTTTGTCTTTAATTTTCTCCAAAATGGTACAGTAAAATTACTTATAAATAAATACAGTAATAGTCAGGGTCACTCTGAACAGGAATCAAATGAAAGAATAAGCAAACCTATGAAGGAACGCTTTTTATGAGTGTTTGAAAATGGGACATGGTGTAAGCGCTAGAATGCACTTTGATGATTGGGGTGAGTTTGTCTTTAATTTTCTCCAAAACTAAACAGTAACATTATTTAAAAATGAATACAGTAATAGTCAGGGTCACTCTGAACAGGAATCAAGTGACAGAATGAGCAAACCTATGAAGGAACACTTTTTATACGTGTTTGAAATTGGACATGGTGTAAGCGCTAGAATGCACTTTGGTGATTGGGGTGGATTGGCCTTTACTTTTCTCCAAAATGATACAGTAAAATTACTTGAAAATAAATACAGTAATAGTCAGGGTCACTCTGAACATGAATCAAGAGAAAGAATGAGCAAACCTATAAAGAAACACTTGTTATGAGTGTTTGAAAATAGGACATGTTTTAAGTGCTAGAATGCACTTTGGTGGTTGGGGTGATTTGGCCTTTACATTTCTCCAAAACTATACAGTAAAATTATTTGAAAATAAATGCAGTAATAGTCAGGGTCACTCTAAACAGGAATCAAGTGACAGAATGAGCAAACCTATGAAGGAACATTTTTTATAAGTGTTTGAAATTGGACATGGTGTAAGCGCTAGAATGCACTTTGGTGATTGGGGTGGATTGGCCTTTACTTTTCTCCAAAATGATACAGTAAAATTACTTGAAAATGATAACAGTAATAGCCAGGGTCACTCTGAACAGGAATCCAATGAAAGAATGAGCAAACCTATGAAGGAACACTTTTTATAAGTGTTTGAAAATGGGACATGGTGTAAGCGCTAGAATGCACTTCGATGATTGGGGTGAGTTTGTCTTTAATTTTCTCCAAAACTATACAGTAAAATTATTTGAAAATAGATACAGTAATAGTCAGGGTCACTCTGAACAGGAATCAAATGAAAGAATGAGCAAACCTATGAAGGAACACTTTTTATGAGTGTTTGAAAATGGGACATGGTGTAAGTGCTAGAATGCACTTTGGTGATTGGGGTGATTTGGCCTTTACTTTTCTCCAAAACTATACAGTAAGATGACATGAAAATGATAACAGTAATAGTCAGGGTCACTCTGAACATGAATCAAATGAAAGAATGAGCAAACCTATGAAGGAACACTTTTTATGAGTGTTTGAAAATGGGACATGGTGTAAGCGCTAGAATGCACTTTGGTGATTGGGGTGGTTTGGCCTTTACTTTTCTCCAAAATGATACAGTAAAATTACTTGAAAATAAATACAGTAATAGTCAGGGTCACTCTGAACAGGAATCAAGTGACAGAATGAGCAAACCTATGAAGGAACACTTTTTATGAGTATTTGAAAATAGGACATGTTGTAAGTGCTAGAATGCACTTTGGTGGTTGGGGTGATTTGGCCTTTACTTTTCTCCAAAACTATACAGTAAAATTACTTGAAAATGATAACAGTAATAGCCAGGGTCACTCTGAACAGGAATCAAATGAAAGAATGAGCAAACCTATGAAGGAACACTTTTTATAACTGTTTGAAAATGGGACATGGTGTAAGCGCTAGAATGCACTTCAATGATTGGGGTGAGTTTGTCTTTAATTTTCTCCAAAACTATACAGTAAAATTATTTGAAAATAGATAAAGTAATAGTCAGGGTCACTCTGAACAGGAATCAAGTGAAAGAATGAGCAAACCTATGAAGGAACCCTTTTTATGAGTGTTTGAAAATGGGACATGGTGTGAGTGCTAGAATGCACTTTGTTGATTGGGTTGATTTGGCATTTACTTTTCTCTAAAACTATAAAGTAAAATTATTTGAAAATAAATACAGTAATAGCCAGGGTCACTCTGAACAGGAATCAAGTGAAAGAATGATCAAACCTATGAAGAAACACTTTTTATGAGTGTTTGAAAATGGGACATGGTGTAAGCGCTAGAATGCACTTTGGTGATTGGGGTGGTTTGGCCTTTACTTTTCTCCAAAATGATACAGTAAAATTACTTGAAAATAAATACAGTAATAGTCAGGGTCACTCTGAACAGGAATCAAATGAAAGAATGAGCAAACCTATGAAGGAACACTTTTTATAAGTGTTTGAAAATGGGACATGGTGTAAGCGCTAGAATGCACTTTGGTGATTGGGGTGGCTTGGCCTTTACTTTTCTCCAAAATGATACAGTAAAATTACTTGAAAATAAATACAGTAATAGTCAGGTCACTCTGAACAGGAATCAAGTGACATAATGAGCAAACCTATGAAGGAACACTTTTTATGAGTATTTGAAAATAGGACATGTTGTAAGTGCTAGAATGCACTTTGGTGGTTGGGGTGATTTGGCCTTTACATTTCTCCAAAACTTTACAGTAAAATTATTTGAAAATAAATACAGTAATAGTCAGGGTCACTCTAAACAGGAATCAAGTGACAGAATGAGCAAACCTATGAAGGAACACTTTTTATACGTGTTTGAAATTGGACATGGTGTAAGCGCTAGAATGCACTTTGGTGATTGGGGTGGATTGGCCTTTACTTTTCTCCGAAATGATACAGTAAAATTACTTGAAAATAAATACAGTAATAGTCAGGGTCACTCTGAACAGGAATCAAGTGACAGAATGAGCAAACCTATGAAGGAACACTTTTTATGAGTGTTTGAAAATAGGACATGTTTTAAGTGCTAGAATGCACTTTGGTGATTGGGGTGATTTGGCCTTTACTTTTCTCCAAAACTATACAGTAAAATGACATGTAAATGATAACAGTAATAACCAGGGTCACTCTGAACAGGAATCAAGTGAAAGAATGAGCAAACCTATGAAGGAACATTTTTTATAAGTGTTTGAAATTGGACATGGTGTAAGCGCTAGAATGCACTTTGGTGATTGGGGTGGATTGGCCTTTACTTTTCTCCAAAACTATACAGTAAAATGACATGTAAATGATAACAATAATAACCAGGGTCACTCTGAACAGGAATCAAGTGAAAGAATGAGCAAACCTATGAAGGAACACTTTTTATGAGTGTTTGAAAATGGGACATGGTGTAATTGCTAGAATGCACTTTGGTGATTGGGGTGGTTTGGCCTTTACTTTTCTCCAAAATGATACAGTAAAATTACTTGAAAATAAATACAGTAATAGTCAGGGTCACTCTGAACAGGAATCAAGTGACAGAATGAGCAAACCTATGAAGGAACACTTTTTATGAGTATTTGAATATAGGACATGTTGTAAGTGCTAGAATGCACTTTGGTGGTTGGGGTGATTTGGCCTTTACATTTCTCCAAAACTATACAGTAAAATTATTTGAAAATAAATACAGTAATAGTCAGGGTCACTCTAAACAGGAATCAAGTGACAGAATGAGCAAACCTATGAAGGAACATTTTTTATAAGTGTTTGAAATTGGACATGGTGTAAGCGCTAGAATGCACTTTGGTGATTGGGGTGGATTGGCCTTTACTTTTCTCCAAAATGATACAGTAAAATTACTTGAAAATAAATACAGTAATAGCCAGGGTCACTCTGAACAGGAATCAAGTGACAGAATGAGCAAACCTATGAAGGAACATTTTTTATGAGTGTTTGAAAATAGGACATGTTTTAAGTGCTAGAATGCACTTTGGTGATTGGGGTGATTTGGCCTTTACTTTTCTCCAAAACTATACAGTAAAATTACTTGAAAATGATAACAGTAATAGCCAGGGTCACTCTGAACAGGAATCAAATGAAAGAATGAGCAAACCTATGAAGGAACACTTTTTATAAGTGTTTGAAAATGGGACATGGTGTAAGCGCTAGAATGCACTTCGATGATTGGGGTGAGTTTGTCTTTAATTTTCTCCAAAACTATACAGTAAAATTATTTGAAAATAGATAAAGTAATAGTCAGGGTCACTCTGAACAGGAATCAAATGAAAGAATGAGCAAACCTATGAAGGAACACTTTTTATGAGTGTTTGAAAATGGGACATGGTGTAAGTGCTAGAATGCACTTTGGTGATTGGGGTGATTTGGCCTTTAATTTTCTCCAAGACTATACAGTAAAATTATTTGAAAATAGATACAGTAATAGTCAGGGTCACTCTGAACAGGAATCAAGTGAAATAATGAGCAAACCTATGAAGGAACACTTTTTATAAGTGTTTGAAAATGGGACATGGTGTAAGTGCTAGATGGCACTTTGATAAAGGGGTGAATTGGCCTTTACTTTTCTCCAAAACTATACAGGCAAGGCAAGTTTATTTATATAGCACATTTCATACACAATGGCAATTTACATAGAAGAAATTAAAATAATAAAAAGAAATAAGAATAATTAAAACAGTTTAGAAAAATAAAAAATAAAATACAGTACAGTACAGTACAGTACAAACAGGCGGACGAGCATAGGCACAGTGCTCATTCAGTAAATGCATAGCTAAACAGATGTGTTTTGAGTCTGGATTTGAATGTGACTACAGTAGGAGCACATCTGATCTCCTCTGGAAGCTGGTTCCAGCTGCGGCTGGCATAATAGCTAAAAGCGGACTCGCCATGCTTAGAGTGAACCCTTGGTATTTCTAGCTGATATGATCCTAATGATCTGAGTGATCTGTTGGGTTTATATTCAGTGAGCATATCTGCAATGTATTGAGGTCCTAGGCCATTGAATGATTTATATACCAATATATATATATTTATTTAAAATCAATCCTAAATTTAACTGGGAGCCAGTGTAAAGACCTGAGGACTGGTGTGATATGTTCATATTTTCTGGTTCTGCTCAGAATCCTGGCGGCAGCGTTCTGTATGAGCTGCAACTGTCTTATGGTCTTTTTGGGAAGGCCAGTGAGGAGTCCATTACAATAATCCACCCTGCTGGTGATGAAAGCATGAACAAGTTTCTCTAGGTCTTGTCTGGAAACAAAGCATCTAACTCTTGCAATATTTTTCAGATGATAGTATGCTGATTTAGTTATTGCTTTGACATGACTACTGAAACTAAGGTCTGACTCTAGTGTCACACCAAGATTCCTGACTTGATGTTTAGTTGTTTGACCCCTAGAGTGAAGGCATGCATTCACCTTGAGAACTTCATCTTTATTTCCAAACGCAATGACTTCAGTTTTGTCTTTGTTTAACTGAAGAAAGTTTTGACACATCCAACTGTTGACTTCATCAATGCATTGGCACAGGGAGTCAATGGGGCTGTAGTCGTTAGGTGATAGGGCTAAGTAAATCTGTGTGTCGTACGTATAGCTGTGGTAAGCAATTTGGTTCTTTCTCATTATTTGGCTCAGTGGGATCATGTACAGGTTGAACCTGTACTTTTATTTTCTCTACAGTAGAAAATAAATACAGTAATAGTCAGCGTCACACATATGAGTGTTTGAAAATGGGACATTATGTAAGTGCTAGAACGTAAAATAAAATGGCAGAACTGTGACCTTTTATATGTAAAATGGCTGTGTGTGTGTGTGTGTGTGTGTGTGTGTGTGTGGGTGGGTGTGTGTGTCTGTGTGTGTGTGTGTGTGTGTGTGTGTGTGTGTGTGTGTGTGTGTGTGTGTGTGTGTGTGTGTGTGTGTTTTGAGATCAGGTTTGTATAGCTCATAGGCAATTCAATGAGAATTAACAGATTAAAAGGCACCAAAAGCCTGTTGTGTCATATTTGTCATTTACTTTAAAATGTAAGTAAATAAATAAATAAACAAACAAACATTAATACATGATGCATAATAATTAATGAATATTTTATATATACAAACATTAAAATCAGCAATAAAAATGCAAAACAATGAATGTATGATAATTAACATTAATAATTTAATTTACATAATTGCATTTAAATTAAATTTACATTAATTAATAAAGTATAATAATTAATGTATCATATATTAAACATTAAAATTGACAAAAAAATGAATGATGTATAATAATTAACATTAATATGAACATGAATAAATTATGTAATAATTAATGTAAATCATATATAGGCCTACAATTATTAAAATAATTAAAAATAAACAAATATAAAAGTCATATCTTAAAAAAAATCATGAAAATGTAAAAAAAGAATGATGTATAATAATTAACATTAATATGAACATGAATAAATTATGTAATAATTAATGTAAATCATATATAGGCCTACAAACATTAAAATAATAAAGATTAAACACAATTAAAAGTCGTATTTAATACAAAAATCATGAGATTTAATTATTTATGTCCTAATAAGATGGAAAATAGCAGAAAATGTGTCCGAAAATCAATTTTGGCCTCTTCCAGCACCCATACCGTAAGTACACAAATAGACGCGCATACTAAAAAAAATGTGCGGCTGGCTTGACCGTGTATTTTCAACGCGCGGCCCACTTGACCGCAGTGTGTTAAAGATACCCGCTAACAAAGTAATCTTTTCACATGTTCTCTCTCTTAAAATGTAAGCGAGTGTAAATGTCAGCATAAATAATAATATATGTTTAAAGAATTGAAGTCTGTCAGGTAAAAGAAGAGCTTATTGATGATCAGTCTGTCTGATATTTTATTCCATCCGTTATTCCTGATCGGAGGCTGCCGTAAATATTTAGTTTATGCGTAGAGTTACGTTTCAACTAAGTTTAATGGTGCAACGCAAAAATATTTAGAAGTGCGCAAGTCATTTTTTTCTCTGATTCGATCATAAACTTGCGCATTACGTACCGTTTCACAGCTGGCGAACGATCGCTTCAGCGTCATCACTACGACACGGCATTATTACGGCTTTCGTTCACACAGCACAGGGACTGAACACGGCATCGATCCCGGGTCGTGTTTGCGTTCACACAGAAGGCGCTCTGGCAATTTCCCGGGTTCAAAGCGCTGTGTGAAAGGGGCTTTAGTGTCCATTTACGTCAAAACTAGGCTAAGTTATAACTTACGCACAGCTGGTGCAACCGTGCTTTGAGGCTAGCAAGTGCAAAGGTAGAACCTAGCTCACTACTCACTAAATAAGGCGTGAAACTATCTAAATCAAAACATTCATTTGGCATTTGATTTAAAAATAGTATATAAACCAGGTGAGTTTGCAAGTTTACCTAGCACGATGGCTGGTTAGCTTTACTAGCGATTAGCAAGCAAATAATATAATACACATTCATTCCTGAATATGAGTGCTATTTTTTAATGTTTAATCTTAAGTGATGCTGAACTTGCTAAGCCAGCTGTGTGTCATCATCTTACCCAAACATTGGAGTGTCCGTGCTCAACTAAACTAGCCATAAGGCAGAGGCGGTATCATGCAGGTGAACCGAACAACGGTGTAATGATTCAGTTCGACTCCCAAGACAAGACGATGCTCACCCGACTGGCCAATAGGAACGTGGCCCCGCCCATGACACAATTCTCACAGTGAAAGCAGAATCCTGACAGGAGAGCAAGAAATTGTATCGAGAGCAAAGAAAAGCGTTTCGAGAGAAACACTTTTTTTTTTTTGAGAAAATGTTTTCACACTGATAGCAAAAAATATATATTTGAGAGTTTTTTTCAAAGTATTTTGAGAGAGATTTTTTTTTTCTCAGAAATAATTTTAAAAAATTCAATTTTTTTTTTTTTTTTCTGAGAAAATACTTTCTCTCAAAACTTTTTTTTGTCTCAAATATTATTATTTTTTGCTATTGGTATGAAAACTTTTTCTCTCAAATATTTTTTTTTTCTCTCATAAAATGCTTTTTTGCTATCAGTGTGATAACTTTTTCTCTCAAACTTTTTTTTTTCTCTCAGATCATTTATTTTCTCGCATGTAATAAAGACACAATTCTCTCTCCAGTCTGAATATGAATCTCCAACCAGCAGAGAATGATGAGATTGTCCTGGTCCCTCCTCTGATTTGAGCTATGGGAGAGTCGTATAGTCTAAACTTCCACTGGATCTCATCATCTTTCTTTATGTCAGTAACACCAGTCTTCAGAGTGACAGATTCTCCCTCATTCACTAACATGGTCTTCATATCTGTCTCAGCTGAACACAAAAACACAGAAACACAGAAAACAAATTGGAACAAGAAAACAAATGGACCATAGTAAAAATCATTGAAAGCAACATGAATAATTTCCTTCATGACAAAAACTTACTACAGTATTTACTCATTTTATAAATCAAATAAATGTAATTGTCGTGGTTCATCTTCTCCTATATCTACCCTGGTGTTGCAGTCGTTCTGTCAGCTCGTTGTTGGTTCATGTCTCCTACTCTCTTTTGTTGTCTGTTTGGTTTGACCTCTCGCTCATGTTGGATTATCTGCTGTTCTCTCTTGGCTTCTCTCTGCAGTTTGAGCCACCGGCCCACTGTTCCTGTCATATGTCGTTTCTCTCCGCTAAAGCCTGTCATCTAAACCAGGTTATCTGGATTTGTCAAATCTAAACCTACTCTGAAACTCAGAGTTTGTTCAACTAGCTTCATGTAACAGGACTGTCTGCAACATCTGGCCATTTACTATTTTTTGGTGGAGTAAATACTACTGAAAAAAAACCCAATGTAATTTACATGAAAAAGTTAGTTCAGGCAAGAATTAAAAAAAAAAACTAAGTAAATTCCATATCAGTACTTAATTCAAGCGAGTAGAAATGAAAGCGTAAATATCAACTCAATAAAATTAAGTAAAAATTACTCAACTTTTCTGATACTGGGGTTCCCATCATGCACTGGACCTTGAATAATTAATGAGGTTCATTTTTCACTGTTTTCCAGCTGTATTTACACTGTTTTATCATTGCTTTTGTTGTCAGGATTAGTAACCAAATGTTACCGTCATTGTGTATTGTCTACCAAGTATTGAAGTCTTTGCATTCACATGAGGCTTAACATCTGACATGATGTAGTATAGATTACTCAGATAATCTAAGTAAAGCACATACTATAAATGATTGGTATAATTCAATATTATTGTTTGAGTGAAGTGTAATGCAAAGGAATTTTCAACTAAATCGATATTAATCAACCTTTTACTAGCCAAGTTAAAATTACTTATTTTCTTTGTTACTTTCACTTAACTAGGTTAAGTAAAGTTTACTTAATTCCATATTCCAAGTAAATTTAACTTAAAGATTTCTAATTAAAGCTACTGATAAATATGTTTAGGTTTTTAGTGAAAAAACTTAGCTAGCTTTTTTCAAGTAAATCCTACTCCAAATTTTTTTCAGTGCATCTTCTCTGTGTTTCTGAGTTTAATAAACTCTTGTTTATTGCATTCACTACTGGGTCCCGTTGTTGTTTCCGTGACAGTAATATCTCATTATACATTTCAAAATGTTGATATAAATCTATTATACAAGTCAAACGTTCCCATGTTTGTTGTGATCCGCGTTGGACCAATCGTATTCTCTGAATCATGTGTGGCCATCAGGATCAACACATCAGTGTTTAAGGAAACTGGTTATAGTTAATTTTTATTGAATTTCATGTTTCACTGTCATATGTTTAACATTCCTCATGCTGGCGCCCCCTGCTGGTCAGAACAGCGAAAACTCGTGTTAAACATGCATAAAAACACCTTGTGCAAACATATTGCAAATGTTTTATTGAAAGTAAAATCTATCAGATTTAATTAACTAATCATCTAATACCATTAAATATCAAGTGTCTGTATAATATGTCTTTAATCAATTTTCATGGCTTTTTTTGTTTGTCCCTTGGATTGCTCAGCTAAAGAGACCTTAAATACTATTATTCCTTTTAATTAATGTCTAATTAAAACGTCTACAAATGTATAAAACTGATCAGAGATCAGGTAAAAACGCTTCAGTTCTCAGTGATCTGCATGATTCATGGGTTGACAGAGATCATCACCCTTCCAGTGGTGAACAATTGAAATGTCGAAATATTGTGAAAACTTAACGTAACAAAGCCTCGTTTACTGAAATCACGTGACTCTGGCGGTTTGAAACAATCTCCGAACCACGGATCATTAACCACAACTGATGTTGACCACTGTGTGCTTTACATAACAAGGAAAGCATGAAAAGAAAAACATCACAAATACACAATATAATCCTACCCACATAAAACATTAAAATTAAGGAAATGCCCGTTCCAAGAGATATAACTTTAGTTTAAGTTTAAACTCATATAAGGAGGTCAATGATCTCAGCGAGGAGGGGATGCTATTCCACAGCCTCGGACCGATAACAGCAAAAGCACGATCCCCTCTCGACTTTAATCGAGAATTTGGCTGGAACAGATTAAAATTACTAGAGGACCGTAGACATCTACCAGGTACGTTCACAGTCAGAAGTTCGGATAAATAAGAAGGTGCAAGACCATTTAAAGATTTAAAAACAAGCAACAATAATTTCAAGTCAACCCTATAGCGCACCGGGAGCCAGTTGAGTTAAGCGACAATAAAATTGGAGTGATATGTTCATGTCTGCGGACCCCAGTTAGGAATCTGGCAGCAGCGTTTTGGACCATTTGAAGCCTTGTAATAGAAAACCTGGGTAATCCTGCACTCAAAAAAATGGTTTTGGGGCACTGTTCGTTCTACCCAAATGTTTTTTGTTAAAATAACCCACATATATTTATTTTCCCATCAAAACACTATTGTATTGCGTTTAAGTAACTTAAGTTGTGTAATGGTCCACTATACTTAATTATCAAGCGTTAAACTAACGTAAGTGGTTTGCTTGCGCGATTCAAAAAACCGGATGTGACGATTTCCAACGTATTGGATGAAGACGGCCAACGAGGTGCATGCTAGAAGTCAGAGCTAGAAGTACCAGCCAGGTAAGAAAAGTTAATTATAAAGTTATTCCGAATGCAAAGTGTTTAATTTATTTTAGTGTTTCGTTAAGTCTGTTCTCGAATGCTTTTAATATTGTTTAACTATCAAATATTGTGCTGAATGTGTTGATTACGTTATTATTGATGATTGCATTCGATTAAAAAGATGCGAGTTTAATTGTGGTTGTGGAAAACGCATGATTCTCTGTCGTGTAATACTTAATATGTATGTGTGCTCGTGGAACAAATTATTTGACAATAATTCAAAATGGTTTTCAGTCGAAGTAATGAAATGACTAACGAGGGACATTCTAAAATGTTTAATGTGGCTAACAGTGATATTATACAAATCTAATAATATATGTATGATAAACCTTACAATGTGCAGATAAACAGATGAACCCAGCATATGAATGCAATGCGTTTAGTTCATATTCTGGGTTGATTTGTTTAACGTCAGGCTGTGGTTTATTAATAAGGTATGTAACGTTAACGTTACAGAATTTGATCTTTTAATATTCATTTCTCAGTATTACGTATTTAGCCAGCTTAAGCATTTATAACCTGTGAGTAAATTTGCTTTAGAATGTCTAATAACAAAACCTCCCAGTGCTTTAATCTAAGCTACAGTCCCAGTAAAATTGGTTGAAGCTCTGAAGCAAGCACAGATAAGGCCACAATCGCCTGTCGTAGATGGATATATTTTGCCATGTTTTCTGATGTTCTTTTTTTTATGACAGTATGTTTTTCATTTTGGTTTTTCCAGTTCATCACTGCCTAAATTTGGTGTAATGAAGGAATGCCAGAACTTTATTGATTTAGAAAACAACGTTTTGGCTAAGGTAAGTGAAGCTCCTTTTTTAGGATTTATAAAAAGTAGTAATAATTTTGCAAACTTTGTTACAACCCACGGCTCGGCACAATTATAGTATTTAAAGTTTTACGAATTACACTAAAGCTCTTATTATTGCACTGATTGAGTATTAGCTGTGAGCAGACAGTGTAAATCAATGCACTGTAGAAAACAGTGACCATAAATGAGAAAAAACAAAGTTGGAATGTTATTTAAATTAAATCAATTATTAAATTAAATTAAGGAAAACAAATTATAAATCAGTTCCATTTCAGATTCCAGATGATCAATGGCTTATGCCACGGCCACACTAGACTTTGAGCATGCAAAATTTCTTCGGGCACTGCAACGATCATGATATGAAGTCGCATCCTTTTTTTATAAACATGAATTCAACATATAAAAAGTAGTAATGTAAAATGTAGAAAATATACAATCTACTCGACTTGACTGCAAAAATATAGTTCTTTTAGTTCAGCCAAAAGGTCACGCCTCGACGTACATGAATAGAAGTCAATGGGACGTAAAGTGTTGTGACTGACCCTTTAGGACAGTGGTTCTTAATCCTGGTCCTGGCGACCCCCTGCTCTGCACATTTTGTGTCTCCTTCATTTAACACACCTGATTTAGATCATCAGCTCCAAGAACTGAACTGGATGTGTCAGGTAAAGGAAACATACAAAATGTGCAGAGCAGGGGGGTCCTCAAGACGAGGATTAAGAACCACTGGTTTAGGGCCTTCATGCATCCTCGTGAACAAGATGGAGGGAAGTTAGTGAGGGAAGGGCATAAAAAAATTACTTAAACGCAGCCCATGATGCTGTTCATCACTCAAATTAAAATCATTGAATTTTAATTGATAATGGCACCGCATTGTGCAGCCTATGATTGTAAACATCTAGCTATAAATTTCAGATTAATCAATTATTTAACAGAACTAACCCCTATATAAACGTGAATAACTTTTGGCTCTTTAGCGTTTAAAAAAACAATAGTGCATGGATTTTTTGGAAGAACATCATTTTGCTTGTGCTTTGGCTCTGCATGACTGTGCAGATGAATATGGTTCTTTCTCGTAACTAAAAAAAAAAGAGAGACAGAGATGATTTTACTGATCATAAAACATTAACTACTAGGCTTTTAGATATAACCAGTTTAGATGAGAAAATTCTTAAAGGAACACTCCACCGTTTTTTCATATTAAACTATGTTATTCCCTTAACTAAGACGAGTTGATACATACCTCTCTCGTCTCAGTGCGTGCACTCAATCGCTCTGGCGCGTGGTGACACTTTGATAGCACTTAGCTTAGCCCAGTTCATTCATTAGGTTCCAAACAGAGATGAAGCTAGAAGCGACCAAGTATGACTGAATTTTCATTTTAAAATTGAACTATCCCTTTAAAGGGATAGTTCACTTTGAAATTAATTTTTGATATGTTTTAGCTTACCTCAAGGGCATCCAAGATGTAGGTGTCTTTGTTTCCGCAGTAGTTTCAATTTTGATATTTTTAGGTCAAACCGTTCTTGTCTGTCAGTCATATAATGCATGTCTATGGTCACTGGCTCAAAACACAAGCACAGAGTCCAAATTAAAACAATTCCCCACGTCCAAATGAAACAATTCCCCATCATAAGTACACATTGATGGCCTAAGACACGAAACGAGCGGTTTGTGTGAGAAAACGAACAGTATTTATATCGTTGTTATCTCTTGCACACAGCACACGTCCAAATGATCTGACGGCGCGGGCGGGTATAGATATATATATAGATGTCGCCTTGGCTACGGTTTCGTTCCAATGAACTGCAGTAGTGAAGGCGAAATCTAGTGTATATATCTATACCCGCCCGCGCCGTCAGATCATTTGGACGTGTGCTGTGTGCAAGAGATAACAACGATATAAATACTGTTCGTTTTCTCACACAAACCGCTCGTTTCGTGTCTTAGGCCATCAATGTGTACTTACGATGGGGAATTGTTTCATTTGGACGATGGGGAATTGTTTTAATTTGGACTCTGTGCTTGTGTTTTGAGACAGTGACCATAGACCTGCATTATATGACTGACAGACAAGAACGGTTTGACCTAAAAATATCAAAATTGAAACTACTGCGGAAACAAAGACACCTACATCTTGGATGCCCTTGAGGTAAGCTAAAACATATCAAAAATTAATTTCAAAGTGAACTATCCCTTTAAGGAAATAATCAGGCAAAGTTATAATAGATGAATGTTGTTATTTGTATCTTTAGACTGATGACATTGAAGTGAGGACAGCATGCATAATCAAATCTCTCTGTGCATACCTGAACGAAGACCCTAGCAGCATATGGTGAGTATGTGCTTTTTAAAATGTTGCTGTATTTTCAAGGATGCTTAATGTTTTGTTAAAGTTAATACATAGGAATTTAAGAGTAAAAACTTTATTTTTTTTAAATATCCCTTCTAGGATACAGACGTTGCCAGCACTGAGGAGGTGATCCAGAAGACTGATGGGAATTTATGTCATAAGACATGAAGGTGCAGACATGGAAGACAGCCCAGCAGATCTTGGAGTGGTATTAGAGGGTCAAAAGGTTCTTCAGGACCTTACCAGTGTCCCATATGCAGCAGCAATGTTGTTGGGACTGATTTATGGACTGAACCTGAGCTACCCTCCTGAACTAAGGTACACATTCGAAGTCCTTCAAAAAATAATTCTGGAGCTAGATGGCAACAAGTTGTCCAATAAAGTCCAAACACTGAAGACCAAGCTCTTCTCTGATGTGTTTGAGTAAGGACTCTAAGGACCGTTCCTGGAATGCCAGAATGTTAATGTAAAAAAAAAAAAGGGCAATATTTAGATTTTCTTTTGCAGGTTACACTTGTTGTATTTTTCAATGATCAAAATTGTTGAACTTAGTTGCAAGCTGCCTATTTGGTGCTCGGTGCATCTGTTATTTTCTGTGAAAGATGTCTAGTACATTTTAGCAGTAATATGTCATTTGATAATTGTTAAACATATCGTTAGACACATTGACATTTTGGTTGCATGGAGGATTTTTTAATTATTATTGTATTGTGTAAATTTGCTTTAAAAAATAGTTTTAATTTACACTGAATTTGCAGAAGTCTTTTTGACTTTTTTGAACAATGTGTAAAAGTATTTTTTTCTGATGTTAATACATTTGCACAAGTTAAAAGAGTTGAATGTATGTTTATTGCAACTGTTGAACAAATACAGTTTGATAATTTGTTACATATCTTGTCTTTTTATGACTCTACAAGACAATCACACACAAACAAATGCTGCTTTGAAAGGAGTAACTTTAAATAGATACTACTGAGTTAAAGTAACAAGAACTAATTGGATGGAACCACTGTCCATAATTTAAATGAGTTATTTGAAACAAATCTCCTTGTGTTTGTTGAATGTAACCTGTTTGGACAGTTTTAAATAAACTACTGCATGTTCACTTAACTTAACCGATTTAAGTTACAGGGAAGCAATTCCATTGATTTAGTTCGACATAACTATTTCACATAGATTCTTCCCCATTCAGTTGTGTTGTCCGAACACACGGAGTTTACATAGATTCAAAAAATTCCATTAATGTTAATAAAAAGCAATTTGCTTGTGTGGAACCACTGTCCATAATTAAGTTAAGTAAGTTTAAAGAATCATTTTTTTGAGTGTGCATATAAGGAATTACAGTAATCCAGATGGGACAGAACTAAATGCATGTATGTTCTTTCAAGCTCTAATGGTGATAAGAAAGACTTTACTCTGGATAGCAGCTTCAAGTGATAAAAACATGATTTAACCACAGTGTTTATCAAGCTTGAGAGAGGAATCCAACGTAACTCCCAGACTCCTAACGCTAGGTTTAATGTCACAAAATTGGTTTGCAACATTAAAAGAGGTTTTTCCATTTCCTATGGAGGGCCCAAACACAATAGCCTCAGTTTTACTCGCATTTAGATGTAAAATATTTGTGGACTTCCAGGATTGTATTTCATTTAAACATGCAAAAAGGGTTTCCAGGCCCTTTGAGTCAGTTCGTTTAAAAGGCAGATAGATTTGCGTATCGTCTGCATATAAATGAAAAGACACTCCGTATTTCCTAAGGATTGATCCCAGCGGTAACATATATAATGAGAATAAAGTAGGAGCCAAAATGGAACCTTGTGGAACGCCACAGGCAAGCGGAGTGACAGACGAAACAGAACCTCCAATGCTAACTGATAAGGTTCTATTTGTAAGATAAGACTTGAACCAATTGAGCATTTCCTCGGATGCCCACAAACTTTTCAAGACGTGATAATAAAAGACTATGGTCAACAGTATCAAATGCTGCACTCAGATCTAAAAGAATTAGAATGACAGAATCCCCAGAATCAAGAGATAAGAAAATATCATTCAAAACTCTTAACAAAGCCAATTCAGTACTGTGGTTGATCCTGACTGGAATTTTTCAAGAATACTATCAATACTCATCAAGAAAGCTCTGTAACTGTAGTGAGACAGTTTTCTCAAGAATCTTAGAAATAAATGCTAAATTTGAAATGGGTCTGAAATTTGATAGATCTGTAATGTCTGTGTTTGGCTTTTTCAATACAGGTTTCACCATGGCATGTTTACAGAGGGCAGGAATAAAACCTGAGTGAAGGCACTTCACAAAATCCAAGACCCAATGTTATGAAATATTAATTTGATAAACCATGTAGGCACAATATCAAGAGATGAGATAGTAGGCTTGAGCATAGCGACTATATCTGTTAGACTGGTTAAAGTAATTGGCTCAAATGAAATTAAAAACCTGGTATAGCCTTGGGAGTATCTGAAAAGTCAATAGTGGAAGGTACTATAGACTGTCTAATTGTAACTAATTTCTCCACAAAAAAAATGGAAGAAATTTTCACATGTAGAAACAGATTCAGTCAGATAATTATTAACCACAGGATTAAAAAACGAATTTAAAACCTTGAATAACATCCTGGGATTGTTTGAGTTTCTCGCTATCAACTCAGAGAAATAATTAGGGCCCGAGCACCGATGGTGTGAGGACCCTCTTGGAATTGCTCTGTTTATTATTAGACTATGCTGTTTTAACAGCTCTTTGGTATGACAATAAAGCTTCTCGTAATAACTCATAGGACACCTGCAGCTTATCCTTTTTCCATCTCCGCTCCGCTCTTCGGCAGAGTTGTCTTAAGTGACAAGTGTTACTATTTAGCCAAGCTTCAATTCTATTTTTCTGACATTTAAGTCTCCAAGGTGCAACAATGTCAAGAGCGTTGGTACACAGCGAATTAAATAAGCTCAGTAGCTCATCGATATCTACTGCATTTTCTATATGTTCAACACCTGCTCTGCATCAGAAAAAGCTGCAGAAAATGCTTCGACAGATGATGGACAAGATAAGCCTGCACGTGACCATTTACTAAGTCTAACAGATGGCGTGGTGTGGCATGGAAGATCAACATTAAAAACAACTGGCCTGTGGTCTGAAAAACTTAAACCGCATATTCAAATCTAATGTGACCGACTGAAGTGTCAACCCAAAAAATGGAAACTCTGGGGGTGTTGATGGAAGCGACTGATCTGGAGTCTTTGACAAATACGTGATTTTCTCAGCTTTTTGTTAAAAATTTTGTGCAGTTTGAATGCTTGAAGCTAGAATAATTGCTTTGCTTGTTTCTTTAAGCAGAGCCTCTGTTCTTTATTTGACATTTAAGATATTCATACAACAAAATATTCTGGGGGCCATGGAATTTGTGTGAAAAATGATTAAAAATGCTGGCAACTAAAAAAAAAGAAAAAAAAAAGAAAACACTGGCGGGGAAAGAGTTAATCAATAAACTGTTGATTTTAAAGTGAATTGAGATGAAGCTGTGCCTTTATATAGAGCATAATATTTGGCATTATGTTTCAATACTTGTGCTGAATACTGCACATATAAGCTATAACTGAATCAAGTCCAGAGTGAGTGAAAATAAGTGAATGAACAAAAGCAAGTCTTTAGGCTTGTTCGACTTGAAGTAACACTGAACAGAACGATCAGTGTGTGACGTCAAAGTCAGTGAGAGTGATTAGAGAACTGTGGAAGAAATGTAATATGTTCTATATGTTAATTGTATTTAGAGAATCTTAGAAATAATTAGATTAATGTATGTCGATACATATCTGTATGTATGTATGTATGTATGCATGTATGTATATGTCCTTGTATATGACCTGAGAAAAGTTCATGTGTGACTAAGTGAGAGATATCTTCATCAGCCTCGGGAAAACAACCTTGGGGGAGGAACGACTATAAATAAGGAAGGATTCCCCCCACTCGTTGTCACACTCTGAGGCACTTTGTATGACTGTATGACTGCTGACCTTTCCTGGCAAGTGAATAAATAATATTTAAAGACAATTGATCCATGTTTGTCTCTATTCAGTTTTAGAAAATTGTTTGCCACCAAAGAACAGACGCCCCATATGCTTTTGAATTGCTCTCACTGTACTTTGATGTCACACACCGATCGGTCTGTGCAGTGTTACTTCAAGTCAAACAAGCCTATTACCTGATAACTGTCTGATCACACGACTCATCTGCTTATCATAAAAACTCAGTCCTTAATTTACATGATTCATAAAATCATTACTACATAAAGATTTGAGTTACTCACCAAAGACAGAAACAGAGAATGTCTTCAATAGATTATTTTCCGATCTGCTGCTCAATAGTTCATAACGTCCAGAGTCTGTGGTTTTGATGTCTTTGATGATCAGAAATCCAGAATGTGTGTCCAGATGCAATCTGCCTTTGAATTTCCCACCAAGAACATCATCATTTATAGTGATCTTCTTACCCGCTCCTTTCCTTTTAGCTATAGTAGCGTCTCCAAACCTCCACTGTATGTCTTCATCTTCATGTATTTCAGTACCATAAGGGATTAGATGGACAGTTTCTCCCTCCATCACTTGCAGTTTCATCACTTCATGTCACAGCAGCAAACAGAAACAGAGAAACACAGAACAGACATTAGCTGGGGAAGATCTGACCCCTGCTCAATGATTGATCATTAAAACCCCTAAACACTGAATCACAGCAAAAGACGATATAAACTAACACATTTACTGATATGCCTCAAGATTATTCATAATCTAATCCCGTGTCAGAAATCGCTCCTTATACACTTAAATAAGGCACTATTTGAGGGGACAGTCATTTGCAGTGGTGTCCGAAACCATACTGGACGTTATCGAGTGCACTCATTCAATCCCACAATGCACTGCAATAACGAGTGTAAAGCAGATGGACGCTCAACCATAGATATCATAATGATATCTATGCACTCAACGGCTTGAGAATACCCATAATGCACTGTGAGAGTTGTGTGCTGAATGAATTCCCGTGTCTCGCCAGGAGAAGGCGCTGCAGCTGAATCAATCATACATCCATTTTCCAAACCGCGCTGGTCCAGCGTAATATAATACAAGTATAAAATCCTTTTAAATTCGTTATTAAATTGTTTAATTAAGGTTTATATGCTAGTTTCCATGACAGAGTTCAAGATAAATCTTTTTATTACTACTGGAGCTGCCAGTTTGCTAAGCACAGACTATGCAAAAGCAGCAGCTCTTCAGGCGCACTCAGTGTCTGACTTCACTCACTCGTTTTCATTCACTCCTTCAAGTGCACTATATTAGTGGAGCAATGTAGGGAATAGTGAATGAGGGTACAGGCGGCGATTTCAGACTCAGCATAAGTTTTTAAATCCTGTGTGTTTTGTAGCCTACTTCATTAGATGCTTTTTTATTTTATTTTATTTTATTTTTAAAAATAAAACGATCTGCTTTTCTGTCAGGGATTTTGATCTCAGGTTTTGTTTGATATGGTTGTGTTTATTAGTTTAGCATCTGTGACACCCTGAAGCCATTGCTCTGAATTTCCTATCATTTAAATAAATCTATAACTTCTCTATTAAGAGTTTCCATTTCTTTGGTGTGAAAAGCATCATAAACTACTCTGAGCTGGAGCGCTGGTTTAAGATGACCTTTGAACCTGACCAGATGAAGAGTGCACAGAATCTGTGTGAAAGCAGTAAAACACCAGTCAGGAGAGCAGATCAGTTATGATTGAGACACACGTCTAGGTTGGAACAACATGAGGGTGAGGAATTTTCATTTTTGGGTGAACTAACCCTTTAAGTATTAAGTATTTTTGCAAGCATCACACACAGTGAAATGGGCTTTGTCTGATACTTACTACAAGAAGCATTCTCTGCTCCTAAAAGTCCAATGCAAGGCTGAGGCTCCAGATCAATAGAATGCGCTTCAGAAAGAAAGTGAAATATACATTACCAAAATGACTGAATTTTACTACATGACCATAAAGAATAAAACAGGGTGACATTTTACTATTATTACAGAGTGGATAAATCGTGGGATACATTTAATAAGGTTTTGACCTGAACTGAACATGTATACATTTCTCAAGCACTCATCCCACATGTTTTCATGAATATTAAAACCAATGTAAAAAAAACAACTTGCATCACAATAAGTGTAATTGTGATTGTCACAACATTTGGTAACTAAACAGAATTGTATTAAGTTTAATGGCAACATGTTACAATGTTTACATGGTACAATGACTGGTAGGCTACTGTTTGTATTATTGCTTAACACAACACAAATTTCAATTCAGTTCTTGGGATTTGATTTCAATCTTGATTCAATAATGACTCATTTGGATAAAAGTTAGCTAGGCTACAGTAGATAGCCTACATGTTAATTTTTCTGAAGAAAAAATACGTCTCACATAATGCTGTAAACATACAGAGAGCCCTGTCAGCTGGTATGATTAAAGGTGCATTAAGCAACTTTTCATGTTAAAAATACCCGTTTTCTAACCCATACATGCTTAAACAATTGCCTGATAGGCTGAATGAGCCCTTCTCTGATCACTGAGATTGTCTCTATAATCCTGTAAAGTAAAATAAATAAGAGGGATTCGGGCCGGAATTTTAGACTGGGCGTGACGTCATGCGCGTTCACGGCACGCTCACCTGGCTATGTCTGGCAGGTGTGTGTATTCGCCGCCATTCTCCGTAGAAGATGGATTCTAAAGGCCAATTTATACTTCTGCGTCGAGTGTACGCCGTAGTGTACGTCGTAGGCTACGCACGTAGGTGACTCCGTCGTGAGCATTTATACTTCTGCGTTATGTCTGTGTTGCTCTACAGTTACACCACCGAGACGCTAGTTGGCGGGGGCGGGTTTTAATTTTCCACTGTGTTTAGATGTGTTTAGTTTTGAGTTTAGGCTACTAGCGTCTGAAAGAGAGTGGATCATGTTGGAGTTGGAGCTTATCGAGGTGGAAAAACAGTTTTTGTGAAATCACTAAAACTAAAAGGCAGAAACGAGAGAAGGCGTCGGAGGACAAGGTACGTGCGACCTGTGAACCTGTTGACGGTTGAACCGAATTTAAAAATGACGGGCGGTGCAGAAGAACACGCCGGAAATGTGTAAGAGGAAATGCGATGCTACCAAGCCGACCAATCACAGATCTTGCGGTCCGCGTCGCCGCGACGCGTAGTTACATTTTTGAGGAGGTGCGCGTCAGGGTACGGCGAAGGGTACGACGTATGATACGCGTCTATGCGTATGCTGCGCCGTACCTACTACGCGCACCCGACGCAGAAGTATAAATTGGCCTTAAGAGACCGTATTGTTCATTTCAAACACCAACGCAAACTCCACGTAAGATAAAAAAAAAAGAAAACCTTTGTCCGTGAGCGTGCACACTTCTGGTTGCAGTTTCGCTTGCCGCCAGAGGGGGCATAGTTCTGCAAAAACTCAAGAGACTTGCGCAATGCACCTTTAAAGGTTAAAAATTATAATTATAAATTATAAAAAAAGGTTCTCATTATAATAACAATTATGTAATGACATAAGTAAAAATATAATAAATATGTAATATAGTGCACATATGTAGCAAAATACTCCTCTCTATATTTTTTCTAGTCAACTAACATACTGGTCATTAAATGGCTTTCCTGAGGTAAATGTAACGTTCTGTGACATAATTGTTGTCCTGCAGTTTTATTGACCCCTTTCCGTGGCTGAAAAACACTGATTGATCGATATTATGTATGAGCCATATATACCTTTCGGTAAGTTGTACTGTATCTTTAAATAAGAGGTAACAGATGATCGGTTTACTTGAACTGAGGCGCTACAGCGATCTGTCACGTCACATTTACACAAGCACCAAAACGGTATTGTCTGAATTTCGTAATAAAATGGACAGAACCTGAGAGGAGAGCTTATAATTTTTTTGTGAACGAACCTGCTCTGTCTAGTCTGTCGGTGTCAGTGTCCTCTTTGCTCCGCGATTTTTCTCTGCGTGAGAAAATGGATGTGTGGCGCGAGAGCGTGTGAAAAGTGTCTCACGCTGAATGCGTAAAGTTGGCCCTGATTTTAGATGGAGGATAAATCGACGGCAGCGTTCCTCCTTCCGCCATGCTTCTTCTCCATGTGAGGATTGTTTACATTAGACTAGAATGCGCACTGTGCCGCATGCACACAGTGCTAATACATGTGGGGATTGTTTACATCAGAGTGCGCACGTGTTTCGCGCAGCATATACGCAGTGTTTTTTTAAGCGGTTGATGGAAAATAAGCTAATGCGCGTTCTAAAAATCTAAATTCTGATCTATTATTTTTCACGGTATTTTGAAGTGCCCGCGATAACAATATCGTGCATATTCATTACCGCGATTGATCGCATTACCGAATACCGGCACATGTCTAATTATAATATTAAATAATAATATTTAAAATCGAGAAGCCCAAATCCTCCTAATCCTTAAGTTTATTTAGATGTTTCTTGTTAATTCTAGATGTGGACAGTGAAATACAAACCAAAATCTTATTATTATTTTTTTTTATAGCGTTTATCCTGCCTACCAGCGTTAAGACACTCAAAGTTTGGTTAATTTGATTTGCATTGACATAACAACTTGGACAAATTTACTACAAAAAAATGATTAAATATATTAAAAAGAAAATATTAAATATTATTTTGGTTCATTAATATTTAGGCTACCTGGTTCTTGGACTGACAGGTCTTTGTCTGGGTCTTGAATAAATCTCTGGTTTGAGCAGGGAACTCTATAAACGCATTCTTTTTCTTTTCGTTGACCTAATGAGAAATAAATAAATAAATGTCTTACCGTGCAAGAGGAATGCCGAAACTGTGAACAAATAAACGAAAAACTTCTTTGTCTCCATGTTTCTTCTCAATCGGGTTTTGACACCTTGAATGAATGGAATAGCACTGCTTCAAAACAGCGGTATTTATGTCTCTGGTGTGTGGTTGTCAGAGACCACATGATCATTTGAGATGCCAAACGCCTGCGGCTTGAAAGAAAAGGTTGCGGTGAGGAGAGAGAAAAAAGTGCAGTAAATACAGTTCTCTCTACAGGGCTGAGTTTAGCTCCACTGATTGGTCAAATGTACATCATGTGGGCGTGGTCACTACTCAAGAGCTGGAAGTCTGAGAAACATGTTCTGTGGCTGTAGGCTACATGGTTTCAGTCTAATCAAATTGTTAAAGTTTAAATTCTAATACAAACTATTTCAATCTACAATATAAATTTGTATCACACCTGTTCATGTGATAATTCAGTTTCAAGCAATGATGTGCAAGTTACTTTGTTTGATTTTTTTAAAAAGTATAAGGTTTTGATACAGTCCTAATGTTAACATGTAAAACAGGACAGTAAATTCAGTAAAAGTGGGACATCCTATTAAATAAAAGATATTACATTTAAAAAGGAACACAGCGCTGAGCATGAAACATCATCATCATCATTAATCCAAGAATGTGTTTTGATAAATGTAAAATTTATTATTAATTTATTAAGTAATTGTTGTGAGCAATAGTATCCTAGCACAAACTACATGAAATTGTGTGTCCCACTTCACAAATTGCACTTTACCCAATTTATCTGAAAATGGCTGTATGAATCTCTGTTTATTAAAAACAAAACAAAAAACCCTTACATCCCTTCAAACCTGTAGTTGGAGATAAAAGAGACCTTGAACATTTGTTTAAAATGTGTAGAATAGATTTATTTGCACAGGTTACCAAAAAATGTCCCAATTAGCTGACTGAGGCTTTTCCTGGTCTCATGCATAGATATCATATATAAACACTAGATGTCTTATGGCGCAGTCACTTCCGGCATCATCGTTCGGCCATCTTGTCACAGTGCTCTGTGCATTAAGGTGAATGATCAGCACGCACACAAATCCTCTTATCTCGCTGAAATCTTGACGGATTTACAAACGGTTTGGTTTCTTACAAACGTTATTAACGTGGCTATAATTCCGAATGATTGAACATGTATGTTATAATTTTTCATATGTATGCAGTGTATGTATGCAGTGTCATAACTACATCTCTGACGTTTATAACAAACCAAACCGTTTGAAAATCGGTAGAAAAATGAGCAAGTTATGGTTATTTAAAAGTACATGCACCATTGAAGTAGTGAGCGAGTACACTGTGGCAAGATGGCCGCCACGTGCGGACGTCGACCTCCATTGGCCAGCAGTGCGCACGAGACATCTAGCCTTATATATGATATCTATGGGCTCATGTAGCCAGACATTCAGACTCACCGCTGAAGATCTGGACTCAATCAACTTTCATTTGCCAAGGACCAACCAAGAGGCCGTCTGACTCACAAGTAAAGCAACCAATCACGGTTCGTTTAAATAAGCTTCAAGCAAAATGTAAAGTTGATGACCCTTCAATAACAGACCAGTGTCTAAAACTTCACATACTTTTGAAAATCCAGCATTTATTTGATGGGGGTTTGTCGTCACGTCAGCTTTGTTTCCAGGCATGCAGACCGAGACACACACACACACGTCTCCTGGGAATCCTGTACAAGTCAAACAATCAATCAGATGTCGACTTAAATGATTAGATCGTCATTTTCAAAAAAAGTATATACTTTTTAATCACAATTGTTCGTCTCGTGCTGGTCTGTGGCATTACGTAATCACGTTGGAAAGGTCACGCTTGGACGCAGGCGGAAGTACCGCCCCATTGATTTAAACATACGCACACGAAAGGACCATTTTAAACAAAAAACTGACAAAAAGACATAAATATGTCATTCAACATACAATAACATTTGAACGATCCTCCTTCTCCACGCTTGTAAACAATGGGGCGGTACTTCCGCCTGCGTCCAGCGTGACCTTTCCAACGTGATTACGTAATGCCTGGTGTGTCGCAGACCAGCACGAGACGAACAATTGTGGTTAAAAAGTATATTAATTTTTTTTTTTTTTTTGAAAATGGCCGATCGTTTCGCTAGATAAGACCCTATTCCTCAGCTGGGATCGTGCAGAGCCCTTTGAAGCTGCATTGATTTGGACTTCAGCAATTTGGTTACCGTTGAAGTCCATTGTGTGGAGAAAAATCCTGAAATGTTTTCCTCAAAAACTTAATTTCTTTTCCACTGAAGAAAGAAAGACATGAACATCTTGGGTGGCAATGGGTTGAGTAAATTATCAGAACATTTTCATTTTTAAGGTGAACTAATCCTTTAAACAGATGGAAACTCCTGAAGTGTGGGCGTGATGTCAGAGGCTGAGACTAGTTTCCACCATCTTCTCCAGCACAGTTTAGTGTAAGCAGCTGCTGCCTCTGCTGTAATGAGCATGACAGTAGGAAGTATAACCCACACGTGGACACAGAATTGCTAAAAATAATTTCTCAACACTTTCTCAATTTCTTAAACACAAAACAGTATATTGTCACATAGTAAATTCATTTTGCAATTATGTAAAAAAGTATAGTAATGACAACTTACAGTAGTAAGGCGAATAAATACTGTATGCACTGCCAGTATAGTATAGTACTGAATATTGTATAGTATTGAATGTCTGTATATTCAGCACTTGCATACTGTAAAAATACAGTAGTCCAACTGCAAAAGCCAAAAAGGTTACAGTAAAAAACTCTAAATGAAAAGCATGTTACAGTCACTCAGAAGAGTTGTGCAACTTAGGCTTTTATTGTTAAAAATAGTTATAAATACTGTAACCAAACCCTTACAGAAAACCTTATGCGCTTTTAAAAACTGTAGAAGCAGGACCACTCACTCCCTTTAAGTATACGAGTCATTCCACTGAAGGGGTGACATTTGCTCAACTCTTCCAAATTAGATTTCATTTTTATCTTTTTTCAACACTAAATCTAATAACTTTGCTTCTTCCCAGTCTGCATGAGTTTTTAGGTCACACAAGTTTACATGGTGATTTATTAAGGGCCATATTTCATGTAACTGATTGTTTCACACCAGGCCCGGAGTGGGTAATCGGGAGAATCGGGAGAATTCCCGGTGGGCCGCTTCACTTTTGGGCCGGTCAAGGAATTTTTTCTTTTCTTTTTTTTTTTTCTTCACATTTCAATGTCACATTAGTTACATTAAGCCTTGTTTATACTCGACGCAGCCGCAAGATCGCGAGGCGCGCGCGGCAAAAATGACGTCATTGTGGAGTGGGCGGTCTCGCGCGTTGGGTTCGCAAGACCCAATTTCGCCTGGCGGTGTGCACGGCACTTTTTGTAACAACGCGCGCGGCGCCGCATCCGAAGATGAACGACTTCGAGCCGAATCTGGCCGAGCTCGAACTTCTCACCACACGGGCACCCAGTTTGCACATCTAAATGAGTTCCTTACATTTAAAAAATGAGCATACAATAGCATAATAAGTATTTTTAATGAACATAAAGGTCCATGTTTAATAAAAATGTTCACAAAACTTAATGAAATGTTTAGTGAAATTAGAAAATATGTAAGAGATTGTTAATTTAGTTATATTGTTTACACATTCTCATTTCCATATATTTGTTTTTATTGTCACGAGTAATAATCTCAGGGTTTACTGGGTTTTACACAATTCTTTTTGTAGTGTGGTATTGGTGGTGGTGTACTAAAATAAACTGTCACGTGTGTATAGCTTTCTTCTTCTCACCGCTGACTCCTGATGGTTTAGAGGACAATTACCCAATAGTCGCCCCCTGTCGTTTCAAAGAATAGTACAACGGCGAGCGCGTCAAGTATAAACGCCTCGTCCGTCTGGAAAGGTGCGCGCGCGATCTGCGGTGACTCGCGCTCTTGCGGCTGCGTCGAGTATAAACAAGGCTTTAGGCTACCAGAGCCCGTCTACGGAGAGCCTGTCCACTCCCTATTAAGCCCTATTGTACCGAATTTTGGTTGTAGTACCACCAGAGTTCCACTGGGGGCGCTCGCCATGAGTGCAAAATGAATGGGAGTCAATGGGGCTAGACGGCTAAATTTGTCTCTTTCACCCGATTGCCGTTGAGAAATCTCAGATCTGATTGTAGATTTTGCAAGTTCAACATGGGTTTTAGGTCGAAAGTTGAATGAACGAGTACTTATGTCGTTTTGATTTCTTACAGGTTGAGTTGTTGTTGCCCATAACACGCTAGCATTCTGCTAATGACGTCAGCATTCTGACGTCATTGACATTTTGAAAGACTTTTTTAAAGCAAATAAGTGACTCTAAAAAATCTAACACCCAGCAATGTGTAATTTCTTTGCATCTCCTTTCGAATACAACATTCAAATTACTAGACAAAAAATTATATCCTGAGAAAAGTGGATTTTGAGGGGTATACCGCCATTGACCTCCATTCATTCTGCACTCGTCCTGTGAGCGCCCTCATATGGAATCAGAGTGGAACTGCAACCAGTTCAGAAGCCGGAAGTGTAGTGAGAGTGAAACTTCTCGCCATATTAGACATTCTCTGAGGCTACACACGTTCCGCATTCTGACACCGCAGCGCGCAGCACTCTGCATGGGTTGTACCATGTGAGGGAGTTCTCCCCTCCCCTCCTATAGAGTTGGTTGGATCCATAGCCTGTCTTTTCCAAAACGTTTTCAGGCTACCGCGGCACCGCCTGCGCCTGTTACTGATAGCTGGGCCGGCCGTAACGGTACGCGTCAGGGAGGATGGATGGGAGGAAGAGGCCAGGAGGTATGGAAGCTTTGTTTCCGCCACAGAATAAAACATTTTAAAAGATAATTGCGACTTTTTATCTCGCAATTCTGACTTTATTTCTCAGAATTGCGAGATATAAAGTCAGAATTGCCTGAAATAAAGTCGCAATTGCATGTTATAAAGTCAGAATTGCGAGATATAGAGTCAGAATTGCGTGATATAGAGTCAGAATTGCGTGATATAAAGTCAGAATTGTGTGAAATAAAGTCGCAATTGCTTCTTATAAAGTCAGAATTGCAAGATATAAAGTCAGAACTGCGTGAAATAAAGTCGCAATTGCTTATAAAGTCAGAACTGCGAGATATAGAGTCAGAATTGTGTGATATAAAGTCGCAAAACGTGTTATAAAGTCACAATTGCTTCTTATAAAGTCTAAGTGAATTATTATTTAACCTTTACACTATTTGTTAACCCATGGTATTAATAAAAACTACACAATAGTACGAGCTGAACTGTTGCTTCATTTATCCAATTTAAAAAAAGTGCTAATTTGGAATTCCACCATGGAAAAAGTGGGCCGGTCTTGGGCCTGAAACTCCCGAGCTGAAAAGTGGCCCCACTCCGGCCCTGTTTCACACGATATACTTGTATAATTGTGACTTTAAGTCCTTCTGTGATGGACACGCAAATGTTTCATTGATTATTTTCTTCCTTTAAGTTGTTTTCTTTATGTTAATTAAGCTCTAATTGCTGCACGAGTCCTCATATCTGTTTGTTACCCCAGATGTAATAAACTAGGATTTGATGGGACAAATTACATCACTGTAAGAACTGATTTTCCTGTTAAGACAAAACTCACCCTGGACACAAGATCGCAAAGAAGATCGCACAGGACATTGTCCTGTCCAAACTTTTCTCCTTCCTTATCTCTGCATCCCCCTTTCCCTCCACCCTTCCTCTTCTCGTGAGTCAAGTCACCAAAAGTTCAATAAGAATGATGTAATAGCAATTTTCAAAGGTTAATCAAACAGGATCAAAAGGCATAAGAAAACTTTCAGAGGCAAATTGTAATAAAGAGAAAAAGAGAGAATTCTGTTCACAGTTACCGCAGCTACCCGGTATCAGGAAGACAGAACCTAACAGACTCAACAAAAACAGACATTTTATAGTGTCTTCTCTGACACTATACTCCTCCTCCCCAGTTTCTGTAACTTTCCTTACTGATATCCTCATATCTTAACCGGTTTGGATTGGCTTCTACCCCCCTGGGCAGTTCAAATTGTTCTTTGTCCCTGAGAAGCCAAAAGGCTTCCATTTATGACTTAAATAATCTCCTGTTCCCCTCCTGAGAGGGCATGGGGCTTCATTAGTGTACACCCCTGTATTCTCCTGACTGAACCATTTCTCAAACCCAGGTCTTACAATCTCCCTGGCCCATCTGTTTTATTGCGTCTGTTCCTTCCTGTCCTCCGTCAGCTGCTAAGATACTCACAGAAATACATGATTCAATGAGATTAACAATGGTTTAAAACAAATGCATATAAGAAATACTGAATTTTTCCACAACAATGTCTATATATCACATATGATGTATCTTGTGAATCTATTGTTTTTCTTTTTCATGTTTGGTATAATTTTAAGTGTCTCAGTGCGATTGGTAAAATGGTCTTAATTGCATTGCAGTCATTGGTATAATGAGAAAGATTGAGAACTTAGGAGAATCCTGTTCTCCTCTTTGGGTGATGTCTCTTCAGGATATCTCCCCTCTCCCCCGAAACCAGGTGTTTCCCCCCTGGGGTACATGAATTAACCAAAACAACCCTAAAAAATATTGGTACAACCCTTTTGTTCTTGTCTGGGTATTTAAGGGTAGGCGACAAAGCAGTCTGTGGGAATCTGTAACCAGGAAAACCCCCATACAGTGCTGTTTCAGTGTTTTTCCATTGGAAAACACACACACACACACACACACACACACCACTGTGTGTCTCTGTCAGGAATGCATTGCTTACTTTTAGAGTCATCTTTGAGTAACTGATGTTATGTATTTATTATTTCTGAATTGGCTTTTAATCATTTACTTCTGTAATTGGCATGATACATTTTTACCTGACAAATAAATGTTACATCTTGATTTATTCTGAAGTTTCCTGAAATCATTATTTTTGTAGACTATGAGGAGGCTGGCGCTACCGCAGCTCTGTGTCCAGGATAGGTCAAACTAAAGGCGCATATGAACGGAGCAGTAGGCACGTCATCCGAAGACCTTTTGATTTCTGTCTATTATTGATTTAGTAAGTTGTAATGAAGTGGCTAAATAAACTACACTTTTTTTGTATGAGTGAGCAGTAGGCAACCGACTTAAGAGGTATTAGCAAACCCTCTGCACCCTCTGACCAAGATCAGACTGGCGAGGCTGTGTCCATGAGATCCACGTAAACCCGGGGCGTGTGACTCTGTGCGGCATCGGGTCCCTTAATGAATCAATAATTGAAAGTATGGGATGCTCAGAATAATCAAAAATCTAAATTAATTCATAATCAATATTTATGACTATTTTCTAATAACACAATCTAAATTTGATTATCATTTGAAATTGGAGTCAGATTAAGCATAGAGCTAAAGTAATATTGAAACTAAATTCCAATAAATTAAGTGAACTTCACTGGAGCTCTGAAAAGACATACTTGCATTATCCCTTCACCCAGGCCGTTGGATTCCATCATTGGGCCAATGGGTGGTCTTTACAAAGTAGTGACAGGCCCTCCGTGATTCTCCAGATTGCGAGTGTCTTTTTAGTATGCTAGCTGGAGCCATTTACATCCAGTCTTTGTGCTAAGCTCGGCTAGCGGTGGGTGCGTCAGACAGAGTTACGGCACACACCGAGTTGAAAAGGGTATGTATGGACTTATCTAACTCTGGGGGATACGGTACTACATTACACATATAGGCTACACATACATATATACATAATTTAGCCTATTTTTATCATATATAAAACATGTGCATGTATATACTAAGAAAGATTAATATTCATTGATTTTTAGATGCAACCCCAACTCCAAACGTTCTTGGCAGCAGATAAAGACAAAATAAAAAATATAATTAAAAGTGGTGAGTATTTACCACAACCTTTTATTATTTTTGTGAACATTTTATCACAAACACTTGTTTGCAGCAAACATAGATAAAGAGTGAAATTCAGAAAACCGGTGCAGGGCCACTCCTCCAGAATACACTGGCGGAGGAGTGGGCTCTGAGTCAATAAGGGACGGCCGATTATGGATGGGATTATAGGTGCTGTACAATCTGACCCTGGTGCTGGCTCCTCTAAGCAAGTAACACTGGGTACGTGTGCAATACATTACTACTTTTAAGTTGTAAATATGGCTGACTGTATGTTCTGCAGTAGAGGGAAATACAGTGTCCCTGTTGAAGCCATCACACACACACACAGTCTCCCACACAGAGGTCAGTATGCAGCAGACAGAACACCAAACATAACCTGCTTTACAACAGTTATGCTTTACATTGGCCTACTTTTATTTATTAGGGTGGAGGAAATGATGAAGACACTCTGTCTGTGTGTTCTGAGACAGTTGCTGATGTGAATGCACTGGGCTTTTTATTATGGCAAACATTTGAATGTGTGGCATAAAAAAGGGACTGGCCCTTACACATCTCTTTTATTGTAGGATTTTACACAACCTGCCCCAGAAACTGAGGCCTCTACCTCAATGGGCTTCAGAAGAAATGTGAACAAGGTAGGGATTTAAAACCCTTGACATAACAGTCAGTCCTGTGTTTGTAGGAAGGCAAGGAACTTTTTGTGATTTGATTAGTCTCCAGAAAACTTGTAATGATCATGTTTGTGGTGGAATTATGTTTCAGGTGGAAACAGGCTCAGTCAGGGCCCTTTACAAAAGGAGTCTCGAACTAGACTGCACATTAAAAGAGTCTCAAACTAGACTGCACACTAAAGGAGTCTCGAACTAGACTGCACACTAAAGGAGTCTCGAACTAGACTGCACACTAAAAGAGTCTCGAACTAGACTGCACACTAAAAGAGTCTCAAACTAGACTGCACACTAAAAGAGTCTCGAACTAGACTGCACACTAAAAGAGTCTCGAAGTAGACTGCACACTAAAAGAGTCTCGAACTAGACTGCACACTAAAGGAGTATCGAAATAGACTGCACACTAAAGGAGTCTCGAACTAGACTCCACACTAAAGGAGTCTCGAACTAGACTGCGCACTAAAGGAGTCTTGAACTAGACTGCACACTAAAGGAGTCTTGAACTAGACTGCACACTAAAGGAGTCTCGAACTAGACTCCACACTAAAGGAGTCTCGAACTAGACTGCGCACTAAAGGAGTCTCGAACTAGACTGCACACTAAAGGAGTCTTGAACTAGACTGCACACTAAAGGAGTCTCGAACTAGACTGCACACTAAAGGAGTCTTGAACTAGACTGCACACTAAAGGAGTCTTTAACTAGACTGCACACTAAAGGAGTCTTGAACTAGACTGCACACTAAAGGAGTCTCGAACTAGACTCCACACTAAAGGAGTCTCGAACTAGACTGCACACTAAAGGAGTCTCGAACTAGACTGCACACTAAAGGAGTCTCGAACTAGACTGCACACTAAAGGAGTCTCGAACTAGACTGCACACTAAAGGATCCACACTAAAGGAGTCTCGAACTAGACTGCACACTAAAGGAGTCTCGAACTAGACTGCACACTAAAGGATCCACACTAAAGGAGTCTCGAACTAGACTGCACACTAAAGGAGTCTCGAACTAGACTGCACACTAAAGGAGTCTTAAACTAGACTGCACACTAAAGGAGTCTCGAACTAGACTGCACACTAAAGGAGTCTCGAACTAGACTGCACACTAAAGGATCCACACTAAAGGAGTCTCGAACTAGACTGCACACTAAAGGATATCATTGTTTTAGTAGATCATTGTTATATTTGTTAATGTTACTAATGTAATTAATGTTATTTTTTGTCTGGAAAAAATACTCCGATGATGCAAAAATCGTCATGATACAAAGCTTAATGCTAAATGCTGAAGTATCTTTTTTATTATTATTCTGTTAATCTTATGATAGGATTCCCTAGAGTTATTGGAACAATAGACTGCATACATGTTGCAATCTCCACTGCTCTAGGAGAACATGAGGCAGATTATGTTAATAGGAAGTCCTATCACAGCCTTAATGTTCAGGTAGAGATGATGTGAACATGTGAGATGATTATTTTCTGTGAGATGAATCTTTAAATTAATTGTAACATTAACAAATATAACAATGATCTACTAAAACAATCTATTTCATCTGCAGATGACTTGTGGTCATGAACGTATGATCACAAGTTTGGATGCCAAATGGCCTGGCTCCAGTGCTTGACTCACGAATTTTCCGTGAGTCTTTGTTGTGTCAGCGCTTTGAGGAAAGCAAGTTAAATTTGGTACAGTACAAAACACTGTTAATTTGAATTGGGACAGAACAACCTACACAATAACCCCCTATCATTACCCTCAGACAGGGCCACAGCACCGCTTCAATGTGGCCCTCAGTAAAACCAGAGTGAAGATAAGATGACCTTTGGCCTCCTAAAGGCACAACACAGACTCACAGAAAATTTGTGAGTCAAGCACTGGAGCCAGGCCATTTGGCATCCAAACTTGTGATCATACGTTCATGACCACAAGTCATCTGCAGATGAAATAGATCATTGTTTTAGTAGATCATTGTTATATTTGTTAATGTTACAATTAATTTAAAGATTCATCTCACAGAAAATAATCATCTCACATGTTCACATCATCTCTACCTGAACATTAAGGCTGTGATAGGACTTCCTATTAACATAATCTGCCTCATGTTCCCCTAGAGCAGTGGAGATTGCAACATGTATGCAGTCTATTGCTCCAATAACTCTAGGGAATCCTATCATAAGATTAACAGAATAATAATAAAAAAGATTAAAATAATTCTTAACATGTACTGTATTGTATAGTGCATTTGTGAAAGAAAAAAAAATCTGTTAATGTGATGTCACCCTATCAATATATCTTACCGCCAATTTTATAAAAGCCGTCTTTTATGGACATGGTCGATAAATGTCCGGGGAACACTATTAATGAAACTATTAATGTACTCCTGCAGAGCGAGGACCCAGTAATTCCAATTATTGTGGAAATATTGTTTTGAAGTAAGCCTTGATTGTGCCGATGTCCCACAAAAGGTTTTATGACAACTGGTTTTGTGGTGTTAACCTTCAGGTGCAGCTTGAGAAAGCAGGGATCCACAGTGTGGGAACTGTAAGACAAAATCGTCTTGCTGGATGCACCTCCACAGAGGACAAAGTTATGAAGACCTTCAGACGTAGGAAACATATGAAGAAAAAGAGACCACACATGATGGTACAGCACTAACAGCAGTAAACAGTTCGACAACTGCCCAGTTATTATAATAAGCACATTTGCAGCAGCCACTCCAACCAGAACTGTGGACTGATGGGATAAGAAGAGGAAGGAGGTCATTACAGTGACTCATCCAAACATCTTTCAACTCTACAATGAAAGCATGGATGGGTGGATCTCATGGATTCTCTCACTGCTCTTTACCGCACCAAAATATGCTCAAAGAAGTGGTTCCACAAGTTGTTAGAAAAAAGGTGTTGTTTATAAGTACTGTGTAAAACCTTACAATAGCACCAATTGAATCATCACAAACAACATTAGTTAATTAGGATAAAATTAGGAAAATAATTAGGAAAAATATTAACTATAAGTAAACTAACTTTTACTCTGTGTCAAATTAGTGTATTAGAGTATTAGTGTGAAACAGTTAACATAATTTGAAGAAAAGCTTTGAAATGTTTAAAGCTTGAGGGTTTGAACGTTTCAAAGAATTTAAGACATAAATATTAGTAACTTTGTAAAAAAAACAAAAAAAAAAACAATTAATAAATAAATTATATAAATAAATAATTATAATTATTATAAACAATATTACAATAATCAAATCATTTATTTTACGCTACAATTGCTGTTTACAACTTTTTACATTATAATCAGAAATGCACTAAAACTATATAAAAACTTAAAAAAATTAAACTATGGACATATAATCCATCCATCCATCCATCCATCCATTTGATTGGACCTGGTTGGAGAGGACGCTGGCGCGTTTTTGGCTGCCGCTTCTCCCTCCGGGAAATCAAATCAAAACTTCGTACTGAATCAAAACTGCCTCAGCACTTACCTGGACCTTTTCGCCTGCACGTCTCTGCTACCGAGGGACCCGACCCAGTTTGGTTCGGCTGCGTTTTGGGACTACGGATTGTATAGTTGGCAACGCCGCTGGATCGATCGGGTTAACACCCGCGCTTTCGGGCGGTAACGCTAACTTCTCCTGCCCAAGACGACTCAATCATCCCTCCCGGACGATGCAGTACCTGGTCCTAGTTCTTTTTCTGCTCTCCATCCTGCTTCCTTGGTTGCAAAACTCCACTAACAACTTCATGGCTTTCCGGTACTCAGCTAAACAGCTACTCCAGCTAAACCGCTATCCATCGGCTACTCCGGAGCTCACCGCTGAAATAAAAACCTTCGCACTACTTCAACGCCACCGTTACATCCACAGAGGCTCCCGTAGAAACTTAATACACATATCCACTGGGAATGACAGCTTCGGCACAACACTTCCTCATTGCTTCTCCTCCGCGTCCCGGCATCTAAACAGCAACGTCATCTGAGCCAACGTCACGTGAACCATTTCAACCTCCGGTCAGTTCCCATTTCCGCTTCATCCCCTTCAAAACAAGAGTCTCTCAAGCTTGGACTATTGAACATAAGATCCCTTAACAATAAAAGCACCATTCTCAACGAATTCATTCTGGACTCACAATTAGACTTAATCTGTTTAACTGAAACCTGGCAAATACCTCATGACTATTTCTCCCTAAACCAAGCCACCCCCATTGGATTCTCATACATGGACCAACCTCGTCCTGAAGGCAGGGGCGGTGGTATTGCTGCCATCCATAGACAAACTCTCAAGCTTCGCCCTCTCGCCATCCCATCTGTTCCCTCTTTTGAACACCTCTCAGTTAAACTCTTAGGCCCCACTCCTCTGACTATTTCAATAATCTATCGCCCTCCCAAACCCAATCCTTCTTTCCTGTCAGATTTCTCAGAATTTATAACTCAACTTTGCTCAACTTCATCAACCATATTACTCGTAGGTGACTTCAATATTCACATCAACTCTTCCAGCTCCAAACCCACAATGGATTTCTTGGACATTATACACAGTTTTAGTTTCATACAACATATCAATTTTCCCACTCACACCCGTGGACACACTTTGGACTTGGTCTGCTCGACTGGACTTAATATTGACACTCTCTCACACACAGACCTGGCCATATCTGATCATCTCGCCATAACATTTCACATCAACCTACCCAGCCCTCATTTCAAGCAGACACGCACCATATCTTACCGAAATCTAAAGTCCCTCTGTCTCACCTCCCTCTCCTCCCATATCGCAAACAAAATTTCCATACCCAGCATCCCTGAAAATTTAACCACCGACGACCTAGTATTTCACTACAATCGCACACTCACATCCAGCCTCAATACTCTCGCACCAGTTAAAACTGCAACAGTTACATTCTCCCGCTCTGCTCCCTGGTTCACCCCTGAACTGCACAAACTCAAAAAAGAACGCAGACAACTGGTTATCATCATGACATGGTTATCATCAACTCCTCTCTCACCTCTGGAACAGTTCCCTCTTCCCTCAAAGTTGCCGCCATCACACCAATACTCAAAAAACCTGGCCTGGATCCTGATAACCCCAACAACTTCCGCCCAATCTCCAACCTACCTTTCCTGTCTAAAATCCTGGAACGCTCGGTTGCCTCTCAACTACAACATCACCTCCTCTCAAATCAGCTCTACGAAACCTTTCAGTCTGGATTCCGCACTCATCACTCTACTGAAACTGCACTACTCAAAGTAACAAATGACCTCCTGCTTGCCTCTGACTCTGGTTCCCTCTCCATTCTCCTCCTACTTGACCTCTCTGCCGCTTTCGACACCATTGACCACTCCATTCTTCTACAACGCCTACAACATCTTGGCATCTCTGGCTCAGCTCTCTCCTGGTTCACCTCCTACCTCACCAATAGATCTCAATTCATATCCATCAACAACTGTACGTCTCACACCATACCTGTCAATCACGGAGTCCCTCAAGGCTCGGTGCTAGGTCCCCCTTTGTTTATTCTGTATATGCTTCCCCTTGGACTTATCATTCATAATCACGGACTAAAATTCCACAGAATCAGAATCAGAATCAGAATCAGAAAGAGCTTTATTGCCAAGTATGCTTGCGCATACGAGGAATTTGTCTTGGTGACAGTAGCTTCCAGTACACATACAATATAAAGTGACAAGACAAGTAACATAGGTATAAATAAAAAATAGAAAAAATAAAAATAAAATAAAAATAAAAAGATTATAAATTATCAATATATATAAAGTTATAAGGTGCTATAATGAAATGTCTGAGGGAAGTATTGCACATGTTTGTTCCACAGTAGCGGAACATTTAAGTGTTCATGAGGTAGATGGCCTGGGGAAAGAAACTTTTCCTGTGTCTGGTTGTTTTTGTGCTCGGTGCTCTGTAGCGTCGACCAGACGGTAACAGTTCAAACAGAAAGTGTGCTGGGTGTGACGTGTCCAGAGTGATTTTGCGAGCCCTTTTACTCACTCTGGATGAGTGCAGTACTTTGAGTGTGGGAAGGGTAGTGCCAGTGATTCGCTCAGCAGTCCGAACTATCCGCTGTAGTCTACGGAGGTCGGTTTTGGTAGCAGAGCCGAACCAGACGGTGATGGAAGTGCAGAGGATGGACTGAATGACAGCTGAGTAGAACTGTACGAGCAGCTCCTGTGGCAGGTTGAATTTCCTCAGCTGACGCAGGAAGTACAGTCTCTGTTGGGCTTTCAGAGCCCTATGTGAGTGTCCCACTTCAGATCCACTTCAGATCCTGAGAGATGGTGGTGCCCAGGAACCTGAATGACTCTACTGCAGTCACAGTGCTGTCCATGATGGTGAGTGAAGGGAGTGCAGGGGGGTTTCTCCTGAAGTCCACGATCATCTCCACTGTTTTGAGCGTGTTCAGCTCCAGGTTGTTATAACTGCACCAAAGAGCCAGCTGCTCCACCTCCTGTCTGTACGCAGACTCGTCACCGTTCCGGATGAGTCCGATAACAGTAGTGTCGTCCGCAAACTTCAGGAGCTTGACAGAGGTGTCTTTAGAGGTGCAGTCATTTGTGTACAGGGAGAAGAGCAGTGGTGAGAGAACACATCCCTGTGGAGCACCGGTGCTGATGGTGCGGCTGTCGGACGTGATTTTGCCCATTCTGACTAGCTGTTGTCTGTCTGTCAGAAAGCTGGTGATCCATTGACAGATGGAGCTAGGGACAGAGAGCTGGGTCAGTTTGGTCTGGAGCAGTGATGGGACGATGGTGTTGAAGGCAGAACTAAAGTCCACGAACAGAATCCTTGCATAGGTCCCTGGTTTGTCCAGATGTTGTAGGGTGTAATGCAGTCCCATATTGACCACATCATCCACAGACCGGTTTGCTCTGTAGGCAAACTGCAGGGGGTCCAGCAAGGGTCCAGTGATGTCCTTCAGATATGCTAACACCAGTCTTTCGAATGACTTCATGGCCACAGATGTTAAGGCAACAGGTCTGTAGTCATTGAGTCCTGTGATCTTTGGTTTCTTCGGGATTGGGATGATGGTGGAGCGTTTAAAGCAGAAAGGGACTTTGCACTGCTCCAGTGATCTGTTGAAGATCAGTGAGAAGATAGAGGCCAGCTGGTCAGCGCAGGTTTTCAGACAGGCTGGTGAAACACCGTCTGGGCCTGGTGCTTTCCTTCTCTTCTGTTTCCTGAAGATCTGACGCACATTATCCTCACTGATCTGAAGTGCAGGGGGGGAGGGGAGGGGGATGGCTGGAGGTGTTGATGGCTGTGTAGAGAGATGGTCAGGGCGGGTATGGGGTGTCTGATCGGGGGTCTCAAATCTACAGTAAAAGACATTCAGCTCGTTCGCAAGATGCTTATTGCTGTCGATGCTGGGGGATGGTGTCTTGTAGTTGGTAATGTCTTTCAGGCCTTTCCACACTGATGCAGGGTCGTTGGAGGAAAACTGGTTTTCCAGCTTTTTGGCATAGCTCTTCTTAGCCACTTCAATCTCCTTTGTCAATGTGTTCCTGGCCTGATTATACAAGATCCTATCCCCACTCCTGTAGGCATCTTCTTTGACCTGACGAAGCTGTCTGAGTTTTGGTGTGAACCATGGTTTATCATTGTTGAATGATAAGTAAGTCCTGGTAGGGATGCATAAATCCTCACAGAAACTGATGTATGATGTTACAGTCTCTGTGAGCTCGTCCAGATCGCTGGCAGCAGCTTCAAAAACACTCCAGTCAGTGCATTCAAAACAGGCTTGTAAGACCTGCTCTGTGTCGTTGGTCCATCTCTTTACAGTCCTTATTACTGGCTTAGCAGTTTTAAGTTTTTGCCTGTAAGTTGGTAGAAGATGAACCAGGCAGTGATCGGAAAGTCCTAGAGCTGCTCTGGCGACGGAGCGATATGCATCCTTTGTTGTGGTGTAGCAATGGTCCAAAATATTATTGTCTCTGGTGGGGCATGTAATGTGCTGTTTGAATTTAGGCAGTTCACGTGTGAGTTTTGCCTGATTAAAGTCTCCGAGAATGATAAGAACAGAGTCCGGGTGTTGTTGTTCTGTTTCTGTGATCAGATCAGCCAGCTGTTGCAGCGCCGTACTCACGTGTGCTTGCGGTGGAATGTAAACACTGATGAGAACGAGCGAGGAAAACTCCCGCGGCGAGTAGAACGGCTTACAGTTAATGAAAAGCACTTCCACATCAGGACAGCACATCTTCCTTAACACAGTTACATCAGTACACCACCTTCTGTTGATGTAAAAGCATGTCCCACCACCGCGCGTTTTCCCCGTTGACTCCATATCGCGATCCGCTCTGAACAGCTGAAAGTCCGGTAGATGTAACGCGCTGTCCGGAATGGCTTCGTTCAGCCAGGTTTCCGTGAAACACAGAGTAGCAGAGTTGGTAAAGTCCTTGTTTTTGCGTGAGAGCAGAAGTAGTTCGTCCATTTTGTTAGGGAGAGAGCGGACATTCGCCAGATGGATGCTAGGCAGCGCCGTTCTGAATCCGCGCTGCCTGAGCTTAACGAGTGTGCCGGCTCGCTTCCCACGCCTGCGCGTCTTATACTGTTTCCACAGTGCAGCGGCACAACCGACGACAATGTTCCGCAAAACGCCAGAAGAATCAAAAACTGGTTGGTGATCAGTTGGTGTGCACTGCCGAATGTTCAGCAGTTCGTCCCTGGTATAACTGATAGCGAATGACAAACATAAAACAGGACAAACTAACAAAAACAGTGTAACAACTGGAGAGCTCAACACCGAGGCAGCCATCCGCGGCGCCATCTTGGTTCAAACAAACAGTTTGAACCAACACAGTTACGCAGACGACACACAACTATACCTCAGCACCAGATCCATCACTCCTGCCACAGTATTAACCATAACAAACTGTCTGTCTGCAATAAAATCCTGGATGAACGCCAACTTTCTTAAACTCAACTGCAATAAATCGGAAATCATCGTCATTGGTCCCAAATCACTCCTCTCCTCCACCCAAGACTTCACTCTATCTGTCGATGGCCACACAGTTACCACCTCTCCCCAGATCCGAAATCTTGGTTTTATTTTTGACCCCATGCTCACATTTAAGCCTCATATCCGTCATATCACCAAAACTGCCTTTTTCCATCTACGTAACATTGCTCGCCTACGCCCCACCCTCTCCACATCTGCTGCTGAAACTCTCATCCCTGCATTTATTACATCAAGACTCGACTACTGCAATAGCCTCCTATTTGGTCTCCCTTCCTCTGATTTACAAAAACTGCAATATGTTCAAAACTCCGCTGCCCGTCTCCTCACCCACACCCACTCCAGAGAGCACATCACCCCCGTCCTTCAACAGCTTCACTGGCTCCCTGTACAACAGCGCATCCATTACAAAGTTCTGCTCATCACCTACAAAGCCCTCAATAACTTGGCCCCTCCATACCTTACAGACCTCTTGCAGCACCACCGCCCCTCCCGACGCCTCCGCTCTGCCGACTTAAACCTTCTCAAACCCATCACCAAATCAAAGTACCGAACCTTGGGAGATCGAGCCTTTGCCATCGCTGCTCCCACCCTTTGGAATTCACTCCCCATCCACATCAGAAACTCGGACTCACTGACCACCTACAAAAACCTGCTCAAAACTCATCTGTTTCAGTTCGCCTACAATCTACAGTAGCACTCTCATTTTTTTGTTTGTTTTGTTTGTTTGTTTCATTTGTAAAGCGTCTTTGCGTTCCTTGAAAAGCGCTATATAAAACTTATGCATTATTATTATTATTATTATTATAAAAGTATAAAATATAAAAAGGACAAAAATCAAAATTACTAAAATTTTAACTCAAATTAAAATGACAACAGAAAATTTAACATGTTGCATTTATTCACATTCTGTTATTAAAAGCAACAGTAAAAATGATACACTTACAGTACAAACATGCAAATAAAGTGTAAAAGTGACAACCAGTATTTTTCAAATTCATTTTCTCCATAAAGAGTTTAAATGAGTTCTAATGAATACTAAATGAAACTAAATAAACCAGCTCTGCATGAATCACAAATGTTGTTTTTACATTTTTATACACTTTGCACATTGTATTATGCAAATACAGTACATTGATAACAAGTCAAGTAAAAACTGACAGTACAAGATGTGTAGTGCAAATCTTCTTCATATTAGTGCATTTAATACATTTTTAAATGAAATAATGATGTTGACTGTCCCGAGAGCTCATGTCGGTTTGTCTTAAAGGACAAGTTCGGTATTTTACACTTAAAGCCCTTTTCAGATCGTTTCTGATGAAATACAGTGGTTAAGATTGAAATTTGGACAAATGCTGCTGGCCCGAGAATTTTCAGTTTCTGTGGCCAGCAGCATTTGTCCAAATTTCAATCTTAACCGTTCTATTTCATCAGAAATGATCTGAAAACAGGGCTTTAAGTGTAAAATACCGAACTTGTCCTTTAAAGCAGTGGTTCCCAATTCCAGTCCTCGTGACCCACTCACTGCTCTGCACATTTTGTAGGTCTCTCTTATCTGACACACTCAGTTCAGTTCATGGAGTCTCTTCTAATGAGCTGATGATCTGGTTCAGGTGTGTTAAATAAGGGAGACATACAAAATGTGCAGAGCAGTGGGTCACGAGGACTGGAATTGGGAACCACTGCTTTAAAGGTTTAAGTTGTCACAGTGCAAATATAGTGTTAAATGTTGATTTGAGTGTTTCCATCTTCCTAAATATCACAAAGCATTTGTTCTATGGATGTATCAAGATAATAAGTAGGTTATTGTTGAACTGAATAATAATGAAGTAACTACAGTAAATAAGCGCCGCCGAGCGTTTCCATTATAATGAGTCTCTATCAGAATCTTCACTTCAGAAACACTGAACTCCTTCTCAACCTTCAACAAACACCTAATCCATCATCTCAAACAAGGCACTTATTATAATAAGCATGAGAAATGATAAATGTTAATCTATTCCAGGTTTATAAGCTGCAACTATCAGATAATGTAAGTAACGTTTATCTAAATGTCCTAAATTATATGTGCTTACAGTAACAGGTCGGTTAACATTGCCATGTAAAATTTGAAAAGAGCTTTATGATGAATATGTATAAGTATTTCAGCTGAACAGCTGAAGTGTGTTTTTGATGATTCACCTCAATGAAAACAATGTTGCAGATTCACGATGATCCTGTTGGGATTCTCCATCTGTGAGGAAACAATAAACCATAGATTTTTAAAGAGTGAAAATTGAACAGCAGTAACAGAAACTCATGAGATCAGCACATCTGCCATTAACCAGTGAATAATATTCAGTCTGGAATGTTTATTTCGGGATCATTTTGATGGAAACGCCATTATGTGCCATTAATGTAATCAACGTTTTCATGTGAAAGTTTACAGCAGAAGAGCAGAAATGCTATTATTCAGTATCCTCAAATATTGAAGTATTTGAGAGCGTATGGTGATCGACTCAATTACGGCAATTGCTTCATGGAAGTGGGCGGAGCTAAAGAGATCTTTTGGCACATTTTTGCTTGTTTCGACTACCTGATTGGTTGAATATTTGCTGTAAAGCATCATGGGTAATGCAGTTTTACCTTAACAAATTACACAGTTAAAAAGTATTATTTTGAAAATAATAAAGAATTGAAAAGAATCAATTTCCTAATGGAAAAAATGAAAGGATTTTTGTTGCACTAGCACTCAACTGAGAATCTCATAAGATTTCTACAAAGACATAGGCTACTAGTACAGTATTTTACCTCATCATCCTTGTTTTTCACACACACACTTAATCAAGAAGACAACAGTTTCCTCTCAATATGTGATACTTGCCTCTTGTAGAGCTCCTGTAACAACAGTAAATCACACCAGTAGTTACAACCAGGAGAAGAAGAACAGCGACAACTGCTAATATTCCTTCTGATATTTCTGCTGGTATTCCTGCTGATATTTCTGCTGATATTCCCGCTGATATTTCTCCTTTTATTCCTGCTGTTAGAGCAACTGAAAGCGGACCTGGAGCTGAAACACAAGAGTCACACACCAAAGACATAACTATAATGACACCGATAAAGATACAACTCTAACAATCGTAAATATAAAAGAATAACAGACTCCACAGCACAGCTATAAAGATTAAAGAAAAATTTGCATAATCTATGCTAGATTATCCATAAGCCTACAATAACGTGAAATACAGGTCTAACTACATTACACCACACTGCTTGTTTTGGAAGGAGAGTTTTGTCTTTAAGTTTTCAAAACGCGTTGCAGCAGCATACAGACATAGGCAAGACGGCTCGCGCGCCTATTGGCTGTTCTGCGGCAACTGCAGCAGCCTATCGAGCGAGGCCTAGCGTGACGTCAGACCCAATGAGGGTGCTTCGCGCCCGCTGCGTCACGTCCCGCCGAAACGGGCGTGGCCTAGGCCTATAAATACGGCTCGCAGGCAGCTGATATCTGGTTTTTTCATCCTTCAAGCGAAGCACACGCATCGCTGGATCCGGAGAGAAGCCGCGCCGTCTGAGAAAGCCTTTCAGTGGGACGAGTCGTCACTGAAGTCGCTGGCCGCGCCGCCTTCAATCGCTATCCGGCGTTATATCCTTTCTCTTCTACTGTGCTTTGTGTATGTGTGTGTGCTCGCCACCGCGACACACTCTCTCATTGCACTAAAAGAGCCGGGCGTCTTTTTCAAGATGCCCCTTTCCTGAGGATCACGCAGCTCTCGCGCTCGCTGACGGCGACTGCCCTCACTGCGAGCTAGTTACTGCCTATGGTGACTCTGAGGACTCACCTGGCATCCTTCTCCGAGACTGCTCCTCCGCCCTCCCAACCCGCAAAACTGCGCCGCTCACAAGGGAGGCTGGAAGCGGACGGTCGGGGTTAGTTTTTCTTTACGTTACAAGAAAGCTACCCTGCCCCTGCGCCCCATTCACGCGTCACTCACCGGCGAAAGGAGAAAAGTGTTTACAGTCCCGTCGAGACCGGACTGACCTCATTTCTCACACATGTCTCAGTTCCCTGATCAGGCGACTGTAAATGTCTATACTGCAGCAAACGTGCCTGTTTTTAATAATATTTAATGTCTGCAAGCAAACGCAGAAGAAAACATGTTGACGCTCTTTTATATGCTCGTGCATCTGAAAGCCTTTGTGTTTCCCCCCTGTGGCTCAGTAGCGGAATCTTAGGTTTTTCGCACAGGAGACCGGTGTTCGAATCCCGGTCTAACGGCAGATAAATTATGCCGCCGATGCTTCGCTCTGTCAGTTCCCTGGAAGACGACTGCAGATGTGCATTTTGCAGCCGACGAGCGCGTTGTACAACCCGCTCGCCTGCACCCAGACACCGTTTCTATGGTTCCCGTGCGTCACTGGCGAAAGGAGAAAAGAGTGTTTTAGTCCCGCTGCGGCCGGGCCGATCTCCATTTCTCACACATTTCTCATTCCCCTCTGAAGTTCAGGCGACTGGAAATGTCATTATTGCAGTGAGCGAGCCTGTTGTTATACACGCACGCCTGCAAACAAACGCCAGCATGTTGACGCTCTCTGATAATACTCGCGCTAACTGAATGCCTATGTGTCTTCCCCTGTGGGCCAGTGGCAGATTCTCAAGTTTTTGCACGAGAGAGCCGTGTTCGATCCCGGGTCTACCGGCAAACAAAATTATGCCGTCAATGCTCGCTCTGTCAGTTCCCTGAAGAGGCGACTGCAGATGTGTATTTTGCAGCCAACGAGTGCGTTGTACAACCCCCTCGCCTGCACCCAAACACCGTTTCTATGGTTTTCTGTGCGTCACTGGAAAAAGGAGAAAAGAGAGCGTTTATAGTCCCGCTGCGGCAGGACCGACCTCCATTTCTCATTCCCCTCTGAAGTTCAGGCGACTGGAAATGACAATATTGCAGTGAACGAGCCTGTTGTAATACACGCACGCCTGCAAACAAACGCCAGCATGTTGACGCTCTCTGTTTCTATGGCAACTTCTCGCTCGTTCAGTTCCAGTAAATGCGACTGTTCCAGTGTATTCTGCAGTAAACAAGTCGGCGACACAGCCCGCTTGCCTGCACACAAATGCCACTTTCACGGCTACCCAGATAAATCCCATAAGAGTGTATTTTCTGGTGTCCCGGCCACGGCCGATGGTGTTATATGTGTAGACAAAATGCCCACTGCCCAGTGCTCATTCCTACACACAAACACAGCCCCTCACACAGGGCTCGCGCACATGAAATCGACTCAGATCGATTGCGCATTAAACGTAGAAAATGTGCCCACTACCCAGTGCCCACAAACACTACGTTCTACATGTCCCATGGTTTCTGTAAAAACGAAACCAAAATGCATTCGCTCTGCTCAGGGGGACAATGCTCTCAGTGTTGCAAATGTGCCCGCTATCCCGCGCCCACATCCACGCACAGACATGTCAGTTCCTACGGGAATCGCCCAGCCCTCCCCCTCTCGGTTGACGGCTGCAGAAGGGTTGAGCGCGGGCAATCTGCCCGCTGTTATCAGCGCGCCCCCTGCCTCAAATGTCATGAGCGTGATGCTTATGTTACAGCACACCGAAGCCCCTCTGTCGCTGACCGAACAGAGCGCGCTTCGCATTCAACCCCTAGCTATCCATGCGGATGCATGGGCAAAGCTGCCTGGGGTTTCGAAGTGGGTGCTAGACATTATAGAAAGAGGCTATTCGCTACAGTTTCGCCGACGCCCTCGCCGCTACACGGCGCGCGTCGAAACCACGGTAAAAACAGAAGTAGCACATCTACTTCGAGCCGAAATTGTGAAACTATTGAGCAAAGGGGCCATAGAGCCCTTTTCTCAAGCTCAAAGCGAAGGAGGGCTATACAGCAGATACTTCCTGGTACCGAAAAAAGACGGGCGTCTCAGACCCATACTAGATCTAAGGCAACTGAACAAAGTGCTTGCAAAGCGACAGTTCAGAATGCTCAAGACCAGAAAAATCCTCGCGCAAATTCGCCGAGGAGATTGGTTTGTGTCAATAGATCTGAAAGACGCGTATTTTCAAATACAGATAGCGTCACGTCACAGGCGATTTTTGAGATTCGCCTTCGAGGGCCAGGCATATCAGTACACAGTCCTGCCGTTCGGCTTATCCCTAGCACCCCGTACATTTACGATGTGCATGGATGCAGCGCTTGCACCCCTCAGACTACAGGGCATGCGAATACTGAACTACTTGGACGATTAGCTGATTTTAGCTCAATCTCACTCTGAGCTCATAGAGCACAGGACCATTTTACTCAATCACCTCGAGAATCTGGGTCTCAGAGTCAATTGGGCAAAAAGCTCTCTGTCCCCCAGGCAGATAATATCTTTCCTGGGCACAGAGCTGAACTCGCTGTCTATGATAGCACGCCTATCACCACAGCGTACACTGGACATTCAGCGCGCAGCGAGCTCTTCCGCTGGGAAGAATCTGTCCCGCTCAAGAAGTTTCAGAGGATGCTGGGTCTCATGGCCTCAGCATCATCAGTGCTTCAGCTGGGCTTGCTTTGCATGCGCCCACTGCAGTTTTGGCTGAAAACGAGAGTGCAACGCGGGGCGTGGACCTCCGGTCTGCTTTGTCTCAAGGTCAATCAGCGCTACATCACAGCTCTGAAACCTTGGAAAGCAAAAGACTGGTACCAATCAGGTGTAAGCCTGGGGACTTCCTCGAGAGTGAGGGTGGTGTCTACGGACGCATCCACCTCGGGATGGGGAGCACTGCTCGAGGGCAGACCGTTCTTCGGCCTATGGTCAGAACGGGAGAAGCTTCTGCACATAATCTGCCTCGAAATGTTGGCAGTGGACAACGCGCTGACGCGTTTTTGTCCCCAAATACGAGGACACCACGTCCTGGTCCGCTCGGACAACAGATCAGTGGTGTCCTACATAAATCGCCAGGGCGGCCTCAGGTCACGAAACCTGTACAGGCTAACAGAACGCCTCCTGGTGTGGGCTCAACGCAACCTGCGCTCGCTGAGAGCGGCGCATGTGCCAGGGCTCCTAAACATAGGACCAGACAGACTGTCCAGGAACAATGTTCCGGCAGGCGAGTGGTCTCTACACCCACAGACAGTCCAACTGCTGTGGAAGAAATTCGGCAGAGCGGAAGTAGACCTGTTTGTGTCTCAAGAAAACGCTCACTGTCTGGAATTTTTCTCCATTAGCAGGGACGCGCCGGCTCATGTATTGCCCCGCCGCCCGCTCTATGCTTTTCCCCCTGTCTCTCTCCTGCCGCAGGTCATAGAGCGAATCAGGGAGGAAGGATGCTCAGTACTGCTCGTAGCGCCGTTCTGGAAAAAAACAACCTTGGTTCCCAGTTATGATGCAGCTAGCGAGCACTGCCCCGTGCCGGTGAGGAGAGATCTCCTCTCTCAGGCTTACGGCTCGATTTGGCATCCTCACCCAGAGCTGTGGTCCCTTCACGTTTGGGCCATCAACAGGTACCCGCTGACCTCCCAAGGGGAGTGTTAAACACGATCACACAAGCTAGAGCTCCGTCTACGAGACGCCTCTACTCCTCGAAATGGTCAGTGTTTTCCAGCTGGTGCGCAGCTCGGGGAGTGTCACCCCTAGACTGCGGGGTGGCGGATGTACTCTCCTTCCTACAAGAGATGTTGGACAAGGGCAGGACCCCTTCCACGCTCAAAGTCTATGTGGCGGCTATAGCAGCGTTCTCAAGAACAATGCTTGGTCAGTCAATAGGAAGGAACGATTTAGTTATCCGCTTCCTCAGAGGAGCTAAGAGACTGAATCCTCCCAGACCTCCCTCAGTTCCCGTATGGGACCTTTCTACGGTGCTGGAAGCCATGAAAGGTGGCCCATTCGAGCCGTTGGAGACGATTGATCTTAAACACCTGTCTTTCAAGACGGCGTTTCTCCTGGCTATCGCTTCAGTGAAGCGCATAGGGGACTTACACGCGCTCTCAGTGAGCGCGACGTGCATGGAGTTTGGGCCTAATGACTCAAGAGTTATACTCAAACCTAGGTACGGCTATGTTCCAAAATCCCTCAACACACCGTTTAGGGCGCAGGTCATTTCCCTGTCAGCCCTACCGGTCCCTGATGAGGAGGCAGACGCGAGCTTCCTTTGCCCAGTCAGGGCATTAAGAGCTTATGTGTCTCGCTCATCTGTTTTCAGGCAGACAGAGCAGCTCTTTGTTTCGTTCAGCGGGCGTTCTAAGGGACTAGCCGCATCGAAACAAAGCCTATCCAGATGGATAGTTGACGCTATTGTGCTAGCATACGCTTCCAAGGGCATGCAATGCCCGTTGGGTGTCAGAGCGCACTCCACGAGAAGCATGGCTTCATCGTGGGCCTGGTCAAGTGGGATTGCCTTGCAAGATATTTGTATGGCGGCAGGCTGGGCCTCCCCGTCTACATTTATTAGGTTTTACAACCTAGAGGTTCCTGCCTTGCAGGCCAGGCTGCTGTCGGTCTAAATGACCAGTATTGCCTGCCTGATGCTATCAGGTTCAGAATACTGCGTCCACTGAGCACAGCTCACTAAGCGACCGTGCATAATACATAATATGGGCAAAGTATATAAGACCCTTTTTTCCCATCAGTTCAGGCCGTACCCCGCCCTGTCTGTATGATGTATTCCGCGTCTAAGTGACGCAGCTATATGTGAGAGAGTGTGGTTCTGTGTAAAGATCTTGTAGTTTGTCAGTTTATCTCATATAATGATCAGAAGTGTTTGCAAATCATTATAAATACTTTAGATGTATAATGTGCTTATTTTGGAATATTATAATGTAGAAATGTATATTCCATCTGTTTAAATGCATCTATTATTTCATACTCGTTGTTTTTAGTTCACTATATAGTCCAAAGAAATTGTAAATGTGTAAAGATCTTGTAGTTTGTTATCATTATGAATATTTAAAAAAACTGTCTCCTTCCCCGTGTCCCTGGCCACATCACCTCCTGTTTAAGATGGCTACCTTCAGGAAAATACCCAAAAGGGGTGCAATTCTTTCCCTTTCCCACAGGAGCGAGTACAGAAAAATAGTTACATAAAGCCATGCCATTGAGTAACATTATTAATAGCCTTATGGCTCCTACACATGATGATGATTTAAACATAACCTGCTTTTAAACATCATGACTCACCAGTAACAGAAACTTTGAGCAGAATCTTTTCACTGTCGCTGTTGATCAGTAGTGTATATTCTCCAGAGTCTGTGTTTCTGATGTTCATGATGGTCAGAGATCCAGTCTGATGATCCAGCTTCAGTCTGCCTCTGAATCTCTCATTAACTTTATCACAATGAACATCTGTACAGATATAACTGAGATCTCCATTGATTTGAGCGATGGGAATCTTATTAAAATACCATTTAATCTTTTTTTGTTGGTTTGTTTGAACACCAGTGTTTAGAGTGACTGAATATCCCTCCATCACTGACACTTCAACTGATCCAACACCAGACGCACCTGGAGAAGAAATGAACAGAAAATGATAAGTCATGTCTATGACAGACATGAGTAGGAATATAAACAACAACAGGAAAGTGCTGTGAATGTTTCTCTACAGATCAAACAAGCAGCATAAAAACACAACTGATTCACACATTCACTCATCAGAAAAATTACATATTATAGGTTTTAAGGTGTGTATTATACATCATATTATATACCATACAACACATCTTGATTCACATATTGCATATTAATATTGCATATTTGCATTCACACAACCAAGATCATTGCCTACTTTCATATACTTTTCATCATATTTCAAAGCCTTTAGTTTTGCATGTATTCATCAGACCTGCACATGTCAACTGTACAGCAGAATAACTCAAAATGATATTCTCAACTTCAGTGCACAATGCCTTTAAAATAACTGCTCGGCCAGACTGGAAAACCAGTTTAAACACACCAGCAGATTGAGCCAGAGTTGGAGTCTTGATCTTGTGTGGTCTCAGGACATCTTCAAAATTCGTACATAATTGCAGTTGAGATGGTGGAATAGATCAAGTAATACTGAGTGGATTTGACCAGTTTTACATATCAAAGAATCTGACCAAAGAATTACATATCAATTTGTAACATTACTGTGATATCACATACACTGTTAAAAAAAGTTCCGTTAAAAAAACGTTATTGTACGGGCACTTCCGTAAACCTTAAAACGGATATTTTCCGTATTTTCCGTAAATTACCAGGACATTTTCCGTTAAATTACAGACAGTTCCTTCACCTCTAAAAAGGAAAATTCTATATATTAACAGTACATTTTCCGTACTATTCACGGATAATCCTTATACAGAAATTTCTATTTTTATAGAATTTTATGGCATATCTTTTGGTAGCAAATAATTCAAGAACAATATATACAAATTGAACGTGGTTTATTTTTGTAAACATTTTCATGTAAACATTATTAAATGCATTCAATGGGTAAAGATATATATATACACTCACCTAAAGGATTATTAGGAACACCTGTTCAGTTTCTCATGAATGCAATTATCTAATCAACCAATCACATGGCAGTTGCTTCAATGCATTTAGGGGTGTGGTCCTGGTCAAGACAATCTCCTGAACTCCAAACTGAATGTCAGAATGGGAAAGAAAGGTGATTTAAGCAATTTTGAGCGTGGCATGGTTGTTGGTGCCAGACGGGTCGGTCTGAGTATTTCACAATCTGCTCAGTTACTGGGATTTTCACGCACGACCATTTCTAGGGTTTACAAAGAATGGTGTGAAAAGGGAAAAACATCCAGTATGCGGCAGTCCTGTGGGTGAAAATGCCTTGTTGATGCTAGAGGTCAGAGGAGAATGGGCCGACTGATTCAAGCTGATAGAAGAGCAACTTTGACTGAAATAACCACTCGTTACAACCGAGGTATGCAGCAAAGCATTTGTGAAGCCACAACACGCACAACCTTGAGGCGGATGGGCTACAACAGCAGAAGACCCCATCGGGTACCACTCATCTCCACTACAAATAGGAAAAAGAGGCTACAATTTGCACGAGCTCACCAAAATTGGACAGTTGAAGACTGGAAAAATGTTGCCTGGTCTGATGAGTCTCGATTTCTGTTGAGACATTCAGATGGTAGAGTCAGAATTTGGCGTAAACAGAATGAGAACATGGATCCATCATGCCTTGTTACCACTGTGCAGGCTGGTGGTGGTGGTGTAATGGTGTGGGGGATGTTTTCTTGGCACACTTTAGGCCCCTTAGTGCCAATTGGGCATCGTTTAAATGCCACGGCCTACCTGAGCATTGTTTCTGACCATGTCCATCCCTTTATGACCACCATGTACCCATCCTCTGATGGCTACTTCCAGCAGGATAGTGCACCATGTTACAAAGCTCGAATCATTTCAAATTGGTTTCTTGAACATGACAATGAGTTCACTGTACTAAAATGGCCCCCACAGTCACCAGATCTCAACCCAATAGAGCATCTTTGGGATGTGGTGGAACGGGAGCTTCGTGCCCTGGATGTGCGTCCCACAAATCTCCATCAACTGCAAGATGCTATCCTATCAATATGGGACAACATTTCTAAAGAATGCTTTCAGCACCTTGTTGAATCAATGCCACGTAGAATTAAGGCAGTTCTGAAGGCGAAAGGGGGTCAAACACAGTATTAGTATGGTGTTCCTAATAATCCTTTAGGTGAGTGTATATATATATATATAATTTTTTTTTTACATCAATTAAACAATGTGCAAAGCACCATTAAAAAGTGCTTGTGTTGTGGAATACATTTTTAGACAAACAAACAAGGGAAAAAACATCAGCAGGTACGTGCACAATATTGGTGTTGCACCAAATAGCTAACAAAATTCTTTTTTTAAAAATCATAAACTGAAAGATTCAAAACATTTTCAAAAGCAAAACAATACAAATGCAGAAACAAACAAACAAAACCAAATGGAATACAAAGACAGGGCTGCTGCTTTTTACATTAAAAATAGCTTTAGACTTATAGTTAATAGTAGAGGGAAATGTTACAGTGTTGATGCCATTTTTCTGTAAGAGAACACAATATTCCTTAAAGGGTTAGTTCACCCAAAAATGTAAATTCTGTCAGTAATTACTCACCCTCATGTTGTTCCAACCCCGTAAGACTTTAGTTCATCTTCGTAACACAAATTAAGATATTAATTTGATAAGATATTAATCTGATTATATATTATATATTCATTTGATAAGATATTAATCAGCGCTTCTGGGTTGTACATCAGCACGTAGACTCACTATTGGCCAGCATCACACGCATGACCAACGTCGGCCAATAGTGAGTCTACGTTCTGACGTACAACCCAGAAGCGCTGCGCTGTTTACACTACGTGAACTCTCAGAGGCCCACATGAAGAACATGAATAGTTGAATAAAGTCGTTATTTTAGGGGGTTTTTTGTGCAGAAAAAGTATTCTCATGTTACTTTAATGATGTCTTTACTACCTTTCTGGAGCTTGAAAGTGGTAGTTGCTTAAGCTGTCAACAGAAGAAGAGAAAGCTCTCAGATTTCATTAAAAAGATCTTAATTTTTGTTCTGAAGATGAACAGAAGTCTTGCAGGAGTAATTAATGACATTATTTTAATTTTGGGGTGAACAACTTGCGTGAAAAACGTTCCTCCTTCGGTACGTTCAGTTAAAGGTCCATTTTGAGATTTGACAAAAGCTTAAACTTTACATGGATTTTCGAAGTTGTTCATACAGGAACTTCAGAAGTCTTTGAGGAATGTGTGGACGTTTGGTTTCCTTCATCTCAGCGTTTTCGACCTTCGTTCAGGATTTCTGCACAGGAAATGGATATATGAAGAAAAAAATGGATATGTTTTTAGCTACACGAAATTAAACGAAGTAAACTGAACTACAAAGTATAATGCAGACCAGGTTGAGGTTGAAAAACAATTGTACAGTGTTTTACGTTCGTTAAATTATCAACTGCCATACCTAATTCTTTCAAATTCAAACACTGTATAAAACGTTAAGACTTCTGTTTCCAGTGGACTCCAATTGCATGTTATGTTAGCTTGTCTGCTCAACTATACCTTATAATATGTTTCATTATTTTCAACTACATAAACAGTAACACAAGAGCATGCTAGAGATAAATAATTAAATTAAAAATGTGTTTCTTACCTTTATATGAACTCCAGGATAAGTGCCATGTAGCTCACTGCCTCAGTGGGGTAGGAGATGTGGTCAATAACTTCTTGAATGACAGCAATCTTGAATGCCCATCATCTTAAACAAATAAGTTATTACAAAATGAAAAACATCACACAATCACTTCAGAAAACCGCTCCAAAAATAGTTTAAATATTCCCTATACAATTTTTTTTCTACTGACCATATAAGCATACAAATCTTTGAAGGGGGTGTTCAGCAACCAACTTTTTCTATAAACATTTAAATTTAGACTTTAAATTTAAATGTGTTTTGCCAATATTGAACACTCATAATGATTAATAAAAAAAATAAAAAAAATGCTAATAAAACAAAATACAAACCCATAAGGATGGTGGTGGTGCTTGGGATGCACAGTACAGCAGTAAAGTCCTGTCAATAGATGAGAAAAAAACAGAAACACTATGAAACAACAAACTAATGAGGAGGGAGCTGGTAAAGAATGACTAACGTGACAGGCAGAAGTATAAATAATAGCAGTCATGTTAAATGTAAATTAATATTTCAAGGTTATTATTTGGTCTTTAAAGTCAAGTGTGTCGTCTAAAACAAAATCAAGACAATAAAAAGTCTAACGTAAACATAACTTTAAGTTACCTCATTTGACAGAAAAGGTGGAGGTGCTTTCCTTGATCCAGCTGAACTGCATATTCACATACAGTCTCTCTTCACGTTGTACTGTATCATCATGCAACAACAGAAACACAAACAAACTAACTTAATGAGGAGGGAGCTGGTAAAGAATGACTAACGTTACAGGCAGAAGTAGGTAATAATAGCAGTTATATACACATATTATATGACTTTAAACCCCAAATAATGACATTGAAAGATTAATTTACACTTAACACGACTGCTATTATAGGTGATAATAGCAGTCGTGTTAAGTGTTTAATTAATCTTTCAATGTCATTATTTGGGGTTTAAAGTCATATAATATGTGTCCGTGTGTCGTCTAAAACAAGACAACAAAAAGTCTAACGTAGCCTAAACATAACATTAACGTTAACTTACCTCATCTGGCAGAAAAGGTGGTTTGTTTTCCTTGATCCAGCTGTAACGTTACTGCATCTTCACGTATCATGATCTTCATGCCTTTTAAATCAACTAACGTTAAGTCTTGAATGGCTTTTCCTTTTCTTGACGTTTCCTCTGGTAACGTTAGCTTTTGTATGAAGGCATTCAACTGCTTCAAAAACATAAGTTAACTTACTGCACGTCTTTATCATAACTGGTTAACGGATGCGCGCCGCACGAAATAAACCGCAGCACCGACAAATAAAAGTCAATAAACCAGTTACAACGAGGACACTATAACATACAATAAGGGAACTTCCACGAGTGTGAACTAAATCTTTCAATGTGTGACGATATGCATAAAATGATAAACGCGACGGCTCCGACATTCATTTGCCTAACAAGCCAGATTTCAACTAAATAACATTACGTAAACAGCTTATTTGACATATAGTTAAATATAATTTTCTGTTTTTACCACAGAAGTGTCAGAATGGCTTCCACACATCCGAAATCCGACTTTATAAAGAAACTTCTTTGGCTGCTATCATCTGCGTGTGTAATGGCGCTTGCATCTCAAACTTTTCGCGCCGATCAGGTTATGGTTCCCACAATGCAACTCGTAATTCAAAATACGGGTAAAAGACCTGTAAAAGACAAATACGGAAAATTCCTTCAAAATAATATGGTAGGCTACATTGTACCGTATTTTTACGGATTTTTTTTACAGTGTAGCAGTAGCCTATATTTTAGTCCTTTTGACATGTTAGTGTGACGCACAGCCTATAACAAGCATGGACAGTTTTACACTTCTATATATATATATATATATATATAATTTTTTTTTTTTTTTTTTTTTTTTTTTTTTTTAAATGACCGATGGTTTGGCTAGATAAGACCCTTACTGCAATTTGGACCTTCAACCCATTGGACCCCACTGAAGTTCACTATATGGAGAAAAACCCTGTTTTTCCTTGAAAACCTTGATTTCTTTTCGACTAGAGAAAGAACGATAGGAATATTTTGGGTGAAAGGGGGGTGAGTAAATGATCAGGAAAGTTTAATTCTGAAGTGAACTAGGCTAATCCTTTGAGGCAAATAAACTCAAAGTTTGGTTAATTTGATTTGTATTGACATACATGTACTACACAACACTTATATGTTGGCTAGTTATTTTATTTTTTGAACTTGAAACTAATAAAATGTTTGTTAGCTGTCTTGTTGCTCTTTGTTTAGTTAAGAAAAATAGCCTAAGTGAAAAATCATTGAACAATATTTTGGTTTTCATGTCAAAATCATGTGAAATCCCCTAAATTATTTAGTCTATGACACAATGAATTTAATATTTTTTGTGAAATGAGATGACTCTCGAAATTGTGTGTATTTGAGTGAATGGAAATTACCTGTTTATGACTAATGACTGAAACAAACTTGTTACTTTCACTACAATTATAGCAAAGTTATTTGTCAATGAACAAAGAAAATTGCTTCAGAGTGTGAATACATGCAGTTATTCACAACCTAACAATAAGCTCTACTCTTCTGCACAATGCATTTAGCAATCAAAACTTCAACATAATAGAAACTCTTTCAAATATCAAACAAACTGAACATTAAAAATTAACAGATGTTTCCTTTAATCGAAAATTTCAATATTGACACTCTATTTCCAGCCATGTGCAAAGCCCTTTTCCTTAATTTTATAAGCTTAATCGGTTCCTCAATTCAAGCCTCAAAACTGTTTCCTTAAAAAAATAAATAATAATAATAATAATCTTTTGGTTTTATTAGTGAAATGTTCTCAATATTTTCTATACAACACTGAACCACAATTTTCTTAATAAAATATACACAATATGTTTTATTTATCACCTTATTTTTTTAGCTGATCAATAAAATGCAGCTCATATCTGTTACTTTCATGACGTGCACTCCATTAAATCTGCATATAGCGTGGGAATTGAAGATCGGATTTAAATCCGTTTCGCAAAAACACATTTATGTGACCAGGTGTAAATGGAATCGTTTTGATAAATCAGATAGCTATCCGATCTGAGAAAACGCATGAAGTGGCCAGGTGTGAACAGCCCCAGGCGCTTGAAAAAGCACAAATCTGTGGCAAAACTCAAGTGATATTACGACAGGAGTAACGGTTACGGCGGTGTGTAAATCGAGTTTCCCCTCACACTTCTGCTAGTTTTCGTGAGATCTCTTATCCCGTGCGAATTGATGGCCATCATTATTACAGACCTCCTGTGTTAAAATTACATTACTCCATCTACCCTTGTAAAACTAATCCTGTCCGAATAGGGCTGTCTGGATCTTGGTCTTGACTAGACCTCTGGTTTGAGCGATAAACACATTTTTATAGATAGGATAGGATAAATTAGATAGATTAGATAGCTACGTCTTACCGTGCACGAGGAATGCTGAAATCGTGAACAAATAAACGAAAAACGTATTTGTCTCCATGTTTGGCTACTTTGAATGAATGGAACATGCTTAAAAACTGCGATATTGGTTTATCCTGAAGAGTGTCGTTGTTGTCAGAGACTACGTGATCCTTATATGCCAAACGCCTCCAGCTGGAAAGCCTACATGTGAAAAGAGGAGAAGGTTGCAGTGAGGAGAGAGAATAAAAGTGCAGTAAAGACTCAAGAGTTCTCTCTTCAGGCCAGTTTAACCTCAAGGCTGCATTTACACTGCAGGTCTTGATGCCCAATTCCGATTTGCTGACTATATCCGATTTTTTGGACGACCCGCTTACATCATCTTTTAAAAGTGACCCGTATCCGATATTTGCATTTACACTATACACTGCCAAAACAACCAAATGTAGACGTTCTGGCCCGGAAAATGAAGTAAAACAGCTCTATATGCAATGGATGCAGAAGCAGACAAAATTATTATGATGCGCGGATCGCGGTTATATCCGCGGGGGCTCTGTGGATAATCCGCGGATCGGGCGGGTCAAGTAGGCTAATAAAAATAACATTCTGATTAATTTTGGGTGGGTCGCGGTTGGATAGATAAATCATTATTAACGAAAATATTATCTACATTCTCTAAAATATGAGCATGTTCCATTCCAGTTTAAGTTTCAAGGGAGTAACGCCTGTTTATGCCATTAAGAAAATGAAATTCTGTCAAATAAATTTTGTTTTAAAGAAATGTTCATTTAAAAGCAGCGCTCATTCATCATTGTAGGCTATTACGCGCATCAACCGTCGCCTCGAGTCCGCTGTTGAAGGTGATGATCATCCATTTATCCTCACGCGTAACCACACATAAGAATAATAACTTCTTTGACCATCGGGTGCGGATACTTAAATCAGAGAAAATTATTGGTGCGGGTGAGTGGCGGGAGGATGATTTGTTTTTGGCTGCGGATTCGGGTGACGTTGGAGCTCATCCCGCGCATCTCTAATTATGCAGTGTTTTGCTTTCCGCACTATTTTCAAAGGTCAGCAAAACATTGCTTTCATAAGGTGTAGAAAAAATTACTCCACTGTGTTGAGCCTTCGACCTCCATCGCGCCTATAATAAGTCATGTGTTCTCAGTTGGTGGTGTCCACCTGAGTTGACGTCACTTTTTTAATGACGTACGACTCGCATTTACTGGGGAATATCCGATTTGTCTGCTTACATGGCACACGCAAATGCACGTATCCGATTCATATCAGATTTATTACCACATATGAGTGAGGCCTGAATCCGATCTGAGAAAATCGGAATCCATGCGTTTTTTTCCTGCTTACACGTTCACCGGTCATATCCGATCTGTGCCACATGAGAGGAAAAAATCGGAATTGGGTCACTTGAACCATGCAGTCAAATGTGGGCCTAGGCTACATCATGTGGGCGTGGTTAGCCTTAATGTCTGAGAAATGTTAGCAAAACATGGTAATTGTGAAAATCCCAGAAACTCTATATTCTTCGAAAATGTTTTGCAAATTACAGGAAAAGATTTCTCAAGAATTAGAAATTATGGGAATTAAATGAGTTCTTATTTTTCACTCGATGTAGGCTACTACATGTTTATATTAAAACACACACACACACACACACACACACTAGGAGAGGAGAGAGAGTGATAGAGCTAATTCAGTGAATGGAGACTATTAGGAGGCCATGATTGGCAAGGGCCAATGGAGGGAATGTGGGCAGGACAAGACATCCCAACCTACAAAAGTTCATTTTATGAACTTCATAATACATAATTTCTATAGGCTATAGGCCTATGCTAGCCTGACTACGTCAGACTTCGTACTTCCGCTCAATTTCAGTTCGCTTCTGTACTCAGTCTGAGATAGCGACCTATCTCCCAGTTTTCCTTCGGCCTCAAAACAGCCGGCCAATCAACGAACAGAGGGCGGGCTGAGAGCCGTGACGTAGAGGCTAAGCGCCGAGTTTAAGATTGTAGTTTAGGTTAGGGAAATCAAAAACGACCGCGGATATGGAGACACGGGATGCAATTCGCTCTGTTGTGGAGAATATTCCCGGCATTTGCAAACTAAAGCCCGAACAAGAAGAGTGTTTGTTAAACATTTTGAATAGAGGTGATGTTGTGGCCCTACTCCCAACAGGTTTTGGGAAAAGTTTAATTTATCAACTATTACCGATCGTCAGCGAGAAACTGGGGAGGCCAAAGGCCGGCAAGGCAAGTACTGGACCCATTTCAAACCTAGTATTGCAGTGTTTAACCCACCTCGGTGACACTGCTCCGTGATGGCAAGTCCATGGCCTTCCTCGACTTTTTTATGGTCCTTGGAGTTTTAGAGGGTGTATCTCGGTCTCTTTTATCTGTCGAGCTCGAACTGGCACCCTTTTGACAGGTCAGTGTCTCCTTTCTTTCCAGTCCTTAAATATTGCCATGTCATGCTGTAATCTTGCAATTAAGTTGCAGCATTTCAGACAGACTCGAGATGAACAAAGAGCTGTGTTTACCAGAACTAATCCTAACTTTGACAGTTGGCTGCAAATATTTTCTTGTTTCTCTCTACTGTCAAATATTAGTTTAGAGGCCCTGATTGTACCGTGGATGCGTAGATTTACTTAACATAATCTGCAAAAGTCGTTCACAGCCATAAAATAATGCATTATTCACTTCAGTTAACATAAAAGAATAAAAGAGCACAGACAAGTGGGAAAATAGCGTTAGCCAATCAGTCTTGACCGGTTGTTGATTTTTATCAACTAGCTTGTCAAATGTGTTTAAACCATTACTGCATGTTAGGGCTGGGTGATATGACACGACATATCATAGCGATGATATACAGTTTGAATTAATGGAACTTTTTCTAAATCGTTTACATAGATGGGCCTATTTGTGGGGTAAGCAAAGTTATCCATGCAGCTTTTGGGCAGGAATTATTGGAACGTTGGAGTGGAAAAACAAACACTGATGAATGATACACCACAAACATCTTCAGCTTTTAGTTTTATTGTACATAAAAAAATAATAATAAAAAAGGGGTAAATAGTGTCAAATGAATTAAATTAATTCTAATTTAAAATTTTAGATATTTTCTAATTTTAATAAACTTATAGAAACAAATAAACTTTACATACAATAAACATAAAATTACTTAAAGGTCCCATTGCATGGATTATTTTATTATTTTAGAATGTTTCCTGGGGTGCCCTTATAATGTTAGCATGTTTTTTAGATCAAAAGTTGTTATAATTTAGAAATAAAAGGCATTTTTCCTAGCCTGATTTTAGCCTCTGATATTGAACGCTCTGTTTGAAGGGGCTTGGCTGCTGTGAGACTTCAGTGTAAACGCCCACTGCTGTGATTGGCTGTGAGACTTCAGTGTAAACGCCCACTGCTGTGATTGGCTGTGAGACTTCAGTGTAAACGCCCACTGCTGTGATTGGCTGACATGCTTGCATATGAAATATTTAGTATTACATGTGGAACTCTCTTGAAAACTTTTACTATTACAGCTATTATACGTTTTTACTATTACAGCTATCGGGATTAACGAATCAACGAATTAACGAAATAAAAAGTTTAAGTATTTAGATCTATAAAATGAGCATTGCAGTGCATATGCATATGCAGTGATGAGCATTGATCAGATGACAGCCTGTTGATCGCGTGAATGAAGATCTTATTGCAACGCAGTTTCTGCACTCTCACTAATGCTTTCACCAATGTAAACATCATGTAAGTACAGTAAGAGCTTCGTTGTGCAGCGTAACAGCGTCATTGATTTCATAACGAGTTTTGGCAAGTGTCCAGATAAACTCGCGCTGTGTGATTGACAGCTTGGGCGATTGGAAAGGGATTGTTCTTTGATCGCTTTCTGTATATTAATCACAGTTTAAGTAAGATTATTTTAATCCTACTAAGAGAAACGACGTGAAGTTGATCGTTTAGTCACTGGCTTGATTTACTGATGCATAAACAGTATTGAACGACTTTGAGAGAAAGATTATCTGAACTTGAACAATTACACATCAGAAACTGACTGTGAAGTGTTCCTATCTTCTGATATATATATAAGGAGACAGTGGATTGTCTTTTACTAGAATTTATTTATTAACACGACGCAGCCGCATACATGTGTCTCAGCTCAATGTTGTTTTCCTGTTCTAACGTCACGCATACGTCAGCCCTGACGTATGCCCAATCACAGAACATGACAGGTTCACGTGACACTGACATAACCCACTGGTTCTTCAGAGGCTCGGATGAAGGAACGAAAACAATACTTTTGTGTTCATTTGTACATCCAAACACTGAGCAACTGCCATGATGTCTCTCGAGGAAAAACCAGTATCGCGCTCACGCAGCTCATTTTCTCATGGGCTGTCAAATTCTCTTTGCGGGCAAAGAAGAGAAATGGGAGGTGACCTTTCCCCTTATGACGACATAAGGGGAAGATTTTTAGATTTTGTTCTAGATTTTCCGAGCTTTCATTTTCTCAAAAATACCCAGGGATTGGTTTACACCCATCAAAACGTCTAGCCACTGGGGGACCATAGACAGGCTAGGGGAACTCATATCAAGGTTACAAAACCTCATTAAGTTACATTTTCATGCAATGGGACCTTTAAAAAGCTTAGGCAAAAAAAAAAAAAAAAAAAAATCAAAAGAGTTTGAAATTCAGTTTATGCTGTGGAATCAAAACTGATATTGAGAATTGTGAAACCATGATATTGTTACTGTGAAGTAAAATTGAGATTTTGGTCGTATCACCCCTCCATATTCTTAGATAGCAGAAAAGGTTCCCACAGTTTTACATACAGTATGAATTTTTTAATAGTGTTCACCACAAGTATTAGACTACATTGTAACCAGAAATAAGTATATACATGGCTGCTATTTTGCATAAGTTTATTTGTAATTGCCAGAAAGAAAGAAAGAAATAAAGAAAGAAAGAAAGAAAGAAAGAAAGAAAGAAAGAAAGAAAGAAAGAAAGAAAGAAAGAAAGAAAGAAAGAAAGAAAGAAAGAAAGAAAGAAAAATGTGGTTAGGAATGATAAGTCAGTAGGCCTATGTAGTTTCTTCATTCACTGTCTGTGACCTACAGTATACCTGCACTGGATGGCCAATTTCACATGTATTTTGTGTATTTTCAAAATACAAAATACTGTATTTGTATTTAAATACATTTTTTTCACACAGTATTTTGTATTTGTATTTTAAATACATTTCCATGTATTTATGCCCATCTCTGTCCATTGCAGCTTTAAACAGGTCTAAGGAATAATATGCACATGAATAAAATGAAAGTTGTTGAACTCACCTCAACATCTCTTTTACATTCATTTAACCCGCCATGGGCTATGCTGAAGTCACTGTTACAAACTGTACAGCGTGCAAGACTATCATTATGTTTTACTCTTATAAGACAGGGGTAACACTTTCATGTAGTCTGCCGTAAAATGTATCTTATACTTTCGTTTTTTGCATGTTTTTTTGTGGCACTCTCCCTTTTCCATGGCGCTCCTGTTTCTAGATAAACTGAACTGATTAATTCGGTTCGGGAGAAGAGTTAAAACCCGCCCACACTGACAATTGATTGGTTGATTTACCGAAACAGGCCAATCAGATGCTCTCTATCTATCTTACACGCGCACACACGCAAGGTCTCTCGCTCCCTCTCCCTCTCTGCTGTGCACGCGCGCTCTGGCTCGCTCGCTCTAGATTCCGGGAGATTTTAACTCATTTGCGGGTATCAGGGAGCCGCTATCAATATGCGGGAGACTCCCGGAACTTCCGGGAGACTTGGGATGTCTGCATCAGGGTTCCCACGAGAAGTGCCATACTGAGTCAGCGTCTCGGTTTAACATCCGAAGGACGGATGTATCTGGTGTTATGACAATAATAATTCCATAATCACAAACATATGTTAAATTAATTTAGCAGAGATACGGTTCTTTGGAACTTTTAAAAACTTTACAGACTCTAAAAACATTTTAAAGGCTGATTTAAAATGAACAAACTTGGGTTTTGATCAAAGGCTTGCAGCCGCCAGGCTTATCTGATGTGACTCAGTGTATTTTCTTCAAGAGGATCTCTGCTATTTACCTAAACGCCCAGATTGTCGGCTGTTTCTGTTCTTCATTTATATAAGAGGAAGTTTTCTGTTTTTACCCATTATCTGGAGTCTTTTCCATTGTTTCATTAAAGACATTGTAATTTGCATTTTTGCATTTGGGTCCTCTCTTACCTTCACAACAAGATGACAAATTTAAGACTAGGTTGTGTAGTAGCCTACCTCTGAAGAATAAGTACAAAAAGATTAAAGAACAATAAAATAAAAGTGAGCGCTGCAGTGATTGCTTCTTTAACAGTGTATTGATTCTGAATGGAGCGTATCACGGGCGCGCGCCACATACCGAAGTGTGCGATGACGTCATCACGCTGGTACGCCAAATGAAAATAATTAAATGGATTAATGCACATAACGCTCTTACTCATTTCGTTTACCTCAAGCACAAATAACCATTCAAACAATATTAGCAATATCAAGAAAATAACATTGAACAATTCTATAATGCATTTGAAGTTAATAAACATAAAAATCACTATATCACAGTTGCAGTTCATTTTAACACCTAGAAATTGAGACATCTCATACCAAAAGCGATTTACAATTTAGGACTAAATTAAGCGAGTCATCGTGAAGAGGCAAAAACAACTCAAGAAGTGCTCAAAAATACGAAGTTCAGGCATTGTTCAGAGTAGCATAAGCCCGATAAGGGAAGATTAAAGGAAAAGGAATTTCCATCACTCCATGGTGGGCTTGGGAAACAAGGCTGATCTGCCTATAAAACAGTATAAGCAGTGCCCCAGACTGCCCCATGAAACAGTGCCCCATACAGTGAGGTCTACATTTTAGATGGGTCAGCAGTCATCAACATGCTGAAACCAGGGGTAGCTAAAACCTTGATTTTCCAGCAAGATCTTCATGCCTTATATCAAAGAGTAACTTGAAAGGGTCAACAGAGTGGATATTGTATGGGAATGCAATGAAATTACCATCTTAAATTTCCAGAAGAGGGGAAAGGGGACAAGAACAAGAGTGGATGTGGTGGATGCTTTTTACCCCAAACATCATAGTTTTACATATTCTTCCGCTATTGAAAAACTGTTGAACTGTCAAACTTACCTTGAACAAAACATGAAAATAGTTGAGACCTCTGTCTCAAAATATATTCAACAATTTTATCGATTCTCATTTGCCACTCATTTAATCCCACTTCACAGTTGTGACCGCAGTTTTTCCTTACAGATTTTAGTGTGTGGAATTAAAAAGCATATGCAGCACATGTTCCTTTATTAGGCTAATTTAAGATGTCCACATGAGTTCTGGGAAGGTCTAACATTATTAAGTATAGTCATGTAACCACACACATTTATTTCGGGGGATTGCCTTAACACAATGATTATCAAAGCTCAGAAATGACAGCTGAGTTTTCAAAGTTCATTTTTGAATAGCTCATATTATTATTATTTTTATTTATTTTTTGCACACATTATTATGAAAGGATTATCTATATGTAATGGTCATGAGAATGTTTACAGTCAGAAAAGTTCATTATATGTAATTATGTGTGTTAAAAAGAGGAAAATAAGCAATTTGCTTTAATTCATAGAAGTACTTAAAAAAAAAAAAAAAAAAAAAAGGGTGAAGAGCACATCATAATTCATGCCCATAATTAGAATACTGGTAAGAGTAATAGCACTGTGATTTCCTGATTGAATGATCTATTAGCGATTACTTTGGTCTTCAAGTTAAAGAGTCATAAGATGATGCATTAGCACAATAACGTGTCAAAAACGGCATTATTTAAAAGTTACTCTGCTCATTTATTGTTGTACCTTGTTTTCATGTGGTTGTTATTCAAAGTTTGTGTTTAAGAGTTCGCCTGTTGATCGGGAATCGGTTGATTATGCCTGACGTATCGCAAGGGAAGCGTGTTGCGCCTGCTCGTCCATTATTACACTGGACGTGAGGGAAGTAACACCGTGTCCTGTGTCTTATTATTCATTATTCCCCTTTCCAGGTAAAATCTGTTTATTAATGCATTTTATGTCTGTATTTATGTCCTCTGTAGTCTAAGAAATAAGCTAGAAGTCAAATTTGTCTGTATAATTGTTATTGTTTTGAGTAAGTGCTGCTTAACGTAAGCTCCACTATAGAGATCGCTAAGACATGTGACCAAATGGGCGGCAACCTCTTCAGAACGCAAAGAATTATGGGTATGTTTGGCCAGGCTGGCATAGCAGGCAAGTGTTCTGGCATGAAAATAATGAAAAATTAGCGTGAAAAACAGAATATAATCCTACAAAATGCAGGCATCTTGAAAACTGCGTTCTTCCCTCCATGCAATGAAGTTTGGCGCCTTATGTTTGTGCCGCGGATTCCCAAAATGCTTTGCGTTCACCACTGGGAATATGTCATGATGACGTCACATTAGCAATCCTTATCGTTATTTTGCTAGCTGCATCACGTGGTGTACATCGCATGGTGGTGATAGACAACTATACGGTTCATGTGCAGTGTTCAGCACTTAAAGAGAAGATGTGTTTAATGATAAATAACTGGGATATGTTATATTATTCTGTGTAGGCCTAGTTGAGAAGAGTGATGTTAATTGCTAAACTACCAGTGTGGTTATAGGTGTGTTAAATATTAGAATAATTAAATTCATGTTTGTTAATTAGTCTGTTCAGCTTCTATGTAAGAGGAATAATACAGCCTGTTCCACGTATTTAAAGTAACCAGTTGCATTTGTACTTTGCAGTGATATTTTGTCGGTTAGTGTAAAGTGTTTATTTAGTGCTGATTTTGCATTTAGTAATAACTTTGTAATATTATGTATTGTTGAATTCTTGTTCTTCTAAAAGAAATGCATTATTACACTGGACGTGAGGGAAGTAACACCGTGTCCTGTGTCTTATTATTCATTATTCCCCTTTCCAGGGGTGTAACATATACATGTTGAAATTATAGCAATTCATGGTTTATTGTGTTGGCAGACTGCAGATAAATGAAGGTCACAATTGGTATAACACAGGGAGTCTATGTCCCCTATCTATCTATCAGACATGGGGACTTGTGACTTGGTGACTTGGACTCGAGTCGCTATTTTTATGACTTGTGACTTGACTTGACAAAAAATAAAATACTTGAGACTTGACTCGGACTTGGAAGTTAAAGACTCGGGACTTGACTTGACTTGAGACACGATGACTTGAATGACTTGAGTGTTAATCACATCATGTTTTCAGTTTGAATATAAAATATATAAATTATTTTAAAAAATAAAGTTGAGAATAGCGTTGTCATGACTGGATCACATCACGACACTATCATCAGTCATGTGCCCTCTCGTACCTTACGCACACCACACCACGCCCACTCAGATCAGATATCACATCAGCATGTCAGCCGGAGGGGTACTGGGTCCGTGTCATAGGTCCGTGTACGTTTTGATCAGAGCCATATAGAGAGAGAGTTGCGACAACTCCATTGACTACAATGGAACGCTTTTTTTTTTACAGCAATGGCGGCTCGTAGAGCCTTTCAATAGTTCCCGGAAGTAACAGCAGCGCAGTAGAACAGACCGTTTGTGATGCAGTTTTAAAAGATAAGACGTTTAAAGAATAAGATTGTATATTATCAGATTATCTGAATCAAATAAACTTGTGTTTTAAAGCATGCTAGTTGATTCCGAAGCACTTCCTGGAACTATCTGAGGTCTACGCGAATCACGTGACAACTAAGCATTTTGAACTTCCGTTGTCGCAACTCTCTCTCTCAATGGCTCTGGTTTTGATAGTTTGTTTTCCAATTTGAAATGAAATAAGCAGAAACGAGAAAACGGCCCCTTTATTCGTTTTTTCGTTTGTTCAAAAAAACGAGATTTCGGCTTGATTTTTCATTTTTTTGTTCCCAGGCAAAAAACGAATAAATTATTTCAAAATTCGTTTTCCACATGTGGGCGGCCTGACACGCCCCCTTCCGCCGATTGGTCAAGCAAATCTGAGCATTTGATGTCATCAGTTGTCGCACAGGTCAGGTCTGTTCAACAAAATAATAGTCCTCTACCTCTACTATGGCTACAGATTCTTAAACTGTACAGGGCAGGTCCTATTGGGCTTTCTTCTGTGCAACTTTACACGTTTCACAGAAATCTTTACATCAGAAATATTAATTATTAGTCTGCCACCAGCCTGTTTTATTTAGCTGTGCGGAGTTAAATCTGTGTGGTGAAGCTGCGCTTGACAGCGCCGAGCGGGAGAGGCTCAATGACCGGTGTTCAGTCAGCAGTCAGAACTTTTCTTTTAGACGCTCCGTTTTGCAAATGTAATGCCAATCGGCTGAGGGTGGCTACCGATGATGATGGTGAAATACATTTTTACTGAAACTATAATCATAGCCGCGACCCGCGAGAATGAGACAGATGATTGACAGGACGATAGCGGAGGCAATTAAAGGCGCAAGATCACTTCTGTTAACAAAAACATAAATAATAAAGTTTAATATAAGTGACTTTGTCTTTGTTTTATTGTTTTTGTTGTTTTTAATCAAATCATTGTGAACCACAAACTGAGCCTTCGTTTTAAAGGGCAATTTCCAAAAATATTTTATTTATTTGTTATAATATGGGTATTTTATAATACAGCATAAATAAAAACAAACACACGTAATATGTATGCCTATAGGCTAAACACCACAGTTTTTTGGTTTTGTTTGTATGAACTTCTATCCCCAACCATATTTCTTCATGGGCTCCACGCCAGGGGTCACGCTCAGCACCCCTACTTCCCATGGTACTAATTGTAATAATGCTGACCCAGTTTATATGTAAAATCTTTGGTATATGTAATCTATGTAATATCTAAAACACTTTACAGTGTGATGGAAATTAACTTTTCTTAAAGCATGTTGTATATCACCACAGATTTATTGACACCCTTCTATTTGTATACTGTAATAGACAATTGTCCTGCAGAATGATGAGGTTTTTTGTAAGAAAAACATGGCAAGCAAATGTCGAATTGTTGTTTGAAATATAAATCAACAACATAAGAGGCTTTAGGCTGTCTGATTAACTCTGTATGAACAAACACCCAGCTTTGCAGTATAGGTGGCACAGAAGCTGACCCTGCATTTAGATGTACATTACACACTGTCTAATGCAGCTCAAATGAGGCAATGTGAATTTGCATAGTAATTTCATTCTAAGAGGCTATTAAATGTGAAGTGACAATGTGATGAAGTGATGAAACAATACTTTCAATATGTTGTTGGCAAGTCAGCCTGATAATGATTGAATACCAATTTACTCATTTAGGCTGACAATAAGCAGATTACATAATTATACCATAAATAATAATAATAATAATAATATATATATATATATATATATATATATATATATATATATATATATATATATATATATATTTATATGTATATATACAGTATGTGTGTGTGTGTGTGTAAAGGCAGGATCACTTACTGGTGGAACCCAAACGGAAGTCCAGTTCTGGCTGTATAATCAAACAATAAAAACGAGAAACAATGCATGCCATCAAGAACATTTATTGATTCCACAGGAACTTGATCCAGTTTCCCCCATTTTTACTAATAACTACTTTGTGTTATTTCAGAGGACAATAAGGCAAACTATTAAGCATGAACTCGAACAGGATCAATTAAGATTTTCAAAGCATTTTGAAACTCTTCTTGGTGGAAATTGACAGCACGTTCAAAAAGAGATAATGCATCATGCTGCAGTAGCATTATGGGGTGCAAGTTGTGTGTCAACCAATGGGAGGCAACATCTACACAGTGCCCTAAATGCCACTCCGAAGAGTACAACATCACTGAGGCTGCGGGTCTCTCCAGTGCCCTGGATGCAACTAAAAATATTGTTTAATTTTCAATTCAGTGTTTCAATGAGTTTCAACTTTTGGGGAAAATCCATTTCAGTCACCAGAGGACCAGGATGCTGTGGTGGAGAGGCAGTTTTCTATGCAGTGTCCTGATATTTCATCTCTTTTTGAACGTGCTGTCAATTTCCACCAAAAAGAGTTCCAAAATGCTTTGAAAATCTTTTTATATCTATTCGACATTTGCTTGCCATGTTTTTCTTACAAAAAAACCTCATCATTCTGCAGGACAATTGTCTATTACAGGATACAACACAGAAGGGTGTCAATAAATCTGTGGTGATATACAACACGCTTTAAGAAAAGTTTATTTCCATCACACTGTAAAGTGTTTTTAGATATTACATATAGATTACATATACCAAAGATTTTACATATAAACTGGGTCAGTTAATTACAGTAAGAGTACCATGGGAAGTAGGGGTGCTGAGCATGATCCCTGGCGTGGAGCCCACGAAGAAATATGGTTGGGGATAAAAGTTCACACAAACAAAACCAATAAACTGTGGTGTTTTGCCTATAGGCATACAATTACGTGTGTTTGTTTTTATTTATGCTGTAATATAAAATACCCATATTATAACAAATAAATAAAATATATTTGGAAATTACCCTTTAAAACGAAGGCTCAGTTTGTGATTCACAATTATTTGATTAAAAACAACTAAAACAATAAAACAAAGACAAAGTCACTTATATTAAACACTTTTCTATTTATGTTTTTGTTAACAGAAGTGATCTTGCGCCTTTAATTGCCTCCGCTATCGTCCTGTCAATCATCTGTCTCATTCTCACGGGTCGCGGCTATGATTACAGTTTCAGTAAAAATTTATTTCACAATCATCGGTACCCACCCTCAGCCGATTTGCATTAGAGTATTTGCAATAACCATCCCGTGGCAAAACGGAGCGTCTAAAAGAAAGTTCTGACTGCTGAACGATTCCTCTTCAGTGGATGCTGGACTCTGGGCAGATGGCCACTCAGACAACAGAGCTTCACAATGGAACAACGTGGACCAGGTAGGTTCTCGGACAGCAGAGCTTCACAGTGGAGCAGCAAGGGCCAGGTAGGTGGCGGGTACACTCTTAGAAAAAAGGGTTAATTGGGGTTCTATATAGAACCATATAGGGTTCTTTACTCAACTCCAAAGAACCTTTTATGCTAAAAAGGTTCTATAATGACAAGAAAGAACCCTTTTGGCACAAAGGTTCTTTAGGCTATTATTAATTTAGCCTATATATTAGCCTACATTATTCTGCAACATTTTGTAGTTGTAATTAAATTATTGTTTATTAAACTGTCGTAGTAACTTAATATCACTTTTATAATAGCACGATTTTAATCATGCTGATTTTTGGAGGAGAAAAACTGAAATGGCACTCTTCGTGTGATATTGATTAACTAAGTTACATAAAATTATATAAATATATACATTTTCTAACCCCCATATCTTGAATTTTGTTATCATTCACATGCATTCATAAATGCAATTGAATACACTGAATAATACAGTGAAAGACCGCACTCAAAATGCACATGCGCACTAGTATAACTAGACTTCATCATGTAACTTTACATTAGCCTAGATGCGTGCACTCTGTAGGCACGATTTGTTTAGTTTTTTAAATATACTTGATAATGTTAAAGCGCACATCGTTAAAACAAAAAAAAATATGATATTATCGCAGACGAGTTAGCTAGGCCTATATCGCACACCCCTATATTGACCTTATCGTCATCATCATCATCATTATTATCATCATAACAAGAAATTATTCAGTACAAAAACAAACATAAGGGCTCATTCTAAGCCATTTATAGCTGAATAGGCTTTCGTCTTGTCTTTACTTACCTTGTTTGCTGCTTTTTCATTTCATTCTTTGTCATTTGTGAAATTACTGTACCGCAACCATAGTAGACTAAATTTTGCATTATGGATTTAAATTTTGTATCTGTTGAACAGCAAACATAAAGAAAAAGAAGTAATAAACTCAATATTTTCATTAATTTTACAAAGTAAACAATTTGTTTGCGCGAGCATATTCACGCAGCGCGGTCTCGCGAGTGCAGCAGTGCACGTCGTTTTTGAATTCCAACGGTCGAGAAGAGACTGATCCCCGTCTGCTGATTTAAATTGATGGTCTGACGGAAATATTGTTGTTGTTGGTAAGTCAGAGAAATACATCGATTTTTTAAGTAATTTACTTGTTATAAGCTTTAAACCCATTAGTAATGAAGTTGTCAATGTTTGAAAAAAACACACGCTTGACATTCTGTCCCCCTCACTTTTGAAATGATGGCTACGCCCCTGTCCACATATATAGGCTATATCAGGAATTTTCAAATAAGCTTTACCTTAATTTGTGCACACTTCAATTAAGTTAGAAATAACTGTTTCCGTTGATACTTTAAAGAAGTCTTATTAAAAGAAGCTTTTTCAATTGCTAATCATTCTGGCTTGTCACCCCGAACCCAACTTTCTCCAATATGCTAAAGTATTTAAATTAGTATAAAAGTATAAAAATAATAATATTTAAAATCGGGAAGCCCAAATCCTCCTAATCCTTAAGTTTATTTAGATGTTTCTTGTTAATCCTAGATGTCTTGATGGCTCAAATGAAGCTTGTTATAATAGATTGTAGCGGTTTAAAATGATAAAGGGGGATAAACAAAGGAATACAGTAAAATACAAACAAATATGTTATTTAAAAAAAAATAAAATAATTATAGCGTTTATCCTGCCAGTGTTAAGACAAAGACACTCAAAGTTTGGTCAATTTGATTCGCATTGATATAACAACTTGACAAATTTACTACAAAAAAAATGTTAATTAATAAAGTGAAGGCCTTTTTATTTTTTATTTACACTTTTATAGTTTTTATTTTATTTTATTTGGAACGAACAAAATGTTTGTTAACTGTCTTGTTGATCTTTGTTCAGTAAAGAAAAATAAGTGAGAAGTTAATATTTAGGCTAGCCTACTATATCTGGTTCTTGGACTGACAGGTCTTTGTCTGGATCTGGGTCTTGAATAAATCTCTGCTTTGAGCAGGGAACTCTATAAACTCATTCTTTTTTTTTTTTCTTTTTTTTTTAATCGTTGACCTAAAGAGAAATAAATAAATAAATAAATGTCTTACCATGCAAGAGGAATGCTGAAACTGTGAACAAATAAACAAAAAACTTTTTTGTCTCCATGTTTCCTCTCAAACGTGCTTTGATTCTTAGAATGAATGGAACAGCACTGCTTCAGTACAGTGGTATTTATGTCTCTGGTGTGTTGTACAGTGTACATGTACAACATGTGGGCGTGGTCACTTCTCGAGCGGGAATGTCTGAAAAACACTTGGAGGGCTTGGATTTCACCTACATGTGAAAAAGAGGTTGCAGTGAGCAGGGTTGCTATGGAATTATTCTTGTGCCAAAAATAATGAACGTAGCCTTTCAAGAAACTAATGAAACTAAATAAATTATCTCTGAAACTGAAAAAGAATAAATCGTAGGCAGTTTTTTTTACTTCGTTTTTAATACACTGCATGTTTTGCTAACTATTTATCATATTTCAATCGCTGATGCACAAATGCACGTCCAGAGTTTTAATTTACTCTTCTGGAGTTTTCGTTTACGCTCCCTGAGTTTTTGTTCGCCATTCAGACACATTTCTCTCGTGGGCAATCCAAATCAAAAAGCAGTCCAGTCCAGTCCAGATCCAAAAATCCAGAGCAATCCAAATAATCTTATCTAATTAATATAACAAGACTATAAGCTACTATAACTAGATGTACCGCATCGCGGTACAAAATATGACCGCCGCTCAGGCCTCCACTGGCTTTCCACAAAAATAAATGACGTGGAGTAATTTGGCTGTATTGCGTGTTTATGTATATACCTAAAAAAAGTAATAGTATGTGCATGTCTGTGTGTGTGTGTATGTGTGTGTGTTTGTGTATGTGTGTGTCTGTGTGTGTGTGTGTGTCTGTGCGTGTATGTATGTGTGCGTACACATTTCCCCCGGGGACCAAACGAAATTTTTCCGTAGAAGTCTAGTGGGGCTGCATGCCCACCAAATTTCATGTTCCCCGGTGCTTCGGTGTCCCTGGTATCGTTGACGAAAAATTTACGGGGGCCCCAGCGCGGGGGGGGGGGGGGGAGTGGCCCCCGGGGACCAAACGAAATTTTTCCGTAAAAGTCTAGTAGACGAACATACCATAAAAATTTCTTCATCCTCGGTGCCACGGTTCAGGTAGTTATTTAGGAAAAACTGCATTTTTTTGGGTTAAGGGGGGCCCAGCGCGGGGGGGGAGTGGCCCCCGGGGACCAAACGAAATTTTTCCGTAGAAGTCTAGTGGGGCTACATGCCCACCAAATTTCATGTTCCCCGGTGTTTTGGTGTCCCTGGTATCGTTGACGAAAAATTTACGGGGACCCCAGCGCGGGGGGGGGAGTGGCCTCCGGGGACCAAACGAAATTTTTCCGTAAAAGTCTAGTAGACCAACATACCATAAAAATTTCTTCATCCTCGGTGCCACGGTTCAGGTAGTTATTTAGGAAAAACTGCATTTTTTTTGGGTTTGGGGGGGCCCCGCGCGGGGGGGGGAGTGGCCCCCGGGGACCAAACAAAATTTTTCCTTAGAAGTCTAGTGGGGCTACATGCCCACCAAATTTCATGTTCCCCGGTGTTTCGGTGTCCCTGGTATGGTTGACGAAAAATGTACGGGGTCCCCAGCGCGCGGGGGGGGAAGTGGCCCCCGGGGACCAAATGAAATTTTTCCGTAAAAGTCTAGTAGACCAACATACCACAAAAATTTCTTCATCCTCGGTGCCACGGTTCAGGTAGTTATTTAGGAAAAACTGCATTTTTTTGGGTTTGGGGGGGCCCAGCGCGGGGGGGGGAGTGGCCCCCGGGGACCAAACGAAATTTTTCCTTAGAAGTCTAGTGGGGCTACATGCCCACCAAATTTCATGTTCCCCGGTGTTTCGGTGTCCCTGGTATCGTTGACGAAAAATTTAAGGGGGCCCCAGCGCGGGGGGGGGAAGTGGCCCCCGGGGACCAAACGAAATTTTTCCGTAAAAGTCTAGTAGACCAACATACCATAAAAATTTTTTCATCCTCGGTGCCACGGTTCAGGTAGTTATTTAGGAAAAACTGCATTTTTTGGGGTTTGGGGGGGGCCCAGCGCGGGGGGGGGGAGTGGCCCCCGGGGACCAAACGAAATTTTTCCTTAGAAGTCTAGTGGGGCTACATGCCCACCAAATTTCATGTTCCCCGGTGCTTCGGTGTCCCTGGTATCGTTGACAAAAATTCAGTAAGGTGACGAAAAAAAAAAAAAAAAAAAAACTTTGACAATCCCTATATGACCGCCTTCGCTAGCTACGCTAGCGGCGGTCATAATTAATAATAACAATATACTATAACTATTCTAACCTGATAATGTAATAATATACAGCCCTAACACATATATGACACAATAACCACAATGACAATGATAGTTATCTAACTCTCTGACACTACTACAACTGCTTCTACTACTCCTGCAACACCCACAAGGTGGCGCGAGTTTCAAACCGCCTTTTATCCGGAAGCGACACTCAGACCGAACCGATGACGTATCCACACAAACCGAGGCCTCGTTTGTCATTAGTCACGTGATTTTCACGTTAACAACACAAGCCTCGAATCGCGGCTTCATCTGGCACGCCCATTTTTTCTCAGCACAAGCTCCGACGCCTCGGTTCAAATGTCACATCACTAGGAAACAGTGGAGTTTGGATGGAGAGTTGAGCACGGGGAGATGTGCTTTTACCAGAGAGGATTATGGGAATGAGAAAAAGTTAAGTGCCTGGTCTATGTTTAATGGTGATGGCTGTGGTACTCAGTTCTGGTTGGAGTGCATCAAGTGGGCGATCTGAGATGTGAAACTAACCCAATACTGTCTGATTTTCTCGAAGTTTGTGGTGTCCGTGGTATGCTCCTTTCCCACACAGCCTGGAGACCTTGAACCCAGCTACACGGGGGATTTCGGCGAAGAGACGAATGGAGGCTTAACTCACTGTGAGGTATCGTGGTTTGCAGTGTCTAGTGAGGAAAACGAGCATGTGTGAGAGTGTGAAGTGTTTTGATGCATGCATGAGTGTGGGATTCTAAATTCTACTTCCACTCGTAGTCTTAGTTGCTGGCCTCGTCTATGATGGGAAGTGTCAAGTAATATTGATGACTGCTGTGTGTTGAGTGGTCACGAAACAGGAACCAGTTCACCACTGCTGTCTAGAGAATCAGTCTCCTCCCGACCATACTGATACGTTTGAAGAAGATCTGCTGTGAGATCGCTGACCATTGCTGTCCCAAAATTCAGTCTCCTCCCTGCCATACTGGTTTATTCGAAGAGGACCTGTTGAGAGATCACTTACCATTGTCATCCAGAGATTCAGTCTTCCTCCCTGTTAAACGGGTACGTATGAAGAGGATTTATTGTGTAATTGTCTACCACTGCTGTCCTGTGATTCAGTCTCTCTCTCGCTGCTACTGGCTTACTCTAAGAAGATCTGCTGTGAGATCGCTGACCATTGCTGTCCCGAGAATCAGTCTCTTCCCTGCCATACTGGTTTATTCGAAGAGGACCTGTTGAGAGATCGCTTACCATTGTCATCCTGAGATTCAGTCTTCCTCCCTGCTATACGGATCTGCTGTGAGATCGCTGACCATTGCTGTCCCGAGAATCAGTCTCTTCCCTGCCATACTGGTTTATTCGAAGAGGACCTGTTGAGAGATCGCTTAACATTGTCACCCAGAGATTCAGTCTCCTCCCTGTCATACTGGTACAGTTGAAGAGTAGCTGCTGTGTGACTGTTACTTACTGTTCGTCTTGGAGAGGCGTCGCTGCACTGCCCCTGCCCACCTTCGTCCAGTATCTACGGAGCGACCTCTTGTCACTGTCCACCTCGAGGAGGATTCACTGAGTGCATACCTACCATTGCCTGCCCTGAAGAGGAGCTATCGTGTGATCACTATCCACTGTTCGCCTTGGAGAGGCTTCGCTGTGCTTACCTCTGCCACTGCCTACCTTCATTCAGGATCTATGGAGCGTCCCCTTGTCACTGTTCACCTTGAGGAGGATTCACTGAGTGCATACTTACCATTGCCTGCCCTGGAGAGGAGCTATTGTGTGATCACTATCCACTGTTTGCCTTGGAGAGGCTTCACTGCGCTTACCTCTGCCACTGCCCACCTCCATTCAGGATCTACGGAGTGTACTGTAAGCTCCAATCACCGGCCCAAAGACGGTGTCCAGTGTCTTGGTTCGAAGGGAAGTCAGCGTGTATGTCTTTGAGCGCTTCTGGAAAAATCACTTTAATTTATTAAACAGTTGATTTCCAATTTTAATTCTGACTCCATGAATAATTTAATCTGACTCCAAATTTAAGTGACTTTTTGTTTTTTCAAATTTTCTATCTTAACAGCTGATCCTCAGATTAGTTGTGATTTAATTTAGACCTAGAATTATTCTGGGCATTTCCTAATTTCAAATATTCGTTCATCGGACCGGGTGTCACTTTGAGACGCCACGTCGCGAATGTGCGCTCACGATCACAAACTAGCCAGTCCTGAAATAGTCAGAGGGTGCAGTGCAAGTATTTTACCCTAAGCGACCGCTCACTGCAGACCCATAGGTGTAATTTTTTATAATATTTGCTGCGTACAACATGCTAAGTCAGGGGATAGTCAGAAATCAGAAGTTCCTAAGATGTGCCCCATGCTCCATTCAAAGTGCCTTCAGTTTGATCTATCCTGGACAAAGATTTGCGGAAACACCAGACTACACTTTTAATCTACTGGAAATAATGATTTCAGAAGAATGCAGAATAAATCAAGGTTAACATTTATTTTTGCCAGGCAGAATTAAACATCCAATAAAAAGAATTAAAAAAGAATACAGAATACACAACTGATCAGCATATAATAGAGACAACATTCAAAATGCAATATCAAAAATAGTTTCAAAGAGTCAGCATACCTGGCAATAGAGACACACAGCAACAGTGTGGGAAGTTCTGTTTACAGATGCTTCCTGGAGTGGTTTGCCAATTCCCTTTAAATACCCAAGTGGAACAAAAGAACAATAAACATCTAGCACCCAAATATTTATTCAGCTTTTGCTGGACCCTTTCTCGTGCCCAAGTGGTCACGCCTGAGTTTGGGGGATAAACACAAATGGTTATCTATTATCTTTATTGGGGCATCTTCCCACATCAGAAGAACAGGCATTGTTTTCTTTGTTCTGACTGTTCTGCTGCTGCGGGAATGAAACAACTTTACCATTCGCACCAGAAGTATTTATTTTGACCTCTCATAAAACAACTGGAGACAGTAGGTGTGTGTGTGTGTGTGTTTTGCATGACTGAATGAGACCTGGAAGGGAAGAAGATAGTGTGAGGAGTCAGGAACTCAGCATGGGGGGAAGAGTTGTGCTCTCTTCCCATAGATCTCTTCTTCAGATTAGTTTTATTGCAGGTTAGAATTCTTGAATTCAGTCTTAGTAAAAGTCCATCCTTACAGCTTGTACTGTTCTCCTCGAGGAGGATTTGCTGTGTGAATACTTACCGTTGTCTGTTCTGAAGAGGAGCTGTTGTGTGGCTACTACTCACTGCCTGTCTTGGGAAGGCCCCGCTGTGCATCTAGTTGTCCTTGTCCGTTCCCAGCCAGATCTATGGAGCGACTGCTTGTTATTGTCTAACTTGAGGAGGATTTGCTGGGTGAATACCTACTATTGTCCGTCTTGCAGAAGAGTGCTTGTGTGACGATCCACTCAGCCTGTTCCTGCAGAAGAGTTCCGTTGGGGAGAGTCTTCCCCCCCCGTTGCTGGCCTGAAGAGAGGAAGAGAGGGGAGTTTGTTAGTTACGCCCCGAGACTGGGCTCTGCTGTTTTAAATTGATCTTAATGTCAAATAAAGTAAACTTTTATATTCTTATCTGGTTGTCCTGACTCGTGGTGTCCTCTGGTATAGCTCCTCAGAGTGATACTCTGTAAAAGGGGGTCTGGTGTATACGCCCCCCCCCTACCTGTGACATAATGCACAGTATTCTCATCATATACATTACTTTACAAAGTGCACAATTACAAATACAGAATACATATCAAAAATTCATATAAATTTTAAATGTTGCAATGATTCTTTGAGCAGTTCCTGCTGCAGTACAAGTAACAAAGCAGTGACTGGATACAAGCAGTACAAGGATAGTCCACCCAAACAATGATGATTCTCTCATTTACACTCCTTCATGCCATCCCAGATGTATATGACTTTCTTCTTCACATAAACATAGACAAAGAGTTTTAAGGAAATAATCCATCTCTGTGAGTCCATATAATACAAGTGGATTGTAACCCATGTACGTAAGACAGTTGGTCGGAATTTATTTTTAATAGTTAAAACATTCATATTATATCTAGCCTATTGTTTGACTTCAGAAGGCATTCAGGTTTAAATAGCTTTATTGGCATGGTAAAAAAGGCTTTACATTGCCAAAGTTGAATCAGGCAGTAATTGACAGCGCTCTGGTCCTATGGCATCGGCCCAATGTTGTTTGGGGTGGCTGGGGGGGGAATATGATCTAATCAAAGACTGTAACCGAATGTAGCTAAACAAGTCATGTAATGATTGGGCTAACAGTTAAATCAAGACAACACAGCTGTATAATGTTATGTACAAAAGTTATGTCCCTAAAGGGACGTGGTGGTGGAATTTTTTTTAGGATGGGATTTTTTTTTTTTTTTTATCTTTTGCGTTCCCTCGATAAACTTTGCGTTCCCACGCAAAACTTTTGCATTCCCTCGCAAAGTTATTTGCGTTCCCACGCAAAACTTTTGCGTTCCCTCGCAAAGATATTTGCGTTCCCACGCAAAGATATTTGCGTTCCCACGCAAAACCTGTTTTGTGCTCGGTTTCATAGTGTTTGAACTTGGACTCAAATATAAAGAAATGCGGTCAGTGCTTAACTCAAGGAGTTCAGTGAAGTTGGCAATATTCACATAGGCTATTCGAACTTCCCTATTCTTGAGCTAAACGTTGTTAAAACACAAACGACACCTATTTACAATCACAGTAACCTAGACAACGAGCTACAACCCAATTCTCATCAAAACGAGCTTTATAATATTAATTTGTCTCTAAAGACGAATGAATGAGAGACAAGTCCAAATAAGGGGCCGTCTGCAAAGTGCAAATCCCAAAACCCTTCTGCACATTTTATATTATTAAACATATTCAATAGCTTCACTGTGACACACTGTACTGTCACCAAATTCAGTTCACACATCACTGCTCTCCTGCTGGTTATACTACATTACTTAGTTTGATTAAAAAAATGCATAATTTTTACAATTAATTATTAAATAAAATCAATAACTTCTCCCTTTTAAAAAAATATTAAATAACTTCACACTGTTATACAGTGTAATGACATCAAATTCAGTAAGCAAATATAATGCAAAAGCTGCGTACAGTACCAATATAATTTGTGTAAAGAATAGGCCTACTTATTTTTTATGTGCAATTACTTCCCAAACTAAGTGTTGTAGACCTATAACCAACATTAAAGCAGTGATGTGTGAACTAAATTTGTTGTGTTACAGTGAAGTTATTGAATATTTTTCATAATATAAAATGTGCAAAAGCAGTGTAGTATGACCAGTGGGTCACCATTGATGTGTAAACTGAATTGGGTGGCACTACAGTTTGTAACATTGAAGTTAATGACTATTTTTGTATTTCTGACTATGAGTTGATGCTGTAGTCGTTTTTGGGTTATATTGCACTTTGCAGACGGTCCCTTTGAACTTGTCTCTCAGCCGCTTGCTCATAGAAATACATTTAGCCTATATTATAAAAGCTTGTTTTGATGAGAATTGGGTTGTAGCTCGTTGTCTAGGTTACTGTGATTGTATATAGGTGTCGTTTGTGTTTTAACAACGTTTAGCTCAAGAATATTGATCCGGGAAGTTCGAATAGCCTATGTGAATATATCGCCAACTTCACTGAACTCCTTGAGTTAAGCACTGACCGCATTTCTTTATATTTGAGTCCAAGTTCAAACACTATGAAACGCTCCATTAACGTACGGAGCTCTGAAACACTGCCAGCGGGACATTAAACAGGAAGTTTCTGTCCGAGCACAAAACAGGTTTTGCGTGGGAACGCAAATATCTTTGCGAGGGAACGCTTTTTGCGAGGGAATGCACAAATTTTGCGTGGGAACGCAAATATCTTTGCGAGGGAACGCAAAAGTTTTGCGTGGGAACGCAAATAACTTTGCGAGGGAACGCAAAAGTTTTGCGAGGTAACGCAAAAGATTAGAAAAAAAATTTTTCTCCCATCCTAAATTTTTTTCCACCACCACGTCCCTTTAGGGGCTCCGTAGTTATGGGCTCTTGCTGAGCTCTAAAATGCCTCTCCACCTGAAAAAAGACAGTACTATATTATAAATAGTATTATTAAAAAAAAATAAAAATCAGACTTACCACGAGTAGGCTAACGTTATGCAGTATCCTGACATAGTGACGATGACTAATGATAATGATATCATTCGTCTGTACTATTCATTCTATAAGAAGTCATCTCAACAATATAGCCTAGTGTAGCAGCAAATAAATACAGATATAAACTTAATATCACTAAAATGAACTAGAAAGCTGCGATTACATACGCTCACAACCACACACCACTGACGTCTTCACTTCCAGGTCCAGAAGCTGTCAATCAAAAACTCAGTAGCCAATGAGAACACACTGCTACTAGCCTCGCCCCCACGAGAGAAATGGTTCAGAACGGCGAACGAAAACTTCAGAAGAGTAAATTAAACACTCTGGAAGTGCATTTATAAGTTCAGATCAGCGATTGAAATATGAGAAATAGTTAGAAAAACATACAGTGTATTCAAAACGAAGTAAAAAAATTTGCCTGCAATTTATTCTTTTTCAGTTTCAGAGATAATTTATTTAGTTTAAATTTATATTTTCATTAGTTTCTTGAAAAGCTACCTTCATTATTATTGGCACAAGAATAATTCCATAGGTTGCCAGATGCCAACAAGGTTTTCCAGCCCAAAACCTTGTCAAAAACCGCAAGAATGCACAAAAAAAAAAAAAAAAAAAAAAAAACGCCCAAAATGGTTTTGGCTTTTTTCCAGTTTAAACACATTGAAATCATAAGCAAGCAAAAGTAGGCTACACTGACCTCAGTCAGCCTATTTTACTATTAATAATAATAATACATTTTTAATGGTATTATTTATGACTTTGTGAGTATAAGGGGATCCATTGATGAAAATGTGGGTTATTTATGACCTTGTGAGTTTTAGGGAAATATTTGAAATTTGATGAACCTACAAATACACTTCCAGATATACACACACACTTAGAGGCCCGAAGCGCAGAGGACGGAAAGGACGGAATTCGGGGATCCATTGATGAAAATGTGGGTTATTTATGACCTTGTGAGTTGTAGGAAAATATTTGAAATTTGATTAACCTACAAATACACTTCCATACAGACACACACACTTACACAGAGGCCTTGAAGCGCAGAGGACGGAAAGGACGGAATTCATGAATGCCCATATATAGCAAAAAACATAGTACCACAACAGCCGTTTTGAAAGTTTTGAATGACATTGTGGGATCAGTTGATAAGGGTGATTACTGCGTTTCCCTTTTTAACGATTTATCAAAGGCTTTCGACACAGTGGATCATGAGATATTGCTGCATAGACTAAGGAGTGTTGGCTTAGCAAATCATGTTATTTTCTGGTTTAAAAATGATTTAAGTAATAGAACTCAATGTGTTTAGGCTGAAGGTAAAAATTCAGGACTACTGGAGATTGTTAAAGGTGTTCAGTCTGTGTTCAAAGTCGGTGTTTAAAATCTGCTGCAGTCGATAAAAACAGTCAGAGAATGTGTCAGCTAGTCGTGTGTCCCCAGCATTAGTCTGCTATCAGTGGCTCAAACCTCCGTTACTAACTCTAAAATGACGTTTTGGAATTAGCAACAGAGGCATACAGGGATTAGATGCGTAAGAAATTAGTCCTACATACAATATACATAACAGCGTTTTAATGACAAAAATTTTACAAACGTCTTGAAATACATAATCTGAACACTGTTTCGAGGTGTGGTAACTGTAGTATAAGCGGAATAATTGACTTCAGGCCGTTGAATTATTTGAAAAATAATGCACTCCGTTTCGCGTCGTGACCGCATTACCACCTCGGGTGTGCATTATTTTTCTAATAATTCAACGGCCTGTCGTCAATTATTCCTTACAAACAGTATTGATTATGATATTCAAGATGTAAATTTTAACTTTTACGCAGATGATACTGTCATGTATTGTGGTGCACCTTCGAAACGGCAAGCCTTGCTAAGCTTCAAGCGGCTTTTGATGTTATTCAGTCTCGGCTTCATACACTAAATATTGTTCTGAATGTAGATAAAACTAAAATCGTGTTATTCTCAAGCTCGAAAAAGGTGGTAGACAATTTTATTCCTCTCCAGACTTCACGAGATAATGTGATTGAGTTAGTAAAATAATATAAATATCTTGGCATTATCAATGATAAATTATCTTTTGGGTCTCAAATAACTCATTTAAAGAAAAAAATTTAAATAAAGCTTGGGTTGTTTAGAAACAAGTTTTGTTTTTCATTTAATGTAAGAAAGAGGTTAGTTTCTGCTACTTCATTGCCTGTACTTGATTACGGTGATGTGGTGCATGATCAATTTGCTTCCTCTCAACTTCTTTCTTCTTTGGATGCTGTTTATATAGACCGCCTGGGCCTTACGCTGATTTCCTAAAAGAGTTTGCAGATTTTCTCTCAGACCTATTAGTCAATGTCGATAAAGCATTAATTGTTGGAGATTTTAACATACACGTAGATAATCCAAATGATGCGTTAGGAGCTGCGTTTACAGATTTATTAAATTCATTTGGGGTCAAGCAAAACGTCACCGGACCAACTCATTTATATCACATGGAACCGATCCAACCGATATAGATATTATACCGCAAAGTGATGAAGTCACTGACCATTACATAGTAACTTGCATATTACGTACTGCTGTAATATGTCATGCGGCGCCGCGTTATCAACCAGGCAGAACAATCCTTCCATCCACCATAGAACATTTCTCAAATTGCTTATCTGATCTGTCTCAGCTGCTGCCTGAACCCAAACAAACAGATGAATTAGAAGAACTAACTAGCACTATGAGCACCATTCTCTCTAGAACATTGGATGTTGTTGCACCTATTAGATTAAAAAAGGTCAGAGAAAAAATTAAAGCACCGTGGTACAACAATACTACGCATGTTCTAAAGAGAGAAACCCGTATTTTAGAGCGTAAATGGAAACAAACTAATTTAGAGGTCTTTAGAATCGCGTGGAAAGACAGTATGTCACGTTATAAAAAGGCCCTAAAAGCGGCCAGGGCTGAGCACCTCCGCAAACTAATAGAAAATAACCAAAATAATCCAAGGTTTTTATTTAACACTGTGTCTAGACTAACAAATAAACAGACGTCACCCGAACAAATTATCCCGTTACAGTTCAGTAGTAATGATTTTATGAAGTTCTTCACTGAGAAAATAGAAAGCATCAGAACCACAATTGTAAACGTTCAATCTTCAATTGCGCCTTATAATTCAGCCTCAATTATCACCCCGCAAGAACAATTACAGTGCTTTACAACTATAGAACAAAAATAGTTAAATAAACTTATCACTTCATCTAAAACAACAACATGTTTATTAGATCCTATACCAACTAAGCTACTAAAAGAAGTGTTACCTGTAGTGGAAGAGCCTCTCCTCAATATTATTAACTCGTCTTTATCTTTAGGTCATGTTCCAAGAACATTTAAACTGGCAGTTATAAAACCTCTCATTAAGAAACCACAATTAGATCATAATAACCTAGCAAATTATAGACCCATTTCAAATCTTCCATTTATGTCTAAAATATTAGAAAAAGTGGAGTCCGCTCAATTGTGTTCTTTCTTGCAAGAAAATAATATCTATGAAAAGTTTCAGTCTGGTTTCAGGCCGCACCATAGCACTGAAACTGCGCTCGTTAAAATCACAAATGATTTACTTTTAGCTTCTGACCAAGGCTGTATCTCAATACTAGTTTTACTTGATCTTAGTGCTGCGTTCGATACTATAGATCACACAATACTCTTAGATCGACTACAAAATTATACTGGTGTTCAAGGACAAGCATTAAGCTGGTTCAGATCATACTTATCCGCTACCATTTTGTCTATTTAAATGGAGAAAAATCGATCATAACAGTAAACTATGGAGTGCCGCAGGGATCTGTGTTGGGCCCTCTATTATTCTCAATATATATGATGCCACTTGGAAATATTATAAGGAAACATGGAATTAGTTTCCATTGTTATGCTGATGACACTCAAATATATATTTCATCACAGCCAGATGAAAACGCTAAATTATCCAAATTGACAGAGTGTGCTAAAGATATAAAAGATTGGATGACGCGTAATTTTGTTTTATTAAATCCAGACAAAACAGAGGTACTAATCATCGGTTCAAAAAACCGCCCACAAAACCTCTCGCAATACAACTTTAACATCGTAGGATGTCCTGTTACTTTATCCTCTACAGTAAAAGACCTGGGTGTTATACTCGATTGCAACCTGTCTTTCGAAAATCATATTTCATATGTTACAAAAACAGCCTTTTTCCACCTTAGAAACATTGCTAAGCTACGTAATATGCTATCAGTTTCTGATGCAGAAAAGTTAGCTCATGCATTCATGACCTCGAGACTAGATTACTGTAATGCTTTATTAGCCGGTTGTCCTGCATCCTCAATAAACAAGCTACAGTTAGTCCAAAATGCAGCCGCTAGAGTTCTTACTAGATCAAGAAAATATGATCATATAACACCGATTTTATCATCACTGCATTGGTTACCTATAAAGTTCCGTATTAATTACAAGGTATTGCTACTGACTTATAAAGCCCTAAACGGCTTAGCTCCAGTCTATTTAACGGATCTTCTATCGCCCTATAATCCATCGTGCTCTTTAAGATCACTAAATTCAAGGCTTTTGGTCATACCTAGGATATCCAGAACCACCAAAGGAGGGAGATCATTTTCACATTTAGCCCCACTTCCTGATAGTGTTCGTTGCTCAGACTCGCTCCCCCAGTTTAAAACTAGATTAAAGTCGCATCTCTTCAGCCAGGCATTCATATAATATTTTTAATCTTACAGTTCAAACTACAATCCGGCCTCTAGTTCATAAACGCCAGAGGAGAACTGGCCCCCGACTGAGCCTGGGTTCTCCCAAGGTTTTTTTTCTCCATTGGGTCACCTGATGGAGTTTTAGGACACCATTAGGTCACTTGATGGAGTTTTTCCGGTTCCTTGCCACTGTTGCCTTTGGCTTGCTCAGTTGGGGATATTCTGGGGATATTTAATTTGATTTTATCAATCAATAAATTCAACTAGAAACAAACCTTGTTGTATCATTTTAATTTAATACTGTGAAGCTGCTTTGATACAACCTGTATTGTGAAAAGCGCTATACAAATATACTTGACTTGACTTGACTTGTTTATCACAGCGCTTTAAGATTTATATCAGATTGTAAACCTTTAACTCATCATTGTATATTGTATAATAGAGTAGCCTGGCCATCTTTGTCTATTAGAAGGAAAATTCATTATTACCTAATTATTTATAAAACTATTCTGGGGTTGTTGCCTTTGAATCTAGGTTGTCTAATTCAAAAGAAAAGTGTTGGGAAATATTCCCTCCGGTCTGATAATTGTTTTACTCTCTCTGTTCCATTTGTAAGAACTAAACTGGGAAAAGGGGCTTTTATGTACAAAGCTCCATTTGAATGTAATTTACTCCAAACAAAATTGAAATGACAAACTCTGGTGCCTATGGAACACATCTATTATTCGGTCACTCGAAGAAGACTCATTGATTTGCAATTGTTTTAAGTGTTTTAATTGTATTTTTGTTGTTTTAATCTGTAAATTGTGACTGTAACTGCTGTCCATTCTTGGCCAGGACTCTCATGTGAAAGATATTTTTTAATCTCAGAGAGATTTTCCTGGTTAAATAAAGGTAAAAATATATATATGGAAACAGGAAGCCTCCTTGACTGAGGCACTAGAAGGTTGATATCATATGATTCAGTTCCTCTGAAAAAAAATAAAAAAAAATAATAATAATGTAACCCAGTTCCGTATATAAATGTCTGCTTTTTGCGGCATGTTTGATCCCTGGAAAGAAATTAGCTCTCTTCCTTTCTTTTTTGCTTATATTGCTCTGTATTCCGATGATTCATATTTGAACTTTGACATCAGGATGTGTGTGTGTGTCATATGCATGAATCAGTATGCAGTTCCCTCCCTGCCTCCCTGCCTCCCTGCCTCCCTCTGGAAGTGATAAACATATATTTTCTATTAATAATGTAGTCTATTTCACACTAATAATTTTTATAAAATAAATATATAAAACATAATATAAAATAAATATATTGCTAATTTAACTAAAGTTGAAAAACATTCTGTTCTTTCTGACATCAGGATGTGTGTGTGTGTGTGTGTGTACACTCAGCTCCCTCTCTTCTGTGTGTGTGTGTGTACTCAGCTCCCTCCCTTCCTCCCACCCTCCACATTCCAGAGCACAGTGGAAGTGAGAAAAAGAGGTTTTCTATTATCTTGCTAATTTAAGGTATACCCAGGGGGCAAAACACCTGTTTTTTAGGAAATCAGACATGGGCTTCTGTAAAAGGTTGTCATATAAAAATGAAATCTATGATGTCTGAGGATCACAACCTGGGTGGACAACCCGGTCAACAAGCTGCTGGAAACTTGTAATTAGGGTCAAAACAATGCTACCTCAAATTCTGCTTTAACTCCCCGGAATCACCCAAACATGCTAAAAAGGTTTAATTATATTCATGAATCCTGAGTCACATCTCCCTGATACTTTATGCTAGAAACAAACTGAGCACATCTTTCAAAAGAGTGGAAGATAAGCGTTCATCTCATGCCTTGATTGTACATGTAATTAGAATGTAAGAGTTAACAATGCCTCTTAATTCATAGGTAGGCAAAAAAAAAAGAAAAAAATATTGAACATAATATAATATACTACTGACGTCGGGCCCTCAGACCACCCTCATGAAGTCTGTTTCTGATTGTTTGGTCAGAGACATTCACACCAGTGGCCTGCTGGAGGTCATTTTGTAGGGCTCTGGCAGTGCTCATCATGTTCCTTCTCGCACAAAGGAGCAGATACCGGTCCTGCTGATGGGTTAAGGACCTTCTACGGCCCTGTCAAGCTCTCCTAGAGTAGCTGTCTGTCTTCCTGGAATCTCCTCCATGCTCTTGAGACTGTGCTGGGAGACACAGCAAACCTTCTGGCAATGGCACATATTGATGAGCCATCCTGTAGGAGCTGGACTGCCTGCGCAACCTCTGTAGGGTCCAGGTATCGCCTCATGCTACCAGTAGTGACACTGACCCTAGCCAAATGCAAAACTGGTGAAAAACAGTCCGAAAAGATGAGTAGGGAAAAAAATGTCAGTGGCCTCCACCTGTAAAACCATTCCTGTTTTGGGGGTTGTCTCACTGTTGCCCATCTAGTGCACCTGCTGTTATTGTCATTAACACTAAAGCAGCTGAAACTGATTACCAACCCCCTCTGTTGCTTAACTGACCAGATCAATATCCCAGGAGTTTAACTGACTTGATGCTATTCTCTGAATAAAAAGTGTTCCCTTTATTTTTTTGAGCAGTGTATAATTAACCCTTTCGCACGTACGATCACACCGGTGTGATCAGTCTAAGCTGGTCCCTGGAGCGTACGATCACACCGGTGTGATTAGAACAGTCAGTACATGACGTGATCAACTGCTAAATTCAAATTTGCTTTCGCGCGTTGGCTGGCTGGCGCTGAGCCAGAGACAGGCGCGCTCAGTGCTGTCATATATCACAACGTTTCAGTGTTTTCAACCACATAATGTTTATTTTAGGTTTCAGACATATAAGTACTAAAAAAACAATACATTTAGAGTTTGTAAAATACACACTGATGTCAAAGGAAGAGGCAATAATAATCCTTTCGATTATAATTAGACACGTTTTATTCATATCAGATACACATTGTGTAAGTAACTTTAAAGTTTACTCTATTCTTCTCCCAGTTCACCAGCCACTTACTTTTATGTATTTCGGGAGAAGTGGATGAATTCACGTGTTGTATAAAATCCAACAGATCCGATTCTCTGAACTACGTCTGCATCACAAACTAAGATGGCGGCGCCCATCGCGCATACAGCTGAACTAACGCGATCGTTATAAAGGTGATTAAACAACAAAACACTTCCACTTGCATATATTTGACAATCGGAATATCAGATATTTCATGCCATATCTAACAAATTTGTGAATATTTTGAATAAAAAAGGGAAAATGGCATAAAAGCAGATCATCATTCATTCAGCTCTGTTGTTGCTGCGGTGTGTCACGTGACAAGCAATGACGCGCGTCACCATGGAAACCATAAAGTGACACATTCTAAATAACGGTCGCCTTGAAAAACTCACGCTGGGGGGTCAGCCAGAATATTTTAAACTTACGAGTGAAAGGGTTAAATGCCCAAATTGAACTAAGGCCTAATCCTGGCTTTATATCAAAACCCTGTCTGTGAAACCTAGTCTGGGTTAGAAATTAAGTGTTAAGGTTAACCCTAACCCTAACCTTAACCCTTGTCAACAGACTTTTATTTAACAGCATGGATACTCCAAGGTGTTGACTGCAGTGGTTAGGCCTTTAGCGTTGATACAGGACGAATAACTTCTCACTGTGACAGTCTGTAATGTATTTTGGCAAAGAGTGTTTGAATGGATTGTCCCTAAGCTAGAGCTATTGATGCATTCAAGACATGTCATAAAGATCGTATTTACGTATTGAACACACATGACGCGACAATGATGAAAATATGAGTAGGAAGCTCGGGATTTTCTTTAATCCACAATCTTGAAGAGTTATGAGTGTGTCAGTGAGAAACATTGTGGAATACCACAGTACTTGGGTATTTAGCAGTTACATTGTCAGGCTTTTCTATTTACAATGAACTAAGCTAATGCCTGCACAAAATATGATAGTATTATAGTATAACAATATAATATGTAATGATAAAGTTTACAGGGGCTTCATAAATTATTTTAAAACATAAAAAAAAACAAATAGTAAAACCTCATGAATACAAACTTCCCAGGAGGACTTAAAAGCACCATGTGTGCATCATGAACCCTGTTGGTGTCTGACCAGCAAGGTCAATTTAACAATAATTGTGCAGTTTGCTTGCATTAAATTTGTATCCAGAATTACATAGTTTAAATGTAAAAATACACTTAAAAGTAAAACTAATAATATTTACTTTAAAATGACAAGAACATATTTGTTAGTATGGATATAAACCTTTAATATAATGAGCAACACATTTAATTACACATTTGTATTGTAATTTTACACAACTTTATATGTAATTTAAGAGAACAGAAAAAATACTGTATAAATAATAGAGTAATTGTCCTGTAAAAAAATGAGCATTACTGTAATTTATCATTAATGATATAATCCGTAAATTAGCAGTCAATTAATTAATTTACAGATATTTAAAATAACAGAAAATACTCAAAAAAATTTAGAGTTATTTACTGTAAATTTAGGATATTTTTTTTTTTACAGTGAGTATGAACGTCTGTTCTGAACTAGTTTTGGCTGTCAGTGGACGTTTAGATTATGGACAGATTGGACATCTTTTTTCAAGTCATTCATGGACTAATTCTGGATGTCAACTGATGTAGAGATAATAGCCAGTATGAACGTCTGTTCTGAACGTCTGTTCTGAACTAATTCCGGCTGTCAGTGGACGTTTAGATTATGGCCAGATTGGACATCTTTATTCACGTCATTTATTGACTGTATCTGGAGGTCAACTGATGTCCAGATTATAGCCAGTATGAACGTCTGTTCTGAACTAATTCTGGCTGTCAGTGGACGTTTAGATTATGGCCAGACTGGACATCTTTATTTACGTCACTTATTGACTGTTTCTGGATGTCAACGGACGTCCAGATTATAGCCAGTATGAACGTCTTTTCTCAACTAATTCTGGCTGTCAGTGGACGTTTAGATTATGGCCAGATTGGACATCTTTTTTTCAAGTCATTCATCGACTAATTCTGGATGTCAACTGACGTACAGATTATAGCCAGTATGAACATCTTTTCTCAACTAGTTCTGGCTGTCTGTGGACGTTTAGATCATGGCCTGGACGGACGGACGGACGGACGTGATATCAACCTGTTTTGTATGTCCACAGACGTCGCTTGCTCAGTGGGTTGGGTCAATACAGAGCTGGGCTTGCTAAACGTTTGAAAATAAAGTCTGGATCAGTACCAACTCTCTTTGGCTCAGCTTCAAACCTCGGACAAGTAAGTCAACTAATGATAGGCTATATAAATTGTGTTGCTTTACTGTTTATGGTTACCTAGCTTTTTACACTGTGGCAGGATTTGTGAATGTTAATAGGTATTTTGGACCTACAAACACACTTCCAGATACATATGCACGCACACACATGCATAGAAGCCCAAAGCGCAGAGGACAGAAAGGACGCAAGAATGCCCATATATGGGAAACAGCAATGTCGCCAAAAAACCCCTCAGAGACAATAGACGGTCATGAGACTTAGTTCCTCTGGAAAAAACCCAAGAAACTGCATAGGAACAATGTAACCCAGTTCCGTATAAATATGACTGCTTTTTGACTGATGAGTTGCTGCATTTTTTATTTTGATGTCGATTGCATCCCTAGAAGATAAATTAAATCTCTTAGTTTAATCCTAGCTAAATTGCTTTTGATTTGAACTGCTCTGCTGTATTATTGTAACTTGAAAACCTCGGATGAGAACAAGTTGATATTTACTCCAAACTGTTTGAACTGCTTACAAGGAAATTAGCCTTTGTAATATTCACTCATACAGGACTGCCCTGTTGAGATTGAATAAGCTGAAGTTTTATATTCTGTAACATTTTCTTTTGATTTGCTACGAGTATTAATTCTTGTATAACCAGTGTTTTAATCTTTTGTATAAATACATTTTTATTTCTAAAAAAAGACAATCACTGTTAAGTCTTGCTTCAGCTATTGTAAACAGTTCTAACAGCATAAGATAGAGCAATTTATTAATCCTTTTATAACTAAAGATAACAAGGGTTCCAAGAGCGATTCTGCTGGAAGGCATGAATTTAATTTAATATGTCTAGTTAGTATTGTTTATTATTGTTTCCTAGGGAGTGTAGGGACTACACCTAGATTTACTGGTATAAATGATAACAAGCAAGTTGAGGGAATAATTCCTATTCTGACCTGACAGCAAAAGATCACCCACCTAGACACATTGATACTAGGGGTTAATCAGGAAAGTGAGAGCAATACCAGATCTCACCACAACACGTAGAATGTGGCTGTCACATTAGTTATGCAGCTAACAGCCGACTTACTGTCGCTAATGTAAAGGTATAGAGCCTCAAGTGTGTGAATCCGGATCAGATTCTGGGTCAAACTGAAATGCTTGAAGACTGCGTGCCATTGCAATATATCCAATCATAAACATGCATGGTACTGTTGCCACCATATGGTTGCTGCAAGCTGGTCAAGGCCACACCCACCCTACACCTTGCCCCGCCTTTCTCCACCTCATTAGCATTTAAAGCTACAGACACCGAAACGGCACGTCTGAAGAAAAGCTCATTGTGAGACTGGCTTGTTGTGGCTATAATTCTACACCAAGGCTGAATTTTGGGAAAGGGATTTCAGATACAGTACTAGGGACCACTAAGGCCTATATCAAAGCCTACAAAAAGAAGCATGTTATGGGACCTTTAAATGTTGATGGTATTTGATATAATACAGCACCTTGGTCAACAATTGTTTTGTTTTTTGCGGTGCTAAATAAAAAGTGGGTTGAGTTGAATATACAGGCGTTCGAAGTATGCACAGTTTTGAGCAATCTCTCGCAACGAGTTTCAACCCATGTAAATATCTATGTTGTACAAACATGGGTACTTATTGTCAGAATCTGAGCCAGATTAGCTTTCATCTGATGCAGCCAAACAGAAATTATTTTTTAGAAAATGACCGATGGTTTGGCTAGATGAGACCCTGCAATTTGGACCTTCAACCCATTGGACCCCACTGAAGTTCACTATATGGAGAAAAATCCTGGAATGTTTTTCCTTGAAAACCTTGATTTATTTTCGACTAGAGAAAAAAAAACATGAAAATTTTGGATGAAGTGGGGGTGAGTAAATTATCAGGAAAGACAAAGAAGTCCTAATCCTTTAAGAGAAAGAAACTCGAAGTTTGGTTAATTTGATTTGCATTGACATAAAAACTTCACATGTACTACACAACAATTCTATGATGGATAGTTATTTTATTTTTTTAACTTGAAACTAATAAAATGTTCTTAATAAAATAAAATCTTGCTGCTCTTTGTTTAGTAAAGAAAAATAGCCTAAGTGAAAAATCATTGAACAATATTTTGGTTCTTTAATATTTAATTGTTAACATGGAGAGTGGGGTAAAGTAATTATTACCAAAGCTTCTCAGTGATATTAGTCCCATCTGAATGTGCCATCTCAGTAATCGGCACTGCTATGAAGTTACCAGCTTAAAGTCCCAGAAGTGGGGAAAGGGGACAAGAACAAGAGTAGATGGAAAAGTTTACAAACCAACTGGAGAGGCTTCCTGAGAGTGGATAAAAACAAAACAGAGCTCTCTTACTTTCTGACCAGGAACCTTCTGGAAATGTCGACAACCAAACAAGTTCTTTACACATGTGGGCCAAATCATCTCACCCACAAGAATCAGATGCGGATACTCCATGCGGCGGATACTGCAAGAAAAGTATTTAAAAATATTACCCTGCGCACTGTGGACACAGATGTTGTGGTTCTAGCCATTGCACATGTGTCAGAGCTGAACATTGAGGAGTTGTGGGTGACATTTGGGATAGGCAAGAATGTCAGATACATACCTGCCCATGAGATAGCCAAGTCTCTGGGTCCTGACAAATCCAAGGCCCTTCCTGTGTTACATGCCTTCACTGTCTGTGACACAGTATCTGCATTTGCAACCAGGGGCAAGAAGACAGGATACCTGGAATGCAGATGGCATGGCAACACAGGCCTTCATGGCTCTGTCAAAGGCTACAAAAAGCATTCCAGAGGAGGTCATTTCCATTGTGGAGCTCTTCACAATTCTCCTCTATGATCGCACCAGGACAAAATGGACAAAGCAAGGGGCTGAGTTATGAATCAGTGATGGCACTGGTGGATGAGAAGATGCTGGGAACTGGCTTTCTACACAGTTTCTTTCTACACCAGCCTATCACTATTCAGAGACCTCTTCCAGAAGGGCATCTTGGCCTGTGGGACCATTCGGAGCAACCGGGCGGTCTTCCCACAAACCACTGCAAACAAGTTGTCCAGAAATTCTCCCCGTAAGAGTATGCAGTAGATCCGAGAAAACAGGCTCCTCTCTGTTGAATGGAAGGACACCAAGCTTGGGAGTTGCTCATGTAATGAAAACATAATGTTAAAATAAACCAAAAAAATCTATAACATAAAAAACCCCAGATAAAATATAATATAAAAAAGGCACTGAAGCATACAAATCAGAATCAACAACGTATTCCTAATTTCAAAACATGGATTTCAGATAATAATAATAATATTATATATATATATATATATATATATATATATATATATATATATATATATATATATATATATATATATATATATATATTAATAAACGAGGCATTTATATAGCTTTCATGTGTAGCTACTACTGTACACCCAAAGTGTTTTACAATCATAGGTTTCTTTCCTCAACCACTGCTAGGGTGAGCATCTACTTGGATGATGGAACAGCAGCCACAGTTCAACGACGCCAGTGCGCTCACCACACACCAGCTACTGGTGGAGAGAGAGGGTCAGAGACAGTTCAATGAATGGGGATTACTAGGAGGCCATGATTGGCAAGGGCCAATGGAAGGAATTTGGCCAGGACACCGGGGTTACACCCTCTTTAGGAGAAGTGCCATAATGAATCACCACCTCGGTTTAACTTCTCATCCGAAGTACGGATGTATCTGGTGTTTTGACAATAACAATGATCACATGAGTCAGGAAACTATTGTTCACCATACTGGTGCGTTAGGACCCACACAGACCACAGGGTGAGCGCCCCCTGCTGGCCACACTAACACCTCTTCCAGCAGCAACCTAGTTTTCCCAGGAGATCTCCCATCCAGGTACTGACCAGGATCAGCCCTGCTTAGCTTCAGTGGGAGACCAGTCTTGGCTACAGAGTGATATGGCTGCTGGCGATACATAGCCTAAAATTACAATGAAATATACAAATCAGAATCCTTAATATATTTCACACACACACACACACACACATACACACACAAAAAAAACTAGGGCATTGATTTTGTGTTAAAATAAATCATAAAACTCATATGTAACTCATAAATCAAATCAAAAATCATATAAATGTATGAGGGGGGCTTTTTACCCCACACTTGGTAAAACCGGAATGGGGTAAAAGACACACAGTATTGATGCAAATACTTAAGCTAATGTGTTTTTATAAATGTTTAAGTTAAAGCTACAATATGCAAGATTTTTTTGCCTCTAGAGGGCAATACATTCCAACCAACAACAACGGCGTAGCTTGATGACGATGTGAAGGAGCGTGGAATAATGGGAACTGTCGTTTTAAACTCCACCGTGGATGTAAATCAGTCAGACGGGAATCGAAAAATTATGTTCATGGATGAGGCTAAGTTCTATTTTTATAATGACATGCTTTTTGTGGCGAGGGGGGCGTGGTTCAGCGCGGTCTGTAATGGGAGAGAGAAGAGACGAGCGTGGGACGCAAGTAGGTCAAGTGCAAATGACGAACACCTGTGTCTTATTGCAGCGATCAGCGTGGAGAGACCGCTTATAAGCCGCGCTGGAACGAGAGAGAGACTGAAGAGAAAATTGGACGCAGAGAAAGAAAACCGGTGGATCCGAGCTCTCATTTTTGAACTGTTTTGTGCCGTCGCGGTTGCCACGGTGAATGCGCGTTGTGCACGACTTTTGTTTGTTTTGCTTTATTTTAATAAAGTACGAGTCCCAGTCACGCCGACCCCTGTCTTCTTCCTTCCTGACTCTTGAACCTCATCACACTTTTATTTCATTAAAATGAATTAACCGCAAGAAAAGTAAGGTTTACTAAATTGGTTCTCATAGATGTTATTGTATGTCTAATTCATTGTTGTGATAACGCGGCGCAGTTTTACGTGTTCTAAACCACTGGTGTAAAAGAGCATTCGAACATACCCACATCATTTGCCAAAATACTGATTAATCTTTATGTATAACACATGCTATATTTATTTACATGGCCATAAACACCAGACCTGATAAACAATGTCAATAAACTAAACACAAATCTAAAGCAATAATACTTCCCTTACATAAACATAAACATACCGAATGCTACATTTGGAAAATATAACATTAAGCATACTTTGTCGACAGAACCAGCTGCAATCGGTAAAGAAAAATTGTGTTCCATAACGACTGCAAGAAACAAGCTAACGTTTGTTGCTTGATAGACGCTACAACTACAACTTCCAAATCCAACGAATGAAATTTAGAATGTGCCTAAGTACAAGAAATTCCGCATTTATCAAACGTGCGCACGCAGTTCTTACGCACACGAGTAAGCAATCATTGTTGATAAATACCACATGCTCGTTCACATTCATGGTCATTAGCATTCAGAAACGCCTCCAATTAACCATATATGGTGACAACACTTCCCTTTAAAAATTACGTGATTGTGTTTTTTCCTCACTGCAATAATGGCAAAGAGAGCAAAGAAGAGGAACTTCACAAACACAGAATTAGAGATACTTGTAAATGAAGTTGAATCCAACCAACAGATATTGTTTAGTTCATTCACTGCAGGAGGAATTACAAATAAAAGAAAAAATGCTGCATGGGAGAATGTCACCAATGCAGTTAATTCCGTTGGGTCTGAGGAGAGAACTGTCCCAGAAATAAAAAAAAAAATGGTTTGATATTAAAGTATTGGCTAAAAAACGTGTCACAGCACACAGACGAGAAATGTCCGCAACTGGAGGAGGACAGACAACAACGGAACTTTCCCCATTGGACAACCGCATAGCCTGCATCATCGGAGACACGGCTCTGTCCGGGATTACTAAGGACGGTGACACTGATGCTCTTGCGACAGAACAAACCGGGCCATCTAACACCCAAAGTGAAGGTAAAATAAACCAACTGGAATAGGATATTGTGTTTGCATACATTTTATTTTAATTTGTAAACTTTTAATGAAATCATTCATAGGATAAACTCAATTAAATTAATGTGAACATGTGTTTCCTTAATGGCGACACCCGTTGTGCCTGAGGAGCTTGAGGAGCCGGGCCCATCCATTGCCCCTTCCATGCGCCATGCGCCAAGAGTGCTGAGTGAGGCGGTGCTACAAAATCAAGAGGAAACAACAAATCCATTAATGACCTAAAGGATCAACTGAGCAACATAACGAATGTATTGATTCAAATCAACGGGTCTCTGAAACAGATTGCCTCTTGCGCAAATACAATTGCTAATAAACCATAAACCGCTGACTAATGTGATTTCAGTTATTTGTTTCCACGAAGCTGCAAAACACAAAATGAAATCGCTGTAATGTTTCTGCACTCGACCAATGGCCAGACTTACCTAAAATGTCTGTATGATCCTCTGTCTTGTCTGAATGCCAGCGGCATTAGGAGGTGGCAGGGGCACTGCATCGGGCATAGGGCCGTCTGGTCTTGGGGGTTCTTGCAGAGGGATGCCCTGTCTGATGGCCAAGTTGTGTAGCACACTGCAAGCCATGATGATTTTGCATGCTTTTTCTGGCTGATACTGCAGTGTCCCTCCCGTGCTTGACAGACACAGCCATCGTCCTTTCAGCAGGCCTATTGCGCGCTCAACTGTGCTCCTTGAGCGCGCATGGGCACGGTTGTACGCCTGTTCCTGCTAGGTCCTCGGGTTGGTTAGGGGGGTCATTAGCCATGGCTTTAGCGGGTAACCTTGATCACCTAATGATGAAATAGTTTTAAGTAATTGTACATAGCCCTACAATAGCATTTTAAACATGTTGTAGCCTTAAATTCACCAATGAGCCAGCCATCCTCAACAGCGCCTTCTTGGAGACGCACCCACAGAGCTATTCTGCAGAACGAACGAGTCGTGTGTTCCTCCAGGCCACCGCGCAACGACGTTTAATAACAACAAATTTGCATCACAAATTATTTGCACGTTAACAGGATGAAACCCTTTTCTATTTACATAATTAAATTCGTTGGTTGGTGCTTTTATGGCGATGTGGGTGCAGTCTATAGCTCCAATTATGTTTGGGAATCTAGCAATGGCATGAAAGTCCCGTTTTATTGCGGCTTGTTGAGGATTTCGATAAGGGAACTGGATGTAGGTTGGGGCCAAGGAAATAATTGCATCCAACACTGCCGGCATGATCCTACTCACTGATGGCTGGGATATACCACATATGTCTCCAACCTCACGCTGAAATGTGCCAGTAGCTAAAAATCCAAGGGTGGACAGGAGTTGGATGTGCACGGGAATGGCTTCCGTGCGATTTGTTTCTCTCTCCAACACTGGTCCTAAATCACGACACAAATCCAGCAGTACATTTTTGGGAAAGCGGTACCTACTTAGAAGCCACTCTGTGCTCTCGCCAAGCAGATCAGCGCGATCTTGGAAAACGCGCTCTCTGCGGAGCGCATTGTTTGCCAAGTCTTCCAATAACGCAAGATAAGCCATTGCACTGAGACAAATATATTTCACATCTGTCTTTTATAGGGTTTGACACCAATTAAGCATCGTGTTTAAAACTAGACAAATTATAAATTGAGTGTTTTAAAGGAAACACAGGACATATGTGGATTGCTTAATGCTTACTGTGACACTCTTAAATGCTTTTTATGTGTAGTGTCGCTATTCTACCACTAGATTATCTGCGTAAGCATCCTCAGAGGTGTGCTTATATTTACACACATTTCTACGTATAAGTACAACTTGGTGAATCCCACACTTTGCGTGAAATTGTTCTTACGCACTCACTACGCACAAATCTGTCCGTACGCACCATTGATAAATGAGGGCCCTGGACTCCACGCAGTAGGGTGAATTGCCCTAATGTGGGACATTTTTTGCACTTCAGACTTCTGTGACATATTTCGATGTGTAACCAAAACATTAAATCCACACCCAATACCATTTAAAAAAAAACAGGATGTATCCTAATCAAATCAAAAGAGAAAATTCAGATAACCCATTCATAAGATAAATTATAGACATATTAGTGCTCTTATTGCAAGTCGTCTGAGAAAAACTGCAGCTTCCTAATGTGGGACAGAACGTGTCCCCAATGTGGGACACTGAAAAATCTATGATAAAACACCAAAAAATCACATTGATGCATGTAGAATAGTAAAATCTTTTATTTTAGATTCACTGGAGAGTAGATTAAGGGACATTCCATGCCCTGGCCAACAGTCTCAGCTGAGGGACCCCACCATCCTCAACAATCTGCCTATACTCCTCTTTGGCTCCTCTCATCCTGTCCTGCCTCCACTGATTAAATTTCTTTCTCTTATCCTTTCCCTGTTTCTGCCTCTCTTTCTGCATCTGACAATCTGTCCCTGTCTTTCTCACCTTTACCATTGTGATCTAAAATGCATTTCATTGAATTAATCAGATGCATAAAATAAAGTGGAATTGCTTTATTGGTTTTCTACGGCATTTTTAAATTCAGAGCTATTTTTAATTTTAAGTCAACTATACCTTTTACACATACATGACACATACATGACACACACACACACACACAGAGAGAGAGGGAAAGAGAGATAGAGAGAGACACACACACATATGTAGGCATGCACACGCACAAAAGAGCCTTCAAACCGCCCTCCAAGAATAAAAAATTCACATGACTGTAAAAATCTGCATTAACAGTATTGTGATATTGCATTACAAGACTAAAACCATGTAAATAACCATGTTTGTCCCACAAACCATGCCCCACCACACATTTTTGACTCAATGAAGTACTGTCCCACATTAGGCTGATCATACTGTCCCGGATTTGAAAACCACATTTCCTAATGTGGGACACTAAGAAATTTGATAAAAATATAAAATATATAGTTGATACACACAAAGTTAGACTATTTTTTGATGGACAAACATTTCATAAGCATATTAGGCTAAAAAGTTGCAGGATTGCATTGTTTAAAATGTATTTAACTCCTTAATATCACTGGTTAAAACTCTATGTCACTGGCCTTCGGATGGTCTTCACACAAGGTGCCTCAAATATTATTGGACATTTGATAGGTCATGTGATTTTGATCACATGACACCACAGCTTTGTCTAACCCATAGTTTCACTGTCATTCATGTATTTATGGGGGACCTACAAACACTAGACCTTAGGTGTCCCACATTAGGCAGTGTCCCACATTAGGGCAATTCACCCTACGAGCAAAAACCGAGGGTAACGCGATATGACGCAATTGACTGGCGACTCCCAGCTCCCCCCTGCTCTAACGCCCCGTTTCCTTGGTTAAAATCGCAATTTTCTCACGATTTAAAAATAGTTGGAAACATTTGGGATATTGTAAGTAATCAACTTAACAAAATATATAACACTATAGCCTTGAGATATGGGATATTTTAATGCAAAATTCTTGCATATTGTACCTTTAATACTTGTTCAAAACAACCACTTTATCAAGGTGTGTAGTATTTATGGTTTATTTGATAAATAAACTCATTTTTTTCCAATAAATTTACAGTCATTAAAATATGTTAATATAACAATCATAGACAAAATTATTTAAAAAAAGTAAAGATTCTAAAGCATTGAATGAGATCCAATAATAATTTAGTATAGATGTACAGTAGTAACAATAAATTATATTTTGTTAATATCATATTTTTTTAAATATTGTTTCATTTTAAATACTTGGTTAATTATCTCTAAGGTGGACACCCAACTTAATATATGATATTTACTATCTGAATAGCCTGACAGCAGATGTGCTTTTTACCCCAAATACCATAGTTTTACATATTCTTCCGTTATTGAAAAACTGTTGAACTGTCAAACTGACCTTGAACAAAACATGAAAATAATTGAGACCTCAGTCTCAAAATATATTCAACAATTTTATCGAATCTCATTTGCCACTTAACTCATTTAATCCCACTTCACAATTGTGACCACAGTTTTTCCTTACAGATTTTAGTGTGGAATTAAAAAGCATATGAAGGACATGTTAATTTATTAGGCTAATTTAAGATGTCCACATGAGTTCTGGGAAGGTCTAACATTATTGGGTATAGTCATGTAACCACACACATTTATTTCGGGGGATTGCCTTAACACAATGATTATCAAAGCTCAGAAATGACAGCTGAGTTTTCGAAGTTTTCATTTTTGAATAGCTCATATTATATATATATATATATATATATATATATATATATATATATATATATATTTTTTTTTTTTTGCACACATTATTATGAAATGATTATCTATATTGAAATTATAGCAATTCATGGTTTATTGTGTTGGCAGACTGCAGATAAATGAAGGTCACAATTACTGGTGGTATAACAGGGAGTCTATCTATCTAATGAATTAAGAGTCTTGTAATTTTCATAAAAAAAAATGAAGGTGACAACTAAAAACAGTGTGTATATTTTATTAAGAAAACTGTGGTTCAGTGTTGTATAGAAAATATTGAGAATATTTCACTAATAAAAATCAAGAAAACCATACGTTTTCCTAAAAATGAAAGGAAACTTACCAGTTTTGAGGCTTGAATTGAGGAACCAATTAAGCTGGTAAAATTAAGGAAAAAGGCTACCTATTTATTTTAAGAGAACTATAGCTCAATTATGCGGTTTTATTTATTGTTAGTTCCCAGCATGCTTTGCATATGGCTGGAAATGGCGAGTAAATATTGAAATTAAGAGTTATTTTATGTGTTTTTGAGTAAAGGGAAACTCTTCAGTTATGTTTGACATTTGAAAGAGTTTCTGATGGTGAAGTTTTGATCATTAGTATTAGAGCCGTAGAGCTTTTGGTTAGGTTGTGAATAACTGCACTAATATTATGGAGCATGTGGCTATGTTCAATGAGACATAATTTAGCTAATGCCAGTATTTGTTGCTCTGATAGCAGAATACAGTACAATATAGCTCAAAGTCTAATATAAACAGGTCATTTCCATTCACTCTAAATCACAAACTTTTGAGAGTCAACTTAAGTTCAAATCAAAAAGCTAATTACACTAAAAATATTAAATTCATTGTGTCATAGACATCTGTCTATCTGTCTGTCTGTCTGTTTGTACTTATTTATTGTGTTATTTATTATTTCAGTTTATTTTTAAGTTTATAATAAATATCTTCCAATTTATTATAATTTTTGTCATTTTGTCATTATTTTATTTGATTATTTGTGCCGTACTGCTGCATAGGAATGCTATTTTTCCTTTATGAAACTGAGCCACACAATGTTTACTTCATGGTTAATGGAATAAAACACTAATTTCAACTATTTAACCGAGTATTTAATAATTTTTTTAATTCATTAAACACAATAGACCTAGACTCCCTGTGTCCTACTATACCAGTCACAATTGTGACCAGACATGACACCATTTTTTTCATGGACTTTTCATCTTCTTTTTTTCTTTTTTTTTTTTTTACATAATTGAACCTGATTGTTTAATATCCTTACACAGACCATGCAGATTCATACAAGTCATCTCAGATTCAATGGGTCAAATCTAGGCTACTAAATAATAATAATAATAATAATAATAAAAACATCAAACAGTAGCCTATAGCCAATATCAAAATAGCCCAGAATTGCATCAAGGATCAGTCAAATTCTTCGTATCTTTTGAAAAGCGGATGTTTTGGACGTTTTTATGCATTTAGAAGTTCAGAGGAAAAATCAAATCACAAGCGCCTTTCCCCCGCGGCGCATTTAGGCTCGTTGTACCCCATTATATGATCTCAAAGAAACCGTAAAGACTGACGAAGAGATCGGTGTTTTTTCATTTACCTAATAGCGACGAAGAACAATCAACAGCGTAGATTTTCCCCAGAAGTGATTTTTTTAGAAAACAAGTCCAGAACTTATCAGAGATCCAGAAGACAAGAAAGTGGAAGACGAGACGAGGAAGAGGCAGATCCACCAGGAGTCGAGCAAGTGATAAATATTTCAAGAGTGAAAGTCAATCTACTGATACACAGATTATCTAAAGGTCTGTTTTATGCGCCAATAGGCTACACCCTACAGCTAAAGATTTCCAGACTGGATTTTTTTAAATTTCAACGGAGTCTCGATTAAAAGTCTACTGAAGCAGCGACCCGCTCTTACGATGAGATCATCTCATATTTGGGACATTCTACCAGAAACGTACATTATCTGTCCTTGAATTGTTACAGTGAATAAAAAAGTATTTCATCCAAAAATGTCTAAAACTGGCTCATAGTTGATTTCTGTGAGTTGTTCTGTAAAGGAATATGTCATTCATTAGGTTCTCAGATATTGCTTTCTTTATTAAAAACACTTTTGAAAATTACAAATCCTGTCCATGTCCTTGTCCTCAGCCAAATTGGAGCTACAGCTTTCATAGTTTTGTTATGCTACAAACTGTTATTTAGAAAAAAAAAACTCCATCAATAACAAGTTTAAGCTGTTATCATTCACATCAACTGATCAAAAACATGAAATTATATATAAATTCTACAAATAAATTCTATTTTACAACTGTCCCCATGTTTTGGTAAGTCCTGTCACGTTTACATAAAACTCTACATAAAATGTGTGAAATAGCCTTTAAGGGTATCACTCAGAGGAAGTGACATCATTTGACCCAGGTGAAGCTGACATTGATCAAGGCTGAATTCTGTCATTGAATTGTAGGATTTTAAGCTTGTTTTGTATGTTTTTTTTAGGAAGACGAGTTAAAGGGTCAGGCCCTGTCACGGTAAAACATTCCAGAAAATAATGAAAATGTTTTAAATCCAAAACATGTCTAAAAAGGTTACTGAAATTCCTTGCTTGCATGTTAACAGTTTTTATGTTAGCATGCTAGCAGGCTGAGTAATGGCAGTTTAAAATGGCCAACCGTCAGGCCCTGTCACATTCCTGTGTGATACGGCCTTACAAATATTATGTATTTAACACATGCAATAGTAAAATGAAGGCCCAGGTGCTTGATTTTTATACAACTGTGGCCATGGAAGTGATTTGAACACCTGAATTCAATTATTTGGAGGGCTGTCCCAATACTTTTGGCAATATTATGTATGTCCTTGGCTGAATTTTACCATAGTCTAATATTACATTAACATTAAAATTATAATAATAATTTAAAAAAGAAATGCCAATCAAAACTTAAATAAAGAACACAAAACATAACTTTTTCTGCATCATCAAAATCCATAAAGTCAGTCCTGTCACGCCATGGTCAGTCCTGTCACACAGGAAATTATGACAAAAGTGTACTATTTGAGGAAATATTAATTAATTAATCTCTTTAACTGTGTAGATGAAGGTGGGGGTATATATCCACTACTATGTTTTTATAAAAATCTCCTATGTAAAGGTAGTTATTTTACAACTATATGAGTGCCTGGTGGGTATTCTGTGATTTTGTGACTACAGTTGACCGAAAAGTTACTTATATTTCTTAAAGGAATTATAAAACCATGTTAGATACAATCAGGGACATGTGATCAATAAGAAAATGCTATTTGTATCAAAGAAATTCATTAGGAAACCATACAAATTTGTCTGTGACAGGGCCTGACATTTTAGGGGTGAAATGCATATAAAACTGTATTTTATTTAATCATAAAAACATGCTGAGATGGCATGATATGTGTTTCTCATAGTTTAACATGTCCTCTCAACGTTCAGATTTAAGAAAAATATATTTTTTCCCCCAAGATTTTTTATAAGTGGAAATGTACGTTTCTGGTAGAATGTCCCATTTAAGCCAAGTAAACATTTATGCCATCCAATCCAACGTCGAATTCCTTCTACAAAAAATGCACATATGAAATTGACAATATTTTTGCCTCAAAAAGAAGACAGCAATATAATCTTTCTGTTGTGGGGTATCGCGAACTTTCACTGTAAAAAATTTCTAACCCTCCCAAATCAAAAATTTCAAGTGACGATAACATCTAAATTTTTCAATTGGCCCAAGTGAAATTCTGTAAATTATAAAATTAAATTTACAGATTTTCACTTGGGCCAATTGAAAAATTTAGATGTTATCGGTCACTTGAAATTTTTGATTTGGGAGGGTTAGAAATTTTTTACAGTGTTGTTAAGTTAGGCTACAGTTCTAAAGGCGGCCAATGATGGACAAGTGATTCCGAGAATTAGGCACGGAATAAGTAGCCTATCCTTTTCAAACTTCTCTTTAATAGCACTTGTCAGCTAGCCTGATGTCGTCATACTCAGATTCTAGTCAGAATGTGAGTCTGATACTTCTCCATTGAGCTTTGATTATGGGGCGTGTTTCAACCGAACCAGGAAAAAAAATGCCTCTGCACTCAATTGGATAGACCTACAACCAATCAGAGCAACGGAGTAAGTGACGTATGTTTTTCACTCATGTTTCCGATCGACAAACGCCTTGATCGTGGCTCTCTGTTCCTCTTTTAAAATGAATGCGCTGTCGTTATCTTCTATAACAGACGCCATGGCGGAATCTACACATGATGTTTTATAAACAAAGTTCAGGAGGAGCACATTCAAATAATCAATCCAATCAACCGTCTACGGTCTACACTATCAGCATGAGAGGAAGCATATATTTATTCACTCTGTCAACTCACCTAACATTCCTTGACAGTTTTCAGCATCCCTGCACTCACTCTTGGCTTGTTCTTCCACAGCCAGGAATAGGGGGAATACTTTGGGTTCGGGCCAAATACCGAGCCCGAAGCCTCTCCTCGGACAGCACGCCAAATATGCATTTATTCTATCTGACTTATTTGTAAGCGTGAACTCGTGAAATCTCAATTCTTCAGCGGCAGTCATTTGAATTCAACCCAAGCGCTCGTTAATGACGTGGATGATTACGTTACCGTTGCTCATCTGTCCATCATCGTATAAAGCCCGCCCTGACAATTTGATTGGTCCGAACAATTTTTGTTCGGGCATAATGATAATAGCTCCTCAACGGAACGAGTCCAGACCGAACTTCCCGACCTAAAAATTTTGTGGGCGGGGCTAATGGTGCGTTCAAGTCCTCCTGGGAATTTCGTACGTACGAGGTGGGAAGTCGTGTTGACGACGTGAGGTGCGTTCAAGTCAGTTTCGTCGGAGCAAGATGGTGGTGTACCTTCTTTTAATGAATAACACGAAAATATAGCAAGTTTTGTTAACTCTGCTTATAGAAAATGAAGAACAAAGAATGCGCATCGGGTGTGTTTTTCTTTTTATGTTTTTAATTAACTTATGAGGCCAATGTAGGCTAAATTAACTGTATCATTATATAATTAGTATATACATATAATTGTTATATTACAAGTAGGCTATATCATATTTTGTGCAGAGAGCTTACTTTGTTATAAATGAAAAAGCCTTACAATGTCACTGCAATACCTGTAAGTATTGTGATATATTTTACTATCACTTTGCTCAACTACAGACGTTGCATTCATTGATTCCGCCATGTTTCTCACTGACACGCCCCCAACTCGTACAGATCGGGGCTTAAAGAAAATCCCGAGCTCCCCACTGGTATTTACGACATTATGGTGGCGTTCATGTGCATTCAACTCGTAAATACGATCTATACGAGATGACTTGAACGCACCATAAGTTCGGCTGGCATACAGGCTACTTGTCAGCCAGTAAGTGACAAACATTTACAATCACGATGGTAAGGATTTATGGCAAGTTATGTTGAGTAATCAAGTTGTGTTATGTAGAGGAATAGTCTATATCAAGCCTACACAACGTATCACTAACTGACACAGTGATCAAATAAATACTCAACTGTCTCTAATAAATAAACATTAAATAATAAGACAGCATGACGCAACATATAATAGCTACCAACAGCACATGTTGGGCTAATTCAACGTGATATAAGCGGCTAACAGGATTAGCGTCTATCCGCGATCGTCATTTGCATATTTCAAACATTCGCCAAACATCTGACATTCACAACAACAACTACAAAGTGTTGATTAAACAATATTCTCATAATTACTCACATTTGTTGCATGAACATTGAACAATATCAGGGAGAGCACAGCTGGAAATATTGCATCAGTCTGCTGGAAGCAACTCTGCTAAAAATGTCCTTTTTTGCCATCACATTGCTAAATCCATTTCTTGGATTATAATGGAAATTTGTTAACACTTTGAACTCCAAAGTCTTGGTTTTTTTTTTTTTTTTTTTTTTTTTTTTTTTTTCAAATAGAGTCATTAGAACATTTATTTTGTACGATTATTACCCAAACCATATTAGACGGGAACAAAGATTTTGATACGGTCGAAAAAAAAAAAATTACAGAACTGTGAGAACCAGCTCCGGTCATTTAATCCAGTAGAAAGAATTAAAAACGAACCGACTTATATTTTATTAGACCTACATGTTAAAATTGAGGGATGGATTTCACAAAATGAGTGTGATTTTATTTTATTTTTATAAATACCCTTATATTCCTCCATATTAAAATGTTCCCAATATAGATACAAGTTTTGAAAATCCACCAGGGAGATTTAGCGGGAATCTGTCTATTACAGAACTGGATTATTGTATTAAACCACGCAATGGTCAGTGAACTTCCTTCTTTTAATCAAGATACAACTCGTGTATTGATGGAAACTACAGATTCATGTTTTAGTGACTATGGATATCGAATAGTTGTACATTATTTAGATCAGATCATCTATTTATAAAAAGCCGCCCGCATGTAGCCTATTATTTTACAATAACAGAATGGACATTGAATAACAACTTCTTTCTGTTTCAAGATCAATTCAATAAACAAATTAAAGGTACAGCAATGGGTGAATGTTTTGCTTCTAATTATGCTAATTTGTTTTTAGGATTTTGGCAAAATAAATTATTTTTCAGATTCTGAGTATTTTCTGTATTTTACGTTTAAGATAAGAAAAACAAAATAAGAGTTAAATAAACAGTATAAAACAGATTATAAAAAAATAATAAAAAAATCTGTAGACTTTTATTGAGCTGAGGAGATCCTGGTAGTAGAGCCCTGCGCGGGACTGTTTTCTTCATCCCGCTCCCGCCCGCGCCCGCCGAATTTCTGACCATTACCGCCCGCTCCCGCAACGTATGTGTTTCACTCCCGCCCGCTCCCGCAATATGTATGTCCACTCCCGCCCGCACCCGCAAAACTCTGAGAATTTATTCCCGCACAATAATAGAGATGCATTGATTTTGTGTCTTCTCCCGTCCCGCAGGAAAAAACACATATTTGTATTGCTATTATTAAAGAGATTCATGGGGTTGTTTGTTTCGTTTCCCTGGGCGGCATAGCCTACTGGACACATACAGGATAAAGGAGGAAATCGAGTGTGCTGTTTTTGGATGGTTTTGTTTTCGTTTTTGCTGTTTTTTTATTCAGGATACTCTGTCTTGCGCGTGCAATGATGACGCAGTGAATAGTGATGCTTCTCTCTGAACAATCAGCAGTCTGCCGTGTTTTCACGTCACATTTTAGTATCGCCTCAGCTTGCCCAGAACCCCGCCGGAGGTGGTACGAAAAAAAGTACCTGGAAGCACAGTTACAACTTTTACACAGTGGAAAACCAAACAAAGGCGAGTCGAGTCGAGCCGAGGCGAGCTGGTACTGTGTAGTGGAAAAGCGCCATTATTGACATCTCCATCATGTTGCAAGGCTACCTCCCGATCCCGCAGTGTTTTTTTTTTGCCGCCCATTCCCGCCCGCAGCAAAGTTCAAACCGCCCGCTCCCGCGAGATTTGCGTTGGGTCCCGCGGGACCCGGCGGGACTCAATCCCAATGCAGCCCTCTACCTGGTAGTGTTGCTGGACTGGGATGGGTAGCACTGTAGAGACACTGGTAAGGCCTCTGCCGGAGTGAATCATCTGGGATCAGTGTAAATTTCCATTGTCCACTAACAAGTTTCAGATGACTCAGGCGTGGGCAGTTACTGAGATGTTCATAAGATTTTTATTTATTTACTTGCGCTTTCCTTATTTCCTCCTCCAAACTTATCACAGGATCCATATTGTGTTTCTTCCTTTTCTAAATCCGCTTTGACATCTAGCCATTTTATTCTCCAAGTAGCCTAATCTACCCTCCAAAAAATGTGTTAGTTTTTCATATATCATTGCGTTCCATTACCTTACATATAAGCAATGTTGATGGAATTGGTCTATATTGTAAAGGGTGACCAGCATCTTTTTTTAACGAAATAATTACTGGCTCTTTCCAGCTTTGTGGAAGCCTTCCCACCTTCCACAACTTGTTATATAACAGTATCCAGACTTTCAAGTTTTGGAAGGTGTTTTCCCATACTACAAAACATGCACGTCATCTTTTCCTGGAGCCGTTTCCCCTGTGCTTTTCAATGCTTTCTGTAACTCTCCCATGTTTAAAAGAGCATCTTGCTCCTCATCTCCATTAACTTTCCTGCATATTACATCCTTATACTGTACTTTTGTTCTTTCTATTTAATTTTTTTTTCTATTATATTTTCTTTCTACATTTAAATTTTCTTTTGTATAGGCTATATTAACAAAAGCCTTTGCCATCATCTCTAGCTTTTCATTATTTGTGGTCGCAATCACATTTCCTTCACAATTCCATTCACCCAACGTGAATTTATCGAGTTAAATTAGCTTTGCACCCAGTGCTTTTAGCTACTTGTATACACTTTTGAATCTTTTTAATGCAATAAAAGACTAGTATTAAGTCATCCAGGGCCATTTCAAGATATTTGGGGGCCCTAGGCAAAAGAGTGAAGTGAGGTCCCAAGTCCTCCCTCAGGAAAATTTTTAAAATTCAGATGGGATTTCTTGTATTCTGGTGCATTTTAAGGGTCATGAATTATCAATTGGCACAGACAGAAATTTAAGCAAAGCACCTAATAAAGCAAAAAAAAAAAAATAGCATATCATGAAAGTCAAGTGTGGAGGATTCGATATTTACTTTACAGGAAAAGAACTTCACTTCCCATAATGTCACAGACAGCAACGTCATACGCAAAACTACAGGTCCTTGCACACTGAGTCCGAAATTTTCGCATGCGTTTTTTCGTATTCGTGAATATTCGTGATTTGGTGGCTCTAAATTGTCAAATCACCATTCAAAATGCTTGCTACGGACGCGAAAAACGCAGAAAATCGAACCTGATTCGACTTTTTTTTGACAGACGAAAGTTTCGGAGGCAGTGTGTCATCACGGGTACATGCATTATATAACATTTGTTCTTCATCTGCCCACTATAACTGTAAACTTTGCTATTAGTCATAGAAACATAAAACTGTTACAGCAGCCTGGAACAGAGAGCGGGAAGCGGATTACGAGCACGAGCACCACAAACCTTGTCCTCTTTATCATGAGAAGAACTTAGAGGCTTGACTCGAGGATTTGACATTCAAAAGTGAGTTTTAAGCAGGGGGACACTGTTTCATAAAATATTGAAGCTTCCCCGGGCGCCGCCATTGGCTAGCGGACCATCACCTGCTGTTAGCATTCCATTGACTCCCATTCATTTTGGCATCACTTTGACAGCGAATAACTTTACATCTGAGGCGTTTAAAGACTCTTATCCCTTATTTATTTCTAAAGAAACACGAAAATGTAAAAAAAAATGCTCCAGTACCTTGTAGCTTACGTTGTAGCCCCGTAGAAGCAATTTTTGTAAAAAAAAAAAAAAGAAGGCTAACTGTTACATATTCATGTATTTGTGATTTGTTTGTTTTATGTTATGATCTGTTTGTCTCCTGGGGGAGTGTACTTAGCAAAGAATACTTAGCAAAAGTTCCTCCAGCTCATGGACAGCTCCTACTCACACTCTCCATCTCTGCACGTTTCGGAAGGGAATGATTCAGATTTCTCTTGGCACAGCTACTAGAAGACAGACGGGTTGCTCACGTCACATCTACGTAGTCAAGCTCAGTTTGAGTGTGCGCAGTACGCTCAACCATCAGGAAGTGAGAGCTTCTAATTGACTTCACTTTGTGTCCATTTTATATACTCTAAGATTTCATAAAAAAAATCGTCATTTGTGTACCAAAGACGAAAGACGGTTTAACAAAGGTTTCGTTTTAGTATGTCAGCTATTTAACAACCAAGGTTTATTAATGACTTGCTCAGAATTTCTTTCAGAAAACAAAATGCCAGTTAACCCTAAAGAGTTTGCCATATGGGAGCCATACATCAGGAATCAGATGCTTTTTAAAAATTGCATTTACCCTTCCACTACAATACTTCTCCTGAACCAATAGAAACTCCAATAGGTCAAATGTTTTTCAGAAAACAAGATAGAAATAATAAAGTTAGACACCTTTATCTTGAAGATATTGTTTCTGTATCTCCTGCAATCTTTTACTGGAATAATTTGTTTAAAAATTTCTAATGAAAAACAAAATCCTTACAGCAAAAATATTTTAAAAGAGCACAGCACTTTAGCACAGAAGTTGCACATAAATTTTAGGTTTATAGGGCTAGATATGTATCCATTTATCCTACACAATCTTAACAGTTCTAAAATAATTGCATTGCAGTATGGCTGGACAGTATGGCTGGAGGACAAGCAACACAAAACTAAAAAACAAAACCAAAAAAGGACACAGAGAGACAAGAGGAGAGAGGAGAAAGGGAAAGAAAGCAAGAATATGTCAGTACAACCATGGAGAAATGACAGAATGAGGGGTGATTAATGAATACCAGGAGATAGTTGAGAGCAGGCAGACAGTTCATATTTGCTTTTTACCAAGGGCTTTGAACAATCCAAAGACTATTTGCAAAGGCGCTTTAGTGGCAAAGGCGCTTTAGTGGTAAAGTTTCTGGCTCTGGCATCTGAAGAAATCCTTGCCAGCTCAGTGGAATCTGAGAAAGAACTGGCCAGTCTTATGAAGCTCCTCTCCAAAAGACGCTCCCCCCTTACCACAAGAGATGTCTAGGGAATTAATTTAAATGATGCAAAGGCAAATAATATCAAAGACTTTTCTGAAATAAAAGGCATTGCTGGGTGTTACTGGTTTAGAAATATTGTGAAACGGAATCCAGAGCTCAGCTCATAATATTCTTATAATAGACTTCTGACCTGTAATGCTGCCTGGATCATAATCACTGTTCGTTCGTTGGCCAGAGGAGAACTGGCGCCCCGACTGAGTCTGGATTTTTCCAAGGGTTTTTTCTCCATTCTGCCACTGATGGAGTTTTGGTGTACTGTGGTGCCTTTTTTGCCATTGGCTTTTGGCTTGCTCAGTTGGGGACATTTACTTTAATATTCAACAATAATACTGATCTGCCTGCATTGACACCATTATATGAGAACTGAATTGAGCTGGACGATGACTTCATGGTTTTCTCCAGAGCGGCTATACTGTATATATAAATGAACTAAATGAATAACTGTTTTACAACAAAAATGAAACATCACTGAACATAAGCTGGACTGTGACGCTATTTTCTTCTGGAAACAAACTTTGTCGCATTATTTTCCTGTTATCTCTGTAAAGCTGATTGGAAACAATCTGTATTGTAAAAAGCGCTATATAAATAAAGGTGACTTGACTTTAACCCTAGTGTGGTAGGAAAGTGGTTTCAACAGTATGAAGACCTGCTGGAGGAACCTGCGAACAAAGATATTTCATCACATCTTTTGAATTGCGATCATTCTGTACAGCATGACTGGTTTTGCTCTGTGTGGTTGGGGAGGTGGGTAAGCCCTGTGGCAACTCTAAAGGAGAAACCATGACAGTTCTTGCAGCGGGAGAATAACCTTTTTTTTAAAAATTTATCACTTTTACTCATGACATGCTAGCTGGCAACAAAGGATTCTATTCATTATGCTTAGCTAAGCGACAGGCGGCGCTGCCAAATTAAAATAATGCATGCACTGAGACAAAAATGTGTTTGCCCACCTATCTAAATGTAGGAATGATGGTGAATAAGCCCTATTTCAAGAAACGGTGGAGTGTTCCTTTAAGTCATCGGGTATTTTTAACCTACACTGTAAATGGCGTGAGAACAGTTAGCTATTTAGTCTTGTTAGCATTGACTCAATAACTTTAATTGTAACTCAATGATAGTATGACAACCGGAAAATGAATGTTTTCGTCTTCATTGGGATTGGGGTTGAATCCTTAGGTAAGGTTACTGCGCTCACATCAGTGATATTATAAATATACCGTGCTTCAGTCATATTGCGCAGATGTTCACGCCGTTCACGCAAATCATATCACAGCTCCCCAAAACACAGTTCTTCTCTCTGTTTCACCAGGCCTGGCAGAGACTGAGACAGTTGCAAACGCCCAGGCCGGATTCAGGAGCTCAGGGATGTTAACCTGGGATGTCCTGTTAACAAGAACACAATCCTTGATGATGTATACGCACCAAGCATCACAACAGAGAGGCCTGTATTACACACAGGAACAGAACTGGCCGTGGTAGAGGATACACCGATCTTGATTTATCGTGACACTGTCAGTGAGGATTTGGTGTATGAAGAAGTAATCATCACATCCCAGGAGGATATGCAGAGGGCCTACTCCATGTTTTCACTCCTGAGCAAGACACTGATTTTCTTATCTTTAACAAAATATTTGACAAGCATACACACATACATGCACACAAAAGACACCAATGCACAGAAACACACACCTATACAACATGATCAATCCATTTTTAAGTGCATTTTTTAATGAAATATCCGTTCATCTTTCTATTTAATGAAATGTTGTTGCTATGGCACACTAATTTACACTAAATTGTTTCTTTTAAAGGTTTAAGTTGTAACAGTGCAAATTGAGTGTTAAATGCTGAATTGAGTGTTTCAATCTTCCTAAATATCACAAAACATTTGTTCTATGGATTTATCAAGATAATAAGTAGGTTATTGTTGAATTGAATACATAATGAAGTAACTACAGTGAATAACAACACTTAGTGGTTCCATCACAATGAGTCTCTATCAGAGGCGTTCATAAGGAAACTCTGAATCACAGAAGATTACAGAGAGAGAAATGAAAAGCGGTTACAGTCATGGCATTTTATCACATAAACAATCTGCAGCATCTATTTGAGGGAAAAGCTGCTCAAAACTGCTGATCTTAGCAGTGGCGGATCCTGGCATAGGCACAATTTAGTGCACCAATGTGTGTCATGGGGCGCCGCCTGAGTAGGCTATGACACACACACACACACACACAGCTTTCAGACAAGAGTGAAAGGAATTTGCCTGTGAGTGGAGAGTTCTGCACTTTCCCATATTACTTGGATGCGCTCTTGACATTTGTCATTAAAATAAAAAATGCCCAAGGCACCAAAAATGGCAGAACCGCCACTGGGTATAGGATTATTTTTCTCCGTAACAATACGCAAACAATTTAGTGTGTATCTGTATTTGCGCTCTGTAGAACATCAAAGGTTGCTATTTACAATGTGTTTTTGCAGAGCTGAGCATAGTAGCCAATCACAAACATATCTGTTGATTTCTTAAACGCAATGGCCAATCAGAGGTGTTTGTTGGCACTAAACAAAAACTCTGGCGTTTTGAGCGGTGAGTGGACTGAGTTCTGCACGCTCGCAAATCCTCTCACTATAACAATTATGATATGATATTCATTGTGCAGCCGGCTTCATTTATCATAATGAAACTTTGTGAGATCGTGATGAACTAAGATGAGTGACAGCTTTTAGGTGATTATAAATGGAGTGCTCTTTCTGTCATGCCAAATCCTGCATAAAGTGCTTGCTTTTCTGTTGCGTTCTGGAAACTCTGTTTTGTTTCTCGCTGCGTACAGTCTAACATGCGGTAGCCTTTCAAAGTATGTGCTCCATTTGATAGCGAAAATGAGCGCCGCTCGACACATGCGCTCTAATATGTTCTACTTTTGTCCAGTGTCTGCACTAATTTTGAATCCGGAATCCCGTACAATTCCAGTCCTCGTGACCCACTGCTCTGCACATTTTGTATGTCTCCCTTATTTAACACACCTGAACCAGATCATCAGCTCATTAGGAGAGACTCCATGAACTGAACTGAGTGTGTCAGATAAGAGAGACCTACAAAATGTGCAGAGCAGTGGGTCACGGGAACTGGAATTGGGAACCACTGGGTTAGAATATAGGTAACAACACACAGTCAGAACAGTCTGAAGGTCTGGTCACTGGTGGTCATACCTTGACAACTGCATGGAGGAGTACCTTTTTTACATTACATTTTTAACAAGAAAATGCTCTTTTAGAGAAGCTGTCAATCAAACAACATGCAGGTCGATTTGTGAGATAGATTTCAGGTTATTAGGTTCAAATCCTGCAAGGATTGATCCATGAAATATCTCCATTGTGTTCTTTATCAAACTAAATCTAAGGAACTGAACCTGTGAAAACTGCGCTGAAAGACACTGTGGAGAAAAGCAGAAACAAACAGCTGATAAATACGTAAGGGATAATGTAGAGCGAGGCAGTTGTTATAGCGAATACAACCCCGACAGGCTGATCAGGACTCCGACCCCAGCGGTCACGTGGTTCATGTAGCTCTCAGAGTTCCAAACAAATCTGTGTTGCCAATGATCAGCAGCAGCAGCTATATTTGCAGCAATTTTCGGTAAATATTGACGCATAATGTACATTGATTATTATGATGACACTTAAATTACTTGCATATAATAATACATTTCTAGGGAGTAGCAGAAACACAGCATTAATAAGTTTTTGTGTTTAATTTTGGAGGGAAATTGCTCCCATAACATAGAATACATTTACAGCAACAACCGTTTGCAGCAGATTTCTGTAAATACATGATGGAGAGAGGGCATTAAAGTTAACAGTGTGGTCAGTTTAAATGAAACTGGAGATATGGTTAGTGGAATAACTATGTACACATACTGTACATCGTATGCATGCATTTGTGTGTGTTCTGATGAATGGTTTGAAAGGATGTAGTGTTGCATTAGCCATACTAAAATGAATCCTTTAACAGTAACGTTAATGATATGGATCATATTTAGGAACATAGTTATTTCACTGAGTAACCATCTCTCCAGTTACACACACACTGTTATGTCTAAGTCCTGGTAATCATGAAGACAAGAAAGTTTCTTACTTCTTCAAGGTTTATTTCAAACCCACAAGCAATACAACAGTACCAGGCGTTTACATGATTAGGCAGCAGGTGCAACAACTTCCATTCTTACTCTACAGCTTTTATAGGTAACAACCATAGACTGTAAAAAAAGATGGACGACGCCCCTTCGCTCTCTTCCATTGATGAGAACTGAAGCCGCCAGAGTCCCGATATGGCGCTGACATATTGGAACTTGAGTCTGCGCAGTAGCGATCTCGGGACCAGACCTGCGCAGTAGTGAGCAGGAAGTAAAGCCGCGAAATCAGCGCTCCGCCCTCACTCTCGCAGAATGCACTCAGGGAGAGTGGATTCTGCACACTTTTTAAAAAATTGATTGCAGTACGACAAGAGGCTTGTTAAAATAAAGTAAATACAATCTCCTCAGACCTCCGAAGATCCCGAAAAAAATGTCCGTTGGTGCTTCAGTGACTACTTCGCTCGAGAACCTGTCAATCACAGCTGTCAATCATGACGTACACCACCGCATCACGTAACTAACTAAAAACCAACTTATTTTTGAAACAGACACTTGAACTTACATCAGCGTGATAAAAACGACAGCAAATGAAAGAAACCACCTTTGGAAAAAAGATATTTGAAGTGCAATTGAATTGTTTAGTTGGTCTCACGTCCCGTTGAATAACATGGGGAGGCGGGGCTTATGACCTATACTAGGACCAGTCACCGGGGGGCGATCGAGACGTTTTGGCTTCACTTTTCAGGGCTTGTGCGGCACGCTTGGTAACAACATGTGGACTACAGCGCCATCTCCTGACAAGTACATAAACACAACACACACGTGTATATATTTGTATAATACATACATACATGCATAGCCTACTCTACCAGCCAAAAGGTTTGGATCAGTAAGATTTTTTATGTTTTTAAAATGAGTCATATCTTCTGCTCACCAAGGCTGCATTTATTTGATAAAAAAGTTAAATATTATGACAATTTAAAATAACTATGTTCTATATGAATATATAGTCAACTGTAATTTATTCCTGTGATCAAAGCTGAATTTTCAGCATCATTACTCCAGTCTTCAGTGTCACATGATCCTTCAGAAATCATTCTAATATGATGATTTGATGCTCAAAAAACAGTCATTATTATTATCAATGTGGAAAACAATTGTGTACAATTCTTTTTTAGAATTCTTTGATGAATAGAAAGTTCAAAAGAACAGTGTTTATTGTTATAAATAGTTTTTTTTTTTTTATGTTGTGATCCTTTCCTCGGGTCTTCCTAGGCTATAATTTTTTTTTTTTTTTTTTTGCTTTAGGACCTTTCAGAGTTTTTAAGGATTTTATATACAGTTTAAATTCATTTGAAAAAACAAATTTGGGAGATGATTTCACAATTCTACATTTGTGAATGAAAAATTTAGCTAGACATACAACTGTATACAGAACTCATCACCCTTGCTTTGCAATATCAATCCAAATGTTGGAAATATCAAAGCTGGACCGACTCCTGTAATGTGCTATTTACACAGGGAAGAATGACCATTTCGTCATATTAAAGTAGCCTACACCACATTTTAAAAGTAAATTAGCATAAAAAATAATAATGTACCATGGTATTCATAGTTTTAATTTGACCTCTTCTATGTTAGACGGTTCAGAAACTTTCTGTCTGATAAAAAATTACCATACTTTTACAGAAGTAAAAAATCACTATAATAATGCATTTCCCATTGTAAATTGCCCTACGGACGAACAGCCCTTGTTTGAAATGACTTGACATGAATATTGAGTTGGAAAAGCTTATAATATGTGAAGAAATGTACAAATAAAGTGAAGAGACAAACATTAATTAATTGCATTATACTGCACTAGAGCGCCATCTAGTGTTATTAACCTGAAATTCACCTTTCCAAGATTAGCTCCACTGTCCAATATAAATAGACCTACAGGAAACAGAAAGCTTTTAAATTACAGTTGATTAGACACTGTGTTCAGGATTGAGTTTAACCGCTAGTAAAGCTCAAATGTTGAATAACATGTTAACGGTGGAAGTTTAGAGCATCAATGTTGATAGTTGAATGTACGGAGACACTGATTCACAGAAGGTAAAAAAGAGAAATGAACAGGATTGATGAAACAGTTAGGCCTACACAAAATACTATAAACACTAATACTAGAGACTACTAGAGAGGTTAATACTAGAGACAAACTGACATTGATTTTACTGATGTACTGATAGCATCTTTCTGTTCTGATCATCAGTGGTATGATATTGATTTAACTGATAAATGATGCCATCTGGTGGATTTTAATTTTAATTTTTAAAACAACTGCTAAAACAGCATTAGACGACCAGATAATGAGCATTAGACGATCAGGTGTGTGAGCTCCACACCTACTAACATGTTTCATTAACAGTATCTCAACTCTTGGTAAAATGTGTTGGTCATTATGGAAAATCATCAGTATTCTTTCATTTTCACACGACTAGAGCTTTCCACTTCCATCAGCGCTTTAATGGGACTGAGCTCTCATGTTAATCTGTCGTGTTCAGTAAATGTGTCTCTAGAGCAAGAGTTGAATCTAGCAGGGCGTTGGACATTGATCTGTTTGTCAGAAGTCCACATCCATCACCTCATATTACTGAAGCTGTTGGCCGTCTCTGCTCTGGTCGTCTCATTTTTACAGACTGAACAAACCAGGCAATAGCAGCGAGAATATATTTTTGGTTAATTATTTATTATTTTATTCAGTGAAGTGATGCAAATGTTTTGCATTAAGCTTAAAACAGCAATACACAAATACAGAGCTGAATATTCTCTAATAAAATCGTAAAAAAAATACCCATCAAATTAAAAAATGTAATCAATAAGCTCACACACCTATGGTAAATCATCACCCGTATCAGATCATTTGCATTCACAATCAGAGAGTAAGATGGGCAGATTTACTTCAGATAACACAAAACAGATGAAATTAAGGGGAAATTAAGTGTTGTATAGCAGAACAATAAGGCACAGTGTATATTATAAGCAAATAGAAATAAATGTGGAGATTATTTCTGCAATAAAAGCGTCACATCAAAGAGTAAAACTGTCAGTGTGGCACAAACACACGTTTCTAGAAACATTTAGAAAGTGTTAAACTAAAGCGTCACATGTCATTCCTATATAGTCCATACATGACATTCCTCGTCTCAGACATCTTGATTTCCAAAGCCCCATTAACGGATCATTGTATTGTAGAAATTAAATTAAATCCAGTTGATAAACTAAGGAAAAATAAAGGCTACTGGAAATTTAACTCCGGCCTGTTAAAAAATAAAGATTATTGTACAAAGATAAAATAAATAATATTTGAAACTGAAAATAATGAGACTATAGAGAGTTTCTGCAATAAATGGGAATTTGTAAAGTATAGAATTGGAGAATGTTCCATTAACCTCCTCAGACCTGAGAGTTTGCCTGGTGTGCATTTTATAATTGTTCTTGCTATTTGGGATAAGTAGGACCTAATAAGTATAATAACTAAAACATTTTTTGTACAGGAAGTAGTTTTTGCAGAAAATGATGTCCTCATGTGATATAAAATATATATAGTAAAATATATTTTACTCTAAAACTGCTAGAAAATTAAAGCCAAAAATCTAAACAAGTTGTGTTCTAAATTTTAGGTTGATATCTCAAAAAATTAGCTTTCAGTAAGATTTTATTTGGGCGCAGTAGCAAACTTTTTCACTAGATGGACAGCCAGCTTCCTTACTGACCATATAAGGGCGTCTCCATTTTCATATGTTTTGAGTATATATGATTTGAACCATGTCTTTCCATAATTTCATACAATTTATGAAGTATACATCCTATTCAGAAATAGTATGGGTGTTTTGGCAGTATTTGATTTGATTTCAACCTCTAATAAACATAAAAAGAGCACATATGTGCGTTATAGCTCGCTGCCGCAGAATCCATAATATTTTTCTTTATATTCTAAACATTTTCAGACCTTTTTTTCTCATAACATTTAATTAGTGTTATCTTTTGAACTCTTGGCATGAAAACAAACTGAGGTTTCTACCAATCTTTCATGATTTTTCATGTTTATTTCTATTTCAAAATAAAGGCCTAAACACACCTAATGAATATGAAATATTATTGTTGCAAATTGATAAATTACTGCTCTTCTGTAATTTATTTTAAATAAACAGCCAAATCTGAAAACTAGAGATTGTAAGCTTTCAAATGATATAGTTTGTCAATATTACTTTAGGTTTTTACTAAGATATTATTGTTCTAAATATATATGGGCAATATATACCTGTGGGACGGTGACAGTTAAGGGGATAACGTAATATAGTCCCAATGTCCTCAAACGAGTGCTTCACATTTACTGATGTCCTAGAGTGCTACTATTACTAAAATATTTCAATTTTTAATCCCCATATGATGATAGAGACAGTAAATACATTTGTTTCATTCATATAATTTGAATAGATTTTTTACCTGGGTCACTTTTCTTTCAGGAACTGGTGTAAGTGTTAGGGTTAGGGTCATTTTCTTCTCACTGACATTGGTGTAATGTTGTGATATCACCACGAGATGGTGTGGGCAGTGTCCCTAAATGTGGCCAACATGTCTAAGATTTACAAATTTGACTATCATTGTGTCAAGAGGCAAACATGTAATGTCCTCATATGAGGACGCAGGGTCTCAGCAAGGAGATTGCCAGGGAAAAAAGAAGAGAAAAAGTGAATTTGTTTCAGGAAATTAGTAAATATTGTGATAAGACAGAATTAAACAGTGAAGATAGAAGCAAATTATTGATATTGCAAGTCAAATTAGACGACATGTTTAGCAAAAGAGCTCGAGGTGCGTTTGTGAGATCACGAGCAAAGTGGAGGAAGGAGAAGAGAACAACTCATATTTCAGTCGTTTAGAGAAGAGAAGACAGGAAAGTAAGGCAATATCCAGTTTACTGATAAATGGAGTAAAGTGCAAAGACAATAAAACCATGGAAAACAGTTTTTACATTTTATAATAATCTTTACACCTCTGCGATTCCTCAATTTTTTTAATGAAATGAAAGACTTCATCCCCAAGATTAATGTTTCGTTTAAAGAATTCTGTGAGTAGATATAAGAACAGAAGAATTGATGACGTGAGCTTGAGATTGTCATTGAATAAATCTCCGGGTACCGATGGACTCACTGCCGAATTTATAGATTTCTTTTGGAAAGAAATCAGAAATGTATTATTTAAGGCAATTCAAGAATGCAGTGAAGACCGACTAAACTACAAGCATGAAGCAAGGCCTAATAATACTTATTCCTAAACATGGCAAAGATGAAAGATTGTTAGATAATCTAAGACCGATCACACTTCTTAACATTGATTATAAGTTGTTATGGGGAATTATTGCAGCTAGGATGAAAAAGTGTCTTCCACAGATCATAAATGAGACTCAGTCTGGCTTCCTTGCTGAAGATCTGTCCATAATAACAGACGATTGGTACTAGACTTAATCGAGTACAGTCATACATTTGTAGATCAGGGTTTTACTGTAGTTTTAGATTTCTACAAAGCTTTTGATTCAGTTGAACACCGAAACTTTAAATCATTTTGGTTTTGGACAGAAATTCTCTAATTTGATTATGATATTAACAGCTGTGTATCTCTAAAGCTCGGCACATGCTCACGATTCGCAGTGAAGAGGAGCATTAGACAAGCCTGCAACACTTCTCTTCTGTTATTAATAACGCTCACTGAACTATTGTCTATTAGGATTAGAATGAACAATTCTGACGGCTTCAACATCAGGAAAGCACATCATAATAAGTCAGTTTGCGGACGACACGACTTTATTTCTAAAAGACAAAAGGCAAATTTCCAGAGCGTTGGATTCAGTCAGTCAGTTCTCAAAGGCATCAGGTGTTATATTGAACACTAATAAAATAGTGAAATTAGCTTTACACGACCAACCAGCTCGCTTAACTGATCATATACAGGTTACATCAGAAGTCAAATATTTGGGCATCAGAAATAAAGAAACAAGGGAAAAAGATGAAAAAATATTGATAAATGTAAAGTAATATTAAAGTCGTGCAAAGGGATATAACAATGTTTGGCAGGACTCTTCTATCCAAGATGGAGATCAAGAGCCATTTACCCGGCCTTTTCACTAGAAATCTCAAACAACATGATTACATTAATAAATAAGATACATTTCTATTTTATTTGGAAGGATAAATGCCATTATATCCGGAAAAATGACATGATTAAGAGTATTGAAGAGGGAGGCATCATGAATATCATAGATTGTTCTGTGATGAATGCTGTACTAAAACTAAAATGGTTGAATTCCTTTGTGTGTCATAAGGACTCTTTTAGGTTGAGCATCCCGAATGCAATTTTCCAAAAAATGGGGGGAATTGATTTTGTATTGCGGTGTGACTATGATTTAAATGATGTGATTTCCATCAGCAAGCTCTTCTGTACTGGAACCTCATGTTTAAGCTCAACTTTACACACATAACACACCTCTGTGGAACAACAGGTATATCCTGAGTAATGGAAAATCCTTGTTTTTAGGAACTTGGATGGGAAAAGGAATATGGCCGTTGACGCATTTGATGGATATTTTTGGTAATTTGTTGAATTTCAGAGATTTTTGTGTTAAATTCAGTTTCCAGTGCCCAATTAGAGAGTATAATAAAGTGTTAAAGGCCCTCAGCACCCCTGAAAATGAGGATTAAAAGTTTGTAATGAACTCGAACTCTCAATCAGTAATGAGACCACTTTGTATCGAAGGATTTAATTTAAATAGTAAACAGTTTACAGATAAGTTTATTAGAAATGTGTTATCCAAACAGTTTTACTCTGGTCAGCTGAAAAGAAAATATGTTGTAAAAGATTTCACTGATGAAGAGACTAAAAAATAAGGAAGCGGTATATCTCACCCAATCCTTCCTAAAGCCAAAGAAGTGACATTTAAAATCTTGAATGACATGTATCCTCTAATTGCTTTTTACATGAAAGATTCAATTGGGAAAACAATTCATGTGGATTTTGTGAGAAAGAAATTGAGACGGTAGAGCATATTTTCTTTCAATGCGAATTTGTACAAGAATTTTGGATTATATTTCAGAGTTGGTTATAATCTAAAGAGATATCACTTCACCCTCTGAATATGAGATCAATTACAGTTGGAGTGTTTTTGAATGATAAAAACTCAGATTTGTTGATAACAATCTGATTGTTTTAGGAAAGCACTTCATCCACAGGTGTAAATATTTAAAGATCAAACCCCATTTCAGTGGATGGAAGAATGACTTGAAGCTATTTGTTAAATCTCTTCATTGGATGACGGATAGAAATGCCCTAAAACTTCTCTCCGTTTTGGATTTGTTTAGGTTATTGGACTAAGACCCTCAACCCTTTGTTTTTATTTTATTTTATTTTATTTTATTTTATTTTATTTTATTTTATTTATTTTTTGTTTGTTCTATGTTCTTTCTTCTAAGTGATCTATCAACACGATTACAAATTTATGATTGTTGATTTATGCCTTAATTGTTTGTACTTGAATTCTTTATAGCAATTTTTTTTTAAAAATCACACACTACAAAATGTTAAGATGATCGCGCCAGAGGAAGCGCCTCACGTGATCTCACGCAGCAGACCGGAAGCGGAGAAGCGGATGTAAACAAAATATCTGTCCTTCATATAAAGTCATATTCGTGAAAAGGTTGCCGTGAACAGGGAAAGCGAAATCTTTCAAAAATCATCTTTTTAACATTTAAGGATATTTATAATGAATGGCGTCAGTGCTGGCCAATACAATGAATGCCATTGATCTCTATGAAGTGAAGCATCAGTTTCAGCGTTGCTGCTCAGCTGAGCCTTGTAAAGTGGAGCTTAAAAATGTATTTATAAATATTAAAATAATTAACAGCTTGTTTCATTGCATCTATCTTTGAATGATTTTTTTTTTATACTTCCGTTGAATGTACAGCTTGCCGCCACCTTGTGGTGTAACAGTGTAACTGCACTGATGACAGCCTCTCTATAACACGCAGAGACGAGCAATGGCGATCCTGGTGAAATATCAGCAGAAAGCCTCTCATAAATTGAGATTCGAGGATCGGAACTAACTGTTATATAACAATGGCCTAACAAGCTTATTGTCAGGTTACCGTTTATGTTCTGTTATTATATTATGTGGACCCTTATTTTGACATTGTGTCTTCTGTTTACTCCACTTTAGTTTCGGTTTCATTGATGAACATGTACTCGTCTTCGTGCCTGCTGACCACAGCGTTACACTTGTTTATTTAACAATAAATAATAAATAAATAAATAAATGGAGATAATACCGAATATCGCGCTGTTGAGTCTCTCAAAATGACCTCAAGGGAAATTCCTTCACCGCGACAGCCCTGCTTGTTTCTTTTATTTTTATTTTTTTTATTTTTATTGCAGAACTTACACATAATTACAAGCTCAGGGAAGTGAAGCAAGGTTGCATCTCTTACAATGAACAAACAATGATACGAAAAAAAAAAAAAAAAAATAGGCCTAAATAAATAAATAACTAGGATTTGCATACAGCACATTGTGTAATTGTACATACAAGAAAAGAAAAGAAAAGCATAACCAGGTTAAGTCATATCTTTGAATAAATCATCATAATGCATTAAAAATTTTGCACTTTTTTTGTTATTTATAAGTCTAAGGGATGAAATAAAAGAATTAAGGTCAGCAAGAAAAAGAGGGAAGCTCAAAGGAGACTTAAGCCATTTTTGCTTATGGATGAAGAATTTTGCATACAAGATAAGGAAATTAACAACATGCTCAAGGGACATCATCTTTGGGTTTTCATAATAAAAGATAACCTCTTTGAGAATGAAGGTGTGAGTCATCTTTGAAGGGCCAAAAACAAAAACACTCAATTTAGCCCAAAATCTATTGGTTACATTACATTCACAAAATAAGTGGGTGAGAGTTCCCTCAACAAAACCACAAAAAGAGCAAGACTCATCAATATCAGAGTATTTAGAGATGGATGCGTTAACAGGATAGATTTTATGAAGGATTTTATAATGAATTTCCTTAACTTTGTTGGACAAGCCCTGCTTGTTTCGTATTGGTTATTCTGACAGGACTGACGTAATCACAGTCTTAGTCTTCGATTTAAAATACTAAATATCAAACATGTTTGAACTTGAACTTATTTTTATTTTTTTAAAACTGGTGAATTATTATTATTTTTTGTTATATTGTGAATTTACTAAAACATCTTTATCCACAAATGTAAAAATGTAAAATAAATAAATAATTTTACTAATTTTAAAATAGAAATAGGTCAATGCTTGTATACATTAAAAGAAACAATAAATAATTAAGCGAAAAAAAAAAACTAAATAATTTTAAAGCCTTTAATCTAATCTTTCAGTAATTTGTAACTCTTTGTACTTATTTCTAGTTATTTGAATTTCTTTCTGCTCTCTTTTTTCTTTTCTATTATATTTGTTTATTATATTTAATTTTATGTTGTTGGGATGTTATTGCCCTTGTATGTTCATTGCTCAAAAGATTGCAGAAAAAAAGTGTATTTTTAATGAGTTTGAGTTTCTTTCTTCTGCTGAACACAAAATAAGATATTTTGAAGAATGTTGTTAGTAACCAAACAGTTGATGAACCCCATTGACTTCCATACATAGGGTTTTTATCTTACTATGGAAGTCAATGGGGATCAGCAAATGTTTGGTTATTAACAACATTCTTCAAAATATCTTCTTTTGTGTTCAGCAGAAGAAAGAAACTCATACAGTTTAGGAACAACTTGAGGGTGAGAACATGATGATAGAATTTTCTAAAAGTATAAACAGATCTTAATTCATAAACATTTCATTTCAAACACCAGTGTTTTAGATATCGCTTCCTGCCATTATATTTTGAAGCATATTTCTTGTGAATTATGAATTGACTGTCTGTTAAATGGCGCCTCACTGTGGCCAAACCACGAACAACAACAGTCACTGTAACCAACTGAGCAAACCTGCTATGTTTAATAGTTTTTAGTTTTCAATGAACAGATTGTAAAGCTACAATAGGAGATAAAATAATGTGAAAAGGTTATCAGGCAGAGGAGCAAAGAGAGCGACTGGTGAATTAAACACGATGACAGACACTGGAGCGCCAACTAGTGGAGGAGCGACCAAACAACTCATTAAAACTGTTCCTTAAAACTGATGCTTAAAATGTTGTTATAATACACATTCACACATTGAGAATGAATAAATACAGTATCAATATTCTCCCTCAAACTAAATAATGGAAGTTGATTGTGTAATTCTAATACAAACTATTTTTAAAAAGTTTTCTGATCATTGTGATCCTTTCCTCGGGTCTTTGTAATGCATGGTTAGATTTTATAAAACTAATATTTTTTTGCTGTTTTCCTTTATTATCAGTGTAATTTTACATCGTACCAGTCAAATGTGTTTATTCTGAGCAACTTTATTATTCCTTTACACACAAGTGTGACTTTCTGAAGAACCAAAATGGTGTTTCTCCAGTTTTCCAGTCTGGAGGATCAGGATGAGCATAAAGCAGACAACAGCCTCAAGATTTGTGTTTTTGTGGTTTATTTTGATTATTTTATTCAGTAACAGCATGAAGTGAACGCTCTGCGTCCGGCTCAAATCAGCAAATACAAAAGATTCAAGCTGAAGCTTCTCTGATAAAATGAAATAAAAGAACAATCAGAAATCAATACATTGATAAAAATATAAGTGCAAAGGCAATGCAGGCAATTATGTATCATAAAAAAGACAGATTATAATATAAGCAAATAGAGTAAGGCAAAATAATACTAGAGTAATATAAATGTGCAGATAATTCCTGCAATAACAGAGTTTCACACAGAGATTAACAGTCAAAGTCACACTGAAGCTTCTTCAATTAAACTGTTTCTAGAAACTTCTAGAAGTGAAGAGACTGTTAAAGTATCTAAAGCTCAGGATTAAACATGCTTGTTATATAAAAACACACATTAGTCCGAGAAATACTGGTTTAGCACACACACATTCTTCTTAGTGTGGGAGGAGACTGGCCAGCAATCAGTTTCAGGTTAGTTCTATCAGTAAGATTGCATAAAGGGTTCTTACAGCAACAGGTGGTGTTTTTTTTTTTTTTTTTTTTGTGCAGTTCTGGCGTGTGTTTGTTGTGCTCAGCGTGCAGCCTCTGTACCCTTTCATAGATATGTTTTTAGCTGTGTGTAGTGATGGCAAAATGAGGCTTCCTGAACCACTGAGACCTCGCAGCCCATTGCTTTAGCTAAAGGTTCATTACTCGAAGCTTCATTCAGCATTGCTCACTAGTGACACCTAGCTACTGTGCAAAGAAATAGCAGACAAATTAATTCATCCTGAACCAGTGTACATATTTAAATGTATTTTTTATAAAAATATTTTTATAAATAAAAAATATATATATTTTTTTTTTTGTACTCACTGTTGATGTCTGTAACCTTTCATTTGCAATAATAAAAATACATGATCAGACATTTGTCCATTACTGTGTGTATAATATAAAATATGTATCTTTCTCTGTCTGAATTTACTTGTCCAGAGTCACACACACAGTTAATTAATTATTCATAAATTGTTTGGATAGGGACAGTATGAACAACAACAGTGACACTGTTGAGTGCAGTGCTTATGTTAGAGGGAGTGTAATAAAGTATATTTATTAATTTAGCAGATTATAGATAACAGAGTAAAGTAAACTGCAACAGAGTAGTCCGGAAGGAAGGAAAATAAAAATAGATTTTTTTATTGAGAAACAGAATTATTTCAAGTGTGTTGGGGTTTAGACGATTCCTCTTCTTGGACAAAATCTCTCTAGCCTGGGAAAAGATCCTTTCACAAGGAACAGGGGATGCAGGGGAACGTAATATAATATAGCTATAATAGCTAGGCCTACTATAATAATAGGCTACTATAACTATTCTAACCTAATAATGTAATAATATAGGCCTACAGCCCTCACATATGACACAATAACGACAATGACAATGATAGTTTTCTAACTCTCTGACTCTCTGACACTGCTACAACTCCTGCAACACCCACAAGTTGGCGCGAGTTTCGAACCGCCTTTTATCCGGAAGCGACACTCAGACCGAACCGATGACGTATCCACACAAACCGAGGCCTCGTTTGTCATTAGTCACGTGATTTTCACGTTAACAACACAAGCCTCGAATCGCGGCTTCATCTGACACGCCCACTTTTTCTCGACACGCGCTCCGACCGTTTATATACTGTCTATGGCTCCGACGCCTCGGTTCAAATGTCACATCACTAGCTGTGTGGTTTGTTTGCGTGGAGTTTCCAACTGCTCCTTGATGGTGCAATTCCATCTTTGTTATTTTCTTCTTTTAGGCTGATTATTTAAGAGGTTTTATTCTCTGTCTGGGAAACGAGGCAGACAAACATTTATTGCTGCAGTACCTTCAATGGGCTGATGGCCGTGTTGGAATGCTGAATAACAGTAAACGCATCTATACACTTTAAACAGTATATACACTTTAAGACCGATCATTTATGAGTTTGATGCAATTAATATACAAATGTATTTGATGTTGTGGTAATCTTTTCTCTTGTTTTATAGTACCTTTTATCAATCATGTTTGGGGATTGAGAGCTGAGATTGGGTAACTGTTGCAGTTGTACTTTTGCTAAAGTAGGTTATGTTTGTTGTTTTAAATTGTGGACTGCATTGATGTGTACTAACATGCATGTTTCTTTATTGTTAAAGGGGCAGACCAGCCACTGTTTCTTGTATATTTTAGATTTATATTGTGGTTCGTTATTGTTATTTGATATTTGATATTGATTTTGATCTTAAATGTTTGTCATTTGCTTTGTTTCTTTGGTACTGCTCTCCTCGTTTTGTGTGTTCCAGTGCTCAGAGAAATTTGTACAGGGCCGGGCCTGCATCTACACTAAACCTACTCCGGTGTAGGTGATTTGGGTGGTGTGAGACTGCTGTGTAGTGTGTACTGGAGCTTGGCACTGAAATAGTGACTTAAAGGTTACTAATTTGTGGTGTATGCTGTGGGGTTTCTTCTGTCTTCTGTCTCTTACAGGTGGTAGAAGGTCCACAAGAGCAGGTCCGACCCTCTTGCAGTCTTGAGGAGAGCTAATTCCAACTTCTGTGAATGTTAGCAACAGTTTTTAACATTTGATTATTTCTATTGGAACAATTTTTTTTTAATCTTTTTACAAACTACATTTGTTGTCCATAATCAGTATTGTGACCTCTAGAGGACTCATCCTGCCTTAAATAAGGAGGTGACATAGTCAGCTTATATATTTCCTACACTACATTATGTAGTCTATAAATGACATTTCTCATCAGAGATTTTGTCTAATAGATGCAGAAACAGAAACTGGTTTATACAGTATGTATTCTACGCAATGAGTAACATATGAAATGTGAGATTTTGATTAGATTTACATTAGAGGATCAAATAAAGATGAGAGTTAGTCTAAAGATCAGTGTGAAGAACATAGTAAATGAAATGTGTCTGTATGTTATCCTGTTGTTTAACTGCTCAACACACACACACACACACACACACACACACACACACACAGACAGACAGACAGACAGACAGACAGACAGACAGAGAGACAGCTAGATCTCCTTCATATGGGGTTTAGAGACTCACATGAGGAGAAATCTGAGTTGGATTGATTTTGAATGTTGAGAATGTCACAGTCCGGAGTCAGGGAACGTCTACACCCCTCAAAGGCATCTCCTCTGGGTTATTTACTGAAAGAAAACACACGAGACAGATCATGTTAAAGAGAACCTTTGCTTTTATATATTTATATATATACTGTAGTAAGGAGAGTTGATTTTGATGTATTATTATTGATGATAAAGTTAAACTGGATACATACTTGTCACACTTTCCGCCTTTTTTCTGTTATCAGTGGATTCTGAAAGAAAACAAACGAGACAGATCATAATAAAGGAAAGCTTTACTTTTATATTTATATATATATATATATATATATATATATATATATATATATATATATATATATATAGTGAGGAGGAGTTGATTTTGAATGTATTATTTGCATTTAGATTTCTTAATATTAACACAATCATTTACAATTACACACACACAGTGACAGAGTCTGTTCTGACAGAAATCAGAAAGTGTCATCATACAAACTCACTCTTTCATCTAAATGTCTGACAGGGTTGATCTAAAATAAGACTGTTATTATACTGACATATTTGATTTACTCACCAGAGACTTCGACCCTGAATAATTTAGTTGTGATATTTCCTCCTTCAACTTTGCGTTGCATATAAATTCCAGCATCTGTGGGTTTGATCTTCTTGATGGTCAGTGATCCAGTCTGATGATCCAGCTTCAGTCTGCCTTGGAATATTTTATCAACTAATGGTAAGATTTTCTTAGTCTCTCTTTTGATTTTAGCTAACGGAGTGAAGTGTCCAAACGTCCACAGGATCTCATCATATTTCTGTATATCAGTAACACAAGTCTCCAGAGTGACAGATTCTCCCTCCTTCACTGACACAGTCTTTATTTCTGTGTGATCTACACATACAGAGAAACACAGAACAGAAATCAGAAAAAGAAAAGCAACATGGATAAATTCCTCCAGACCTAAATACCTCAAATTTACTCATTTTATAAATAAAATGAATGTAATTTCTCATTATATAAACAACTGACTGATGGTATAAATCTCTAAACAAGTCAAATGTCCTCAGTTCTCATGTGTGTGTGATGTGTGTGTTGGACCAATCATATTCTCTGATTCATGTGTGATCATCAGCATCATCACATCAGTGTTTAATTGTGTTTATGCCAGGAAACAATATCATTTTTATTGAATATCATGTTTCATTGTGGTTTGTTTAACGTTCCTCTTTGTTTTCTCTTCTTTTTTTTTCTACTAATAATGTTTTTATTCTGATTAACTCTACACTTTATATATTTAAAGTGTTGAGCTTGAGAAACTGCAGATCATTTTTACTTTCTATCAAAAGACTGATGCGATTTGATTCAATAATTTCCTGAGCTAATGTGTTTATGATTAATAATGTGCCGTCACTGAATGTTTCACTGTCAGAGAGTTTAAAGTGATTTGAAATGAAACTGTCTTTATATACAGCATAATAGATGACATTATGCTTTAATACTTGTGCTGAAGACTGTGCATATAAGAAGATATAACCAAATAAACCCATAGTCCTTAATTTAATCAATTCAGCTGATTTAAAATAAAATCATTATTACATAAAGATTTGAGTTACTGACCGAAGACAGAAACAATGAATCTCTTTATTGAGCTCTTTCCCGATCTGGTGATCAGTAGTTCATAAAGTCCAATGTCTGTGGTTCTGGTGTCTGTGATGGTCAGAGATCCAGTCTGATGATCCGGCACCAGTCTTTCTTTAAATATCCCATCAAGAACATCATCATGTACAGTGAAACTATCAGCAGTGCTTGTCCTTTCAGCAATACAATAAGAGCTTCTAAATATCCACAGTATATTGCCATCTTTATGTATTTCAGTATCATAAGGGTTTAGAGTGATAGGTTCTCCCTTCATCACTGACAGTATCCTCCCTTTATCCCTCCCTTCACATCAGCAAACAGAAACAGAGAAACACAGAACAGACATTAGCTGGAGAAGAAAAGCAATAAAAGCAGAAAGGAATAAAATCAACATGATCGTTCACTCCACATCTGACTCCTGCTCAATGACTGATCATTAAACCTGTAAACACTGAATCACACTCACAGCAAAAGACAATATAAACTAACACATTATCTGATATACTTCAACATTATTCATAATCTGTGTTTTTTACCTGTGTGTTCTGTGCTGTATTCATCATTAATTAAGTGCTTTATTTTTGTGTTTCATGTTGGGTAGTCAGAGAAGGCTTTTTTTTTTCTTTTTTTTTTTCCTCTGATTTTAATCACAGGTTTATGTTTGATATGGTTGTGTTTATTATTTTAGCATCTGGGACACCCTGAAGCCATTGCTCTGTATTTCATATAATTTAAATAAATCTATAACTAAGAGTTTCCATTTCTTTGGTATGAATGGCATCATAAACTACTCTGAGCTGGTGTGCTGGTTTAAGATGACCTTTGAACCTGACCAGATGATGAGTGCACAGAATCTGTGTGAAAGCAGCAAAACACCAGTCAAGAGATCATAAGTTATGATGGGGACATTGCACATATACGTCTGTTGTTAAAGCTGGTTATAAATACTGTACAGGTGCTGGTCATATAATTAGAATATAATGAAAAAGTTGATTTATTTCAGTAATTCCATTCAAAAAGTGAAACTTGTATAATGTATACATTCATTACACAGACTGATATATTTCAAGTGTTTATTTCTTTTAATTTTGATGATTTTAACTAACAACTAATGAAAACGTACTCGGTTACTGACGTAACCTCGGTTCTCTCTAGAAGAGGGAACAAGTACTGCGTAATATCTTAAGCTACGGGGAAATCTCTTTTCCGCAAGATATTGAAGCCAAAAATTATCCTTAATTTTGTAATATTGTAAAACGCGTTGCGGCAGCATGCAGACATAGGCGAGAACAGCTCGCGTGCCTATTGGCTGCTCTGCGGCAACTGCAGCAGCCTATCGAAAGGCCCCGTCGTGACGTCAGCTCCAATGAGGGCGCTTCTCGCCCACTGCCTCACGTCCCGCCGAAACAGGTGTGGCCTTGGTCTATAAATATAGAACGAGAGGCTGGTATAGCTGGTTTTCATCGCCAAAGCGAACCAGAGCATGTGCAGGCACGGCAAGATACGCAGTACTCGTTCCCTCTTCTAGAGAGAACCGAGGTTACGTTAGTAACCGAGTACGTTCTCTTACGAGAGGTTCTCTCGTACTGCGTAATATCTTACGCTATGGGGAACACCATGTAAAACGCTGTGCGTGCTGAGATACAGTACCAAAGTCCCAAGGGCAGGTGCCTGGGGCGCAAATAGTACATGATAATAAGAGACTCACAGAGAGTCCAGGAAAGAGGGGCTAGAATAGCATCATTCCTGAAATAAATAGCATCCCAAAAAGGAGCAATTATGTAGATAGTGTTCCACACACAGCTAGGGCGAAAACTCTGCCCAGTCTGGTGAATATTCTGGTCTTACACACTGCCCTATAGAGCTGCACAGTCAATCAGCGAGCATTGCTCAAGCAGTTCCAGTAGTCTGGGCCGAAGACATCGGGGCAGACAATACCGACTTATCAGACCGAAAGCAGCTTGGCTTGCAAAGTGGGAACCTCTAGGTTATAAAACCTTATAAATGTAGACGGGGAGGCCCAGCCTGCCGCCATACAGATATCTTGTAAGGCAATCCCACTAGACCAAGCCAACGAAGAGGTCATGCCCCTTGTGGAGTTGCCTCTAACACCTAGCGGGCACTGCAAGCCCTCAGAGGCGTAAGCCAGCGCTATAGCATCGACTATCCATCTGGATAGGCTCTGTTTCGACATGGCTAGTCCCTTAGAACGACCGTTGAACGAGACAAAGAGCTGCTCTGTCTGTCGGAAGACAGATGAGCGAGACACATAAGCCCTTAATGCCCTGCCAGGAAGCTGGGAAGGAAGCTGGCGTCCTCCTCGTTAGAGACCGGCAGGGCTGACAGGAAAATAACCTGAGACCTGAACGGTGTGTTGAGGGATTTAGGAACGTACCCGTGCCTTGGTTTGAGTATGACTTCAAGTCATTTGGCCCAAACTTCATACATGTTGTGCTTACTGAGAGCGCTTGTAAGTCCCCAATGCGCTTGACTGAAGCGAGAGCCAAAAGAAACGCTGTCTTGAAAGACAAGTGTTTTATATCCACTGATTGGATTGGCTCGAATGGGGCACCTTTCATGGCCTCCAAGACCGTGGAAAGGTCCCATATGGGAACTGAGGGAGGTCTGGGAGGATTTAGCCTCTTAGCTCCTCTAAGGAAGCGGATGACCAAATCGTTCCTTCCTATTGACTGACCAAGCGTTGGTTTAGAAAACACAGCTATGGCCGCCACATAACCTTTGAGCGTGGAAGAGGTCTTACCCTTATCCAGCAGCTCCTGTAGGAAGGAGAGAACCTCCGTTACCCCGCAGTCTGGGGGTGATATGCCACAAGCTGTGCACCAGCTGGAGAACACTGACCATTTCGAGGAATAGAGCCGTCGAGTAGACGGGGCCCTAGCCTGCGTGATCGTGTTTAACACTCCCTCTGGGAGGTCAGCGGGTACCCGTTGATGGTCCACACATGAAGGGACCACAGCTCTGGGTGAGGATGCCAAATCGAGCCCTTGGCCTGAGAGAGGAGGTCCCTCCTCACCGGTACTGGCCATGGGGCAGTGCCTGTTAGCTGCACCAGAACTGGGAACCAGGGTTGGTTTTTCCAGAGCGGTGCTACGAGCAGCACTGAGCATCCCTCTTCCCTGATCCGTTCTATCACCTGGGGCAGGAGAGAAACTGGGGAAAGCATAGAGCGGGCAGCGGGGCCAAATGTGAGCCAGCGCGTTCCTGCTCTTGGAGAAAAATTCCTGACAGTGAGCGTTTTCCTGAGACGCAAACAGGTCTACCTTCGCTCTGCCGAATTTCTTCCACAGCAGTTGGACTGTCTGTGGGTATATAGACCACTCGCCTGTCAGAACGTTGTTCCTGAACAGCCTGTCTGGCCCTATTTTTAGGAGCCCTGGCACATGCGCTGCTCTCAGCAAGCACAGGTTGTGCTGAGCCCACACCAGGAGGCGTTCCGTCAGCCTGTGCAGGTTTCGGAACCTGAGATCCCCCTGGCGATTTATGTAGGACACCACTGACATGTTGTCCGAACGGACCAGGACGTGGTGTCCTCTTATTTGGGGACAAATGCGCGTTAGCGCGTTGTCTACTGCCAGCATTTTCAGGCAGTTTATGTGCAGAAGCTTATCCCGTTCTGACCACTGGCCGAAGAACGGTCTGCCCTCAAGCAGAGTTCTCCATCCCAAGGTGGATGCGTCCGTAGACACCACCTTCACACTCAAGGAAGTCCCCAGGCTTACGCTATCTGTATTTGAAAATACGCGTCCTTCAGATCTATTTGACATAAACCAGTCTCCTCTGCGAATTTCCGCAAGGATTTTTCTTGTTGTGAGCATTCTGAACTGGCGTTTCACAAGCACTTGTTCAGCTGTCTTAGATCTAGATGTGTCTGAGACCCCCGTCTTTTTTCGGTACCAGGAAGTATCTGCTGTATAGCCCCCCTTTGCTCTGAGCTTGAGATAAAGGCTCTATGGCCCCTTAGCTCAACAGTTTCGGTATTTCGGCTCGAAGTAGGTGTGAACTGTAGAACAGAACTGTAGCGAGTAGCCTCTCTTTATAATGTCAAGCACCCACTCCGAAACCCCGGGAAGCACTGCCCATGCATCTGCATGAATGGCTAGGGGTTGAATGCGAAGCGCGCTCTGGTCGCTTGGCGACACAAGATCTTCGGTGCGGAAAAATAAGCGTTGCGCTTATGACATTTGAGGCAAGGGGCACGCGGATCACAGATTGCCCGCGCTCGACTCCTCTGCTGCGGTCAACCGAGAGGGGGAGGGCTGGGCGAGTCCCGTAGGACTTGTCATGTCTATGAGCAAATGTAGGCGCGGAATATTAGGCACATTTACTGCACTGAGAGCATTGTCTGCCTGACCAGAGTGATTGTGTGCTGGTTTCATTTTTACAGAAACCGTGAGACATGCAGAACGTAGTGTTTGTGGGCACTGGGCAGTGGGCACATTTACTACGTTTAATGCACAATAAATCTGGGTCGATTTTATGTGGGCAAGCGAGAAGTTGCCATAGAAACAGTGTTTGGGTGCAGGCGAGCGGGTTGTCCAACGTGCTCGTTGGCTGCAAAATATGTATCTGCAGTCGCCTTTCAAGGGAACTGACAGAACGAAAGCATTGACGGCATAATTTTATCTACATAATCGAACACGGGTCTCACGCGCAAAAGGCTAAGAATCTGCCACTGGGCCACAGGGAAAGACACATAAGCATTCAGTTAGCGCGAGTATATCAGAGAGCGTCAACATGCTGGCGTTTGTTTGCAGGCGTGCGTGTATTACAACAGGCTCGTTTACTGCAATATGTGACCCCGCCTGTGAAACCCCGGCTAAAGTCGCAGAATCAAATTACGAGTTAACGAGCGTCAAAGTAGTCATAGCCATAAAAATGACAAAAATAGTCCATGTGTGTTTATTGCTGTAAATGATAGATTATACCATTGGTTTTGAGATGCAATACTTATATTTTCATTTATAACATGATAAATACTGAAATTAATGATTTTGTTGACACTACGTTATACTTTTGCGCAAAAAAAAAAACGGACGTGGGCTTCCTAAACATTGATTTCAGTCGTCTCTGGGTTTATTTCGCGCAACAACACTACTGATTCGTATATCAATCGGTTCAGGAACTTCTTTTCTGTGTATTTTCTATTAGAAAGAGTAAAAACAGACTTTAATATCAATCCGCGAGCGCCGGTAGTCAGGTCAACACAATGCAAAAAGAGAGAGAGATGTCAGCCGCGTTTAGATGTCTGTGGTGATTTTTTTCTTGTCATCGCCAATATTTTAAGAACTGCTTATTTGTTTTGTAGCTTGGTATTCTGCCAATAATATTAAAATTATTTTAAGGAAATTTTTGGCCTGCTACGTGTTATTTGCTGGATGATGGTAAAGCGTTGTTTTGACATCTGACATGGCATGGCTTCGCCGGCGACACCGAAGAGCAGGAACTGCTTGCTTAAACAGCTAGCTTGATATTAACCTCGGTGGAATTGCCCCAAATTATAATTTACCCGTTTTATTGCGGATTGTTTTCTGGGGGATGATTGTGATGATGAACAGGACACTTCTTTGACGAAACTGACGAGGAATTTGACGGTAAGTTTTTGTTATTATTGTTTTATGCTAAATATTTAAATGTATACGGTCAGCGTCCAGCCAATGTAATGCTATATCTGCGATGCAAAAATAGTGGATTTAAATGGTTATTACATTTGTTGATTGGGATTTAGTCAGTTTAAATTAATTACGTTTATGGCATGATGTTTATTTGTTTCATTTCACTCTGAATTGAAGTCTGCTTACCATCTATAGGCTGTTTCTTGTTCCTATGGCCTCCCCTCAATTAATCAGATCCAGTCTGACTAAACTGAAAAAAATATTTTCTGATATTTTCATATAAAATGCTTCATTATCCATTTTAAATGTGTAATTAAACCCACTTTCCATTCTTGCATGTTACACAGTCATGTTTTAGGAATTGAAAAAAAGATCTTTGCTTTTTCAGGCAGTGACCGACATGATGTGGAGGACAAGCCAGTTTTGGTGATTGAACCCCAAGCTATTTGTCTGGTGAACATGAAGAAGGAACACCAGCAAGAAGAATTTGCTTTGAATGCTGGAAGTCCAGATGTGAAACTGAAAATCAGTTTCTCTTGCAACTGCAATTATTTCAATGGGGGAAAGTGTTCTTTATTTTTCAAGGAGGGAGAGTTGCTGTCACTCAGGATTTTATTTTGCATCTAGACAATTTTAGAATGTGTACAAAGTTTGAGACTGACCCGTTAAAGGGATAGTTCACCCAAAAATGATTTACTCATACTCATACTCACCCTCATGTTATTCCAATTCTGTATAAGTTTCTTGCTTCTGTTTAACAAAAAATAAGATATTTTGAAGAATGTTGGTAACCAGACAGTTGGCGGCACCTATGGAAGTCAATGGGTGCTGTCAACTGTCTGGTTACAAACATTCTTTAAAATATCTTATTTTTTGTTAAACAGAAGAAAGAAACTCATACAGGTTTGGAACAACATCAGGGTGAGTAAATGATGACAGAATTGTAGTTTTTGGGTAAACTATCCCTTGAAATTTTATTTATTTATTTTTTACTCCAGATTTACTCAATGTTACACCGTGGGCCAGTAAGAGAATGATAATTTCAGAGAATGAGAAATGGTATGTTATTTAATTCAGTGATTCTCAACCGGTGGGTCGCAGCCCTCTGGTGGGCCTCGGAGCGTCATCTGGTGGGCCGTGTAGCCAGTGGTAGACTACCCCCAAATTTATTTTTATTTATTTTTTAATTTACAAATCTTGTTATTTTCTAATGATCTAATTGTTCTTATGAATTTATATGATCAAAAACACTCAAGTCAAGTCAAAATGCATTATCTAAAAGCAAATTTAGGTTTAAATATCACAACACCAATCACGTCAGATTGAACGTTTGTTCGATCAGACGCAGTAACATTACGTTACTTTAATATCGTTAATCGTTTTCTGAAAAGAAAAGCAGATGTGGGAGACAGACCTGTGCAGGGAAAAGCTTTGAAGTGTGTGGTGAGAAAATACGACGCTGAATACATTAAATTTGGTTTTATAAGGGCAGGTACTGAGGGGGTCGCACACGGACGAGAAGCGCAGCGCTGCGTCTACAACTCGAGGTATCGAACACGCGCACTTTCTCAGTTTATGGCCAGCAATATTGTTATGTTTAAGGACATTACGAAATTAAGATAATGTCTGTACTATGTTATGATTGCAATTCAATTTTCAATTACAATTAAATACAATCGTTGCTGAGTCTGCCGTCTGAACACTTTACCTCAGGACGTACATTAACTGAATTAATTGAGAATCTCACCTGAAAATCCGGTAATTTTCATCCACGCAGCTGATTTCTGTAAATTTGAATATAAAACTAAATGTATCTTGCAGCACAGGGTGAAGTCTGTATATAGGCTACATTAATGACGCTTTGATACAAATATAATGTAGTAAATTTAATATAAAACTATGTAAATGGCTCTCTGTGGCGCGACAGGTTTTTGAACAGAATCTTGAGCCATATCTGGCGCTGCAGACAGACGCCGCCGGTGTGTACAGTCAGAAAATAATGTGTTCGAATTTTAGAGACGTGCCGCTGCGCTTCTCGTCCGGTGAGCGACCCCCTTAAGCTGAAGGCGCATGTGGAGAAATGTTGTTGAATGTGGATTCAGGTGTTGAATGTGGAGAAATGTTGTCAAATGAGGCGCTAAAACCATCAAAGCTGCAGAGACATTTGAACAAAACTGGGCTGTTTAATATTGTTTTAAACAGTCAAGTTCATATCACTTACTGTATTTGATAAATTACACTTACAGTATAGGCTATGTAAATTGGGGTGAATGAACTTTGTTGAACATTTCGTATCTATACCACGAATGTTATTTCTCGTGGAATGTATACGGCAACATTTTTTCGCGTGCATATGATACGCAGTTTTCGCGTGCATATGATACGCACTTTATGGCGTGTAATACGCACGCACTTCCCACCACTAATCCTAATTATATGCACGCAAAAAAACAAACATTTTTGGCGTATAAATGGCACGAGAAATAACATTTGTGTTATAGTGATCGTGTTGCAGCGAATAGAGAGAATCCCCTCTTGTGTGTCTGACCTGTTGTTACAGGTATGTTAGCCTGTTATTGTTACAGGAATGGCTACTGAGTAAACCTGCAAAGTCTTTTTGATACAAGGACAGTTTTCATCTATATAGCTGACTCTGCTACAGTGGCATAACAGATTAACAGCAGAGTATATCATTGTACTTTTAGAATTTTCTGTTATTCTGTGTTCATACTATCATATGTGGAAAGGTGGTCCTCGGAATGTTTTTAAACACTCATTGGTGGGCCACGAGGTGCAAAAGGTTGAGAACCCCTGATTTAATTGATATATTATTGACATTTCACTGATATTTCATTTTACTAATAAAGTTATACAAATAATTCCCCTGAATTGACATGGTAATTTTTGCTATGATCAAGCTCTTGTGGTACCCCCATTCGTTTCAATGTGTTTATGCTTTTAGCTTTTTGGACATGTACATCATAATAAATAGATCTGTTTTACAAAACTTTAAGAATGTTTCCACTGATGTGTCATATATCAATTGAAAGGGGAGAATCTCAGCTTTAATGTGTTATAAGTCACATATGCAGGATAACTATGGATCAAATGTGTTGCAGTTTTAAAAAATAACTTCTCTTTAAATTGGAATTTCTCAAAAATTTGATTTTCTGAGGGCGAATTTTAGCAAATCTTTGACATGGCCTTACTCAGTCAATTTTAAAGATATCAAGGTTATATTTTCACAGAATGTTCTTTACATTGTGTAGGATGATTTTATGTAAAGAACTCTGAATCACAAAAAAATGACTTTAGCTGGGTTTTCCAAGGCAGGGTCACATATTGACAATTCCAGTCGCCTCAGGCGTGCGTGTATTACAACAGGCTCGTTTACTGCAATATTGACATTTCCAGTCGCCTGAACTTCAGAGGGGAATGAGATATGTGTGAGAAATGGAGGTCGGTCCGGCCGCAGCGGGACTAAAACACTCTTTTCTCCTTACGCCAGTGACGCACGGGAACCATAGAAACGGTGTTTGGGTGCAGTCGAGCGGGTTGTACAACGCGCTCGTTGGCTGCAAAATACACATCTGCAGTCGCCTTTCAAGGGAACTGACAGAACAAAAGCATTGACGGCATAATTGTATCTGCCAGTAGACCCGGGAATCGAACACGGGTCTCTCGCGCAAAAAGCTAAGAATCTGCCACTGGGCCACAGGGGAAGACACAGAAGCATTCAGTTAGCGCGAGTATATCACAGAGCGTCAACATGCTGGCGTTTGTTTGCAGGCGTGCGTGCATTACAACAGGCTCTTTTACTGCAATATTGACTTTCCAGTCGCCTGAACTTCAGAGGGGAATGAGAAATGTGTGACAAATGGAGGTCGGTCCAGCCGCAGCGGGACTAAAACACTCATTTCTCCTTTCGCCAGTGACGCACGGGAACCATAGAAACGGTGTTTGGGTGCAGGCGAGCGGGTTGTACAACGCGCTCGTAGGCTGCAAAATACGCATTTGAAGTCGCCTTTAACCCTCTGAGGTCGGCAAACGCGCCGGCGCGTTTTGCTGGATTTTCTCCACATTGTAGCACTATAAACTTAAATTACTCCATCATTTATGGACATACAGAAAAAAGAAATATAAAAAAAGAATCTGTGATATTTCTACTTTTGTATGTGCCCACTTACAATCAAATCAAAACATTGTGCTTTTGTCTATAAACTGAAACAAAACTCAGCGAATACTTGTCACACATTTATGAGCCATACACCTTTATAAACATTTAAGTGTGTACTTTTAAATGATCGGATTCAAAACGAAAACAAATATTCTCTGTTTAAGTAATCTGTATAAAACCAACAAGATGTCCAGCTTCTCAAACGCTTGCTCATTAGATTTAATTTGGCAAAAGAGATTCACATGCAAATCTCCACATGGAACGCGATGGGGCTCATTACCTCAACAACAAAACACTTCACTTCACTTTTCGTCGAGTTTGAAAGACGTGGCTGAGCTTACATTGGATTTACATCAGAAGAAGAACGCGATTTGAAGACAAGAAAGATGTATGGTAAGAAATTCTTACATATTAGTTTGCTATTGTTGCATAAATTTCACATTGCAGTTGAACTGTTGCTAGATAGCCTATATGGTGAATATTATAATATTTAGACCTGTGTTTACTGTTACTGTGTTTGTGGATATCTGCTCAAACGTAGATATATGTATATGGTAACCATAATGTTTTATATTCGAGCGCGATCACGTTTGAATGTATCATATTTTGGATCGTGATCGCGTTTAAAAAGCAAACGGCTTCATGTTTTTACTATTATCTCATTTCATATCATCATAACGAATGGAAACATTTGAAGTAACATGATAATCAATATATTTTTCTCTAGCTTAGTTGTTACTGAAATCTTTTGGAAGATTTATACTGTTATAGGTTATTATTTTATCCAGCACTGCGCATAGCTTATGCCTACAAGGCACAAGCAGGAACACCTGGTGTTCACTGTTCATTATATTAGCATATATATTGTTGGAAACATTTGTGTGTGTGTGTGTGTGTGTGTGTATTCTGTGGATTTTAAAAAGCAATTTTAACCAGAAAAATCTAAAATTTATTCCCAAAATCGTGCAGGCCTTTCTCTTGATATCAGTATGTTCACTTTTTTTTTCAGGGCCCAGATGACACTGAGTCCTGCTGAATTCAACATTCACTTGAGTCTCTGTACATGGTAAAGTGAAAATCAAACACCTTGGAAATGAAAGGTATGTACAATGTTTTTAGGAATGGCACAAAGGTCTTCGTCTTTGGATCTTTGTTTTCAATAAGAGCTTTTTTGGCATTTGTTGTGTATCTTTGGACTATGCTGTGTTGTAAATAAATCCAAACAATTTAAAAGCCATTCTTTTTTAAATTTCCTCATTTACAGTATTGTGCAAGGTTGCCCAGAATGACCTGATAGGCCTGATAGCTTCTAATAGGGCCGTTAGGGGAGGGTCTTTGTCTTTCTCAGGTGAGAAAAGCTTACATATTAATGACTTCTCGCATAAGGCTTTTAGACACAAAACACGTCGTAAACATTTTAAATCAATATATTGTCTAATGAGCAGTCAGGGTGATTTTCACATAGGTTTAGAGCAAATATTCTAGGCTACGTGATACAATTTTCAAAAGTCTTGTGAAGAAATAATCAGTATGGGTTTCATAGCCTTATTTCAGTGAGATTTTTTTTTTATTTTCACAAACCACGCATAAATGTCATTATCTCAAAACTACAAACTTTTACATTTTGTTGGATTTACAAAAATCCTTTTACATTACATTGTAATTGCATTGGTTGCAATTACATTACATTGATATATTATTGTAGCAGAGTTTGTGCTGAATACAGTGTAATTAGACTTTAGCCATGAAAATGTCACAAGTAACAGAAATAACCAGAAATGTCAGAACATGTCAGAACACCTCCAGGGCCCAGAAAACAGCTCAGACCTCAGAGGGTTAAGGGAACTGACAGAGCGAAGCGTTGACGGCATAATTTATCTGCCGTAGACCGGGATTTGAACACGGGTCTCTTGTGCGAAAAGTTTCCGTCACTGAGCCACAGGGGGGGAACACATTGACTTCCAGATGCACGAGCATATAACAGAGCGTCAACATGTTTTCTTCGGCGTTTGTTTGCAGGCGTGCGTGTATTACAACAGGCTCGTTTGCTGCAATATTGATATTTCCAGTCGCCTGAACTAAGAGGGAACTGAGAAATGTGTGAGAAATTGAGGTCAGTCCGGCCTAGGCGGGACTAAAAACACTCTTTTCTCCTTTCGCCGGTGAGTGACGCGTGAATGGGGCGCATGGGCAGGGTAGCTTTCTTGTAACGTAAAGAAAAACTAACCCCGACCGTCCGCTTCCAGCCTCCCTTGTGAACGGCGCAGTTTGCACAGCTCGAACAGAGGGAGAGAGAAAGCTAGCCCCGTGACCGCCCGCTCCTGACATCCCCTGTGAACGGCGCGGTTTGCGCGGCTCGAACAGAGGGAGAGCAGGTATCATCACCCACAGACGCGGCTTCTGGTCGATATCCACGACGGAAACCAGGAAGAGTCCATCAGGAAGAGACTCTAGCGAACCAGGCAAGGCAAGCGGGTGCACCGGCGAGCCTTGCGGGTTGGGGGAGGTTAAGGGGAGGGGCGTCTTAAAAAAAACGCCCGGCTCTTTTAGTGCAACGAGCACTTTTTTTTTGTGCGGTGAGCACACACACATACACAAAACACAGTAGCAGAGAAAGGATATAAGCGCCGGATAGCACAGCAGGAAGGCGACTGAAGGCGGCGCGGCCAGCGGCTTCAGAGTGTCGACTCGTCCCGCTGAAAGGCTTTTTCAGACGGCGCGGCTTCTTCTCTCTGGATCCAGCGATGCGTGAGCTTCAGCTGAAGAGATGAAAATCAGCTATACCAGCCTCTCGTTCTATATTTATAGACCAAGGCCATGCCTGTTTCGACGGGGCCTTTAGATAGGCTGCTGCAGTTGCCGCAGAGCAGCCAATAGGCGCACAAGCTGTTCTAGCCAGCATTATAACCGCACCCTGGATATGATAGTGAAATAAAACCCATTAAAAAATGTGGGGGAGATTCACAAAGAGTGACTGCAGCTGGAGTCAGTGCTTCAAGAACCACCACGCACAGACGTATGCAAGACATGGGTTTCAGCTGTCGCATTCCTTGTGTCAAGCCACTCTTGAACAAGACACAGCGTCAGAAGAGTCTAAAGACAAAAAAGACTGGACTTCTGCTGAGTGGTCCAAAGTTATGTTCTCTGATAAAAGTAAATTTTGCATTTCCTTTGGAAATCAAGGTCCCAGAGTCTGGAGGAAGAGAGGAGAGGCACAGAATCCACGTTGCTTGAAGTCCAGTGTAAAGTTTCCACAGTCAGTGATGGTTTGGGGTGCCATGTCATCTGCTGGTGTTGGTCCACTGTGTTTTCTGAGGTCCAAGGTCAACGCAGCCGTCTACCAGGAAGTTTTAGAGCACTTCATGCTTCCTGCTGCTGACCAACTTTATGGAGATGCAGATTTCATTTTCCAACAGCACTTGGCACCTGCACACAGTGCCAAAGCTACCAGTACCTGGTTTAAGGACCATGGTATCCCTGTTCTTAATTGGCCAGCAAACCCGCCTGACCTTAACCCTATAGAAAATCTATGGGGTATTGTGAAGAGGAAGATGCGATACGCCAGACCCAACAATGCAGAAGAGCTGAAGGCCACTATCAGAGCAACCTGGGCTCTCATAACACCTGAGCAGTGCCACAGACTGATCGACTACATGCCACGCCGCATTGCTGCAGTAATTCAGAGTGCTGTACATGCTCATACTTTTCATGTTCATACTTTTCAGTTGGCCAGCATTTCTAAAAATCCTTTTTTTGTATTGGTCTTAAGTAATATTCTAATTTTCTGAGATACTGAATTTGGGATTTTCATTAGTTGTCAGTTATAATCATCAAAATTAAAAGAAATAAACATTTGAAATGTATCAGTCTGTGTGTAATAAATGAATATAATATACAAGTTTCACTTTTTGAATGGAATTACTGAAATAAATAAACTTTTTCATGATATTCTAATTATATGACCAGCACCTGTATATTTAACCCAAACCCAGACACCAACACTAACAGAAAACTTCATGCCTTTTAAAAAGTGTGGACTAGCTATAAATGTCATTGCCACACAACAATAAAATAGATGTTTAAAGTTGTATAAAAATGCATTCAGAGCCCTTCATTCTTAAACAAAACCACAGGCCAGTGCTCTTTAATATCTGTGTATTGATTATGTTTCTTTCTAACCCTGCTTTTATGAGCAAAACTACAACACAACACACACACAAATGAAAAATGTTTGAAATATGATTATGAACAAACATTTTTACACTAATCACTACTGTAGCATAATAAAGCTCAGTATTTCTCTTGCTTTATCAGCTGTAATACTTACATGCTTTTGCTATTAGTTCAGAGATCCTGCGGCGATAGTAAATCACACCAGCAGAACACAACAGCAGAACACCAAGAACACCAACAACACCAACAACACCAATCCCTGCTATAGCTCCTGGAGACAGACCTGGATCTGTAATGATAAAGACAGAGTCGTCAGTGTGAGTGAATCTGTCAGTCTGATCTATTTAAATATGAATCTGATTCTGTTAAAGGTGAATCATAAATGAGCCTCTAATGTAATTTCAGATATCATGATTCTCCTTTTCACTGTGTTCATCTTCTGCATTACTGTGTTACAGCAGGTGTTTGATGTGAACACACGACTGATCTCAATAAAAACAATACAAACAGTAATGCAGATTAAACAGTTTAAAAACATTTAAAGGGCACCTATTATGCCCCTTTTTACAAGATGTAATATTGGCCTTGGGTGTCCCCAGAATGCATTTGAGAAGTTTCAGCACAAAATACCCCACAGTTAATTTATTATAACCATTTGAAAATTGTCATTTTGGGGGCCTGTTTTAAAAAGAGCTGTTTTGGTCTATACCACCTTAAATGTAAATGAGCTGTGTATTATCGTTTGTCTTGTAATAAATTCAGACTGCAACAGATGTCAACTGAACTGATGTGCTTTATTCACTATCACTTCACGTGTCTCCGTCGTACTTCCCTCGTACGGCTTGCATCGTGACGTACAGCTTACGTCATCACGTATTACACATGTAGAATACATTACATCCCCCTTTTTTTTTTTTTTTTTTTTTTAATGGAACTTTAACAACTATCTCAATACTCAATATGGAATTCACCAACAAGCATTATTACTCTGTTGTGTAATTAAACATTTACTCAGATGTCTCAAGTTAGTGCATTTTATAGTCTCTAAATCTTGAAGGAATTTTAACCTCCCTTCCTGATCTTGTGATGATGTTTGGTTTGATTTGTCCTTCAGTTGAACAATCTTGATGTGTGTCTGGATTTATTTCTCTCTCCAGTGTTGCACTTGCGTTTGACTCTGTGTCAAAGTCATCTTGATCATTTGTTGATGGAAATTCTTGTTCTTTTGTCTTTAACAGATGCTTTCTGTTTCTTCTGTAGATCTTTCCATCTGATGTGCGAAGAACATACGATCTTGGCAAGTCATGTTTCCTCAAAACGGTTGCAGGATTCCAGATTTGTCCTTGCTGAACTCTCACTTTGTCTCCTGGTGATATCTCAGGCAACTGTTTGGTGTTTTTGTCATAGTACAATTTTTGCTTTAACTGCCTCTTTTTAAGTTGTTCTTGAACTTTCTTACTTCCTTTTGGAGTCAACAATTTGCTTGAAGTCGGCAGTTTGGTTTTCAATCTTCTTCCCATTAGAAGTTGTGCCGGTGACAGACCAATGCCATCTAGTGGAGTATTGCGGTATTCCAGCAATGCAATATATGGATCTCCATTCTCACTTTGTGACTTTGTGAGCATTCTCTTGATGGTTTGGATCATTCTTTCTGCTTGTCCATTAGATTGAGCATATCTCGGACTAGACGTCTTGTGCTCGAACTCCCAGTTTTCTGCAAAACGCTTGAATTCTTGACTGGCATATTGTGGACCATTATCTGATATTACCACATCCGGTATACCATGTCTTGAAAACAGTGATTTCAGTGCTAGGATTACACTTTTGCTGGTAGTGTCATTCAGCTTTGCGATCTCTGGAAATTTGGAGTAATAGTCCACACACATCAAATATTCAGAACCATTGTGCTGAAACAAATCAGTGCCAACTTTTGCCCATGGTCTTTCTGGCAGTGCATGAGGTATTAGCGGTTCTTTTGCGTGATTGTTTCGATGAGTGTTGCATGTGGCACATTGAGATATCATTTTTTCAATTTCAGCAGACATTCCGGGCCAATAAATGATGTCTCTCGCTCTTTCCTTGGATTTCACCATGCCCAGATGCGACTCATGAATTTTGTCCAACATTTCTTTTCTCATTCTACTTGGAATGATGAGTTTTGATGCTTTGAACACGAGACCTGATGCATAACTGATTTCCTCTTTAAAAGTCCAATACTTCTGAATGTCTTTGTGCACTGAACTTTTCTCTGTAGGCCATCCATTCAGTATGTAGTCTTTCAGTTTCTGCATTTCAAGATCTTCAGCTGTTGTTTTCCTGAACTCTTCCAGTTTCTTTTCAGACACAGGTAGCTGAGGTGTGACACAGTTTACCTCTAGCTCCTCTTCAAGCAGGTCTTTGTTGTGTTCATCAAGGTAAGCACGACTCAATGCGTCTGCTATGTGCATTTCTTTGCCTGGCTTGTACATGACTTTCAGATTGTACCTTTGAAGTCTTAGCAACATCCGCTGCAGTCTTAATGGTGTTTGATGCAGCGGTTTTTTGAAGATGCTCTCAAGCGGCTTGTGGTCACTTTCTACTTGAACTTCTCTGCCATATACATATTGGTGGAACTTTTCACATCCATATACAATGGCAAGGAGTTCCTTTTCGATTTGTGCATATCGGCGTTGGCAATCCGTAAGCGCTCTTGATCCATATGCTACAGGTCTCTGGTCTTGAAGCAAAACTGCACCCATGCCTTCAGAGCTGGCATCTACTGACAATGTTAACGGTTTGTTGACATCGTAATATTTCAATGTTGGTGCATTTGTTGCTAGAGCTTTAAGTTTCTGAAAACTTTTCTCTTGTTCACTTCCCCAGAACCACTCAGCATCATTCTCCAGCAGTTGTCTGACTGGAGCACTTACTTCCGACAAGTTAGGAATAAACTTGGCAAGATACTGCAGCATACCTAGAAATCTTTGAAGAGCTTGCTTATCTTCTGGTGGAGGTAACTGAACTACAGCTCTCACCTTCTCTTCGTCTGGTTTCAGTCCTTCTGCTGTCAGCACATGACCAATATACTTGATTTGTGATGTTCGGATTTGACATTTCTTTTTGTTTAGCTTGAGGTTGTATTCTCTTGCCCTTTGGAGCAGTTTTTTCAGTCTGGCATCATGCTCTTGTACCGTTTCACCCCAAACCAGCAAATCATCCACAATGTTTATCACACCATCCAGATCTTCAATCATCTGTACTACAGCTCTCTGGAAGACTTCAGATGCTGACGATATTCCAAATGGCAAACGCAGGAATCTATATCTTCCTATAGGAGTGTTGAACGTGCACAACTTGGAACTGTCATCATCCAATTTAATCTGCCAGAATCCTTGGTTGGCATCAAGCACAGAAAACACTTTAGCATTTGGCATGTTAGATACAACACAGTCTCACCCCCAAACGTCACATACTGACGCGTCTTGACCAAACGGCAATATACGACGAAAAGGGTACCCCTAAAACGTCCGTATGTGACTATTCGGGTTATGGGTAGGTTTAGGTATGCGTTAGGGTACCGCTAAGAGGCGCTGCTGGTGCGCTTATGTCTTCGTCTCATATGGACGTTTTAGGGGTACCCTTTTCGTCGTATATTGCCGTTTGGTCAAGACGCGTCAGTATGTGACGTTTTGGGGTGAGACCGGGCTGTTAGATACAACCTCTTCTACTGTGAGTAGTGGGTAGTGTTCACGTTTGATTGCCTTGTTCAAATCTTGTGGGTCGAGACATATTCGAATTTTGTCTGGCTTGACAATTGTAACCATGCTACTAACCCAATCAGTTGGATCTGTCTGTCTTGCAATGACATTCATCTGTTCCATCCTGTGCAATTCTTCAATTATTTTTTCTTTCAGTGCAACAGGAACTTTTCGAATGTGGTGATATCCTGGCATGCATCCTAGACCATTAAACAGATCTTCATACTGTTTCAGAATGCCATCATCATCAACAGAAACGTCATGTATCCTTTTTATCATCCCAAGTGCTTGACATGTGGATCTTCCTAGGATTGCAGGTGCATCTTTCAACAATCTGGAACAGAATCTTGTGTTTTTCACTTTTATACTCACATGTGAGCTGTTTCTGTCCCAATGGCGACATCTGGTGTCCAGAGTAAGTAAGTAACTTGCAGGTAGATTTACTCAGCTTCTCCGTTATGCCCAGCATATTGTAGATTTTTAATGAGAGCACATTACATTCTGCACCAGTGTCCAACTTGAATTTCACTTGCATGTCACTTATCTTGAGCACTTCAGACCATTTTTCTTTATCTTCTTGCGTTTCTGTGGTGAGAGATTGAATGCTTTTCAATTTGTTTTTCTGAACTTCAACCGTGCCAAGGAACATATTTTTGTCATCTTCCTCTGTCTGTTCAAGCGTGTGCATTTTTCTTGGCTGTTTATGCTCAATTCGACACATTTTTGCAAAATGGTTCTTCTTATTGCACAGTCTGCACGTTTGTCCATAGGCAGGACACTTTCTCTGTTCATGTTTGTACCCACATCTGCTGCATTTTGTATTTTCACTCGAGTCATGTTGCATTTCTCTTGGCATACTCTTAATTCGCTGTTTAAATTTTACTGCTTTAATTTTGTGCATGTCTACTTCTTCATTTAGTGCTTTCATTTGACTGGATGTGATTTCGTTAGCTCGACAGATGTCCACAGCTTTTGCTAATGTGAGATCTGCTTCTCTTAGCAATCTTGCTCTTACTGTGTCATCTTTAATGCCACAAACAATTCTGTCTCTGATTAATGAATCATGCAATTCTCCAAACTCACAGTCTTTGGCTTTGTTCTTTAGGTCCGTGACGTAGGAGTCAATATTCTCCGACGGTCCTTGAGCCCTCGTGAAGAAAATGTGACGGATGTAAGGTAGGTTTTTTCTTGGTTCACAATAGTCTTTGAACTTTTGTTTGAGAACGTTGATTTTGTCTCTCTCTTCATCACCAAATTCAAAAGTATTGAAAACTTGAATTGCCTCCTCACCCGCGACATGTAGAAATGTGGCGCACTGCACTTTTTGAGATTTTTCCGCGATACCGCTAGCCGTTAGGAACAGGTCGAATTTTTGAATCCATATCTTCCAGTTTTCGGCTAGGTTTCCTTGTAGACATAGGTTCGATGCTATGATTTATTGAGATAGTAAAAAAACTACTGGGTGGATTTTTATCATTCTAGGGTGGTTTTGCTCACACACTGCCAACACACATTTATGTTCAAACACCATGTAAAAGTGAATTTTGCATAATAGGTACCCTTTAAAACATGCCAACAGTCTTAAAGCATTTACTGCAGATACAGCTCTGACATGTTCATAACTGAACTAACTAACTAACTAACTAACTAACTAACTAAATGATTAGTGTATTCCATTCATGCATTTGGCAGACGCGGGGGGGATTTGTCTATTCCATTTAATCTTTGTTTTTCAAGGTTTCAGGGGCTTTTGGGGCCCTTAACATGCTCAAAAACTCTTGAAACTTTGCACATAGGTCAGAACCCACGGTCATCAGAGCCGGGCTGAAACTGGTACCCGGGCGTGGCAGGAGGGTTCAACAGCACTCCCTTGAACACGGTCTGAAAACTTGGTCCATATATCAAACACGCTTGCATGAATTAATATGAAACTCGGTACACATATAGATCTCATCAGGTCGAACAACTTCCGCACTCTAAGTTATTAGCTCCGCCCAACAGGAAGTCGGCTATTATAGGTTGTTTGAAAAACGCATGCTGTGGAATTTGATGTACTCCTCCTAGAGAATTCATCCACTCGCCTCCAAACTCAGTCAGCATGAAGTCAAGACATTGAGGATGCTTAATTGCGGACGGATTTTTGATATCTCGAACGGTTTGGCCGTGGCGAGGAAACAAATTTATGGCGAGCAAAGATAAAAACGAAGTGTTATAACTTCTGCATACATTAAAGGGGGGGTGAAATGCTCACCTTTATCATTGTGACTGCTCCATCCTTAAGCATTAGACGATCTGCAAATCTGTCGATCTGGGCTTTGTTTATAAAACAATCATCATCGAAATGCAGGGAACAAACAGTCTTACACAGCTCCGTTGATGATGCTCTGAAAAAACAAACTCCATCCACTGGTCCCTTAACGCTGGGTTCTTTGGGAATCTGTGCAGGGTTGTCTTGCCCTGGCAACCAAAAACCCACTTCTTTGGTGACATTGACTTCCCAAATTAAGCCGAGCACAGTGCTTTGATGGGCGTACTGCTTTCGCTCTCTTCTCTCTCTGGTCTACGAGTGCAAAACGGCAAAACCAAAATGGCAAAACCATAGCAAAAAAAAACATAGGTTTTACACCAGAGCAGCAGCCCCTTTCACCAGACACTTTTTCCCTCTCTCCAGCATCGCCACTTCTGTGCTTCTCACAGAAAATGGAAGAACTGGTGTATGCTGGAAACAAACTATCCCACTCTTTTGCTGCAAGCCCCCAGATTCCAACCAAAAACGACAGGCACCACAACCACCAATACCAAAGCCCGCACCAAAGCCTGTGGGCCCAGCTCGCCCTCCCCCTCCTGTGAGAGCTCTTCGGCCTCTGCCACAACGCCAGGGCCCACACCCTCCTCCATCTGCTCGAGGTGAACCAAAAACAACTGATACCAGCTCTCAGTGATGTGTGTCTGGTCCCTGTTATGATAACAGTAACTTTCTCAAATGTTTACAAAACAAGCGGGAACCCAGTGTGCCTGTATCTCTCTCTATTGCTGTTCTATTAAAAGATAGAAAGTCTAAGGTCTTCAATAGCCGTACAGCAAACTCAACTAATCTGGTGCCAATTACACGTCAAACTAAGATTGCTGTGGGGACAAAAAGTAAGACTGTTAAGTTAGCACTTTTAAACATTCGCTCACTTAAAAATAAATCACTTCTAGTCAACGACTTAACCACAAACAACCTGGATCTTATGCTTCTAAATGAAACCTGGCTAGAAGACAGCTGCAGTGCAACAATCCTCAATGAAGCAGCCCCTCCTAACTTTACTTTCATGAGTGTCTCCAGAGCTGTCAAGAGAGGTGGGGGTCTAGCTGCTCTTTTTAACCCTCAGCGGTCGGCAATCACGCCGGCGTGATCTGCTCGCTTTTTTCCTTATGAGTTGAATTGAGACCCGAAATACTCTTTTGACTTTGATTTTACAAACAAGTTTCATACATCAATCGATTCTGTTAAATGTGTATTATTTTTGTGTATACTCACAATAAAAACAAAGTGTTGTGCTTTTTGCCAAATAAAGAAAAATAAACACGAGGCGAGTTCTGCCTTCTCTCTGCCAGTGTAGTCCATTCTGAAACGCGTCCGAAAATGAACAATAACTAAGCGAATACTCAGTCAAACAGGCATACAGACACACAGGCATGAAGCTTGAATTCTCTTCTTTTAAATGAAGTAATTTATATAAAAAACAATTATTCTCAGTTCATGTAATCTGTAAGAAAAGAGCGAGATGTCAGTCATTCTCATCTCATCTAATTACTTGTAATGTGACTCCGCCCTCGGAAAGCGCACGCTATTCAAACGCAAATGTCTGAGGCAATCCGCGCAATCCTGTGAACGCCCCCATCAGCTCGAGAAAACCAAAACACAAGTTTATTCAGATCATTACTTGTTTACACCGTCTCGCAGCGCTGTGAGGGATAATAATAATGGAAAATGTCCCTCAGAAGTGCGGGTATATCGAGGAGCGAGCTGAGGAATACTAGTAAGTTTTTTCCTTCTCACTTTTTCTTCACGTGGGTTTCTGTTTATGAATGAATAAACGGCAGAGATGCGCGCTGTTTACCACAGCTGGCAAAGACAGTTTAAATTTAAATCGCGTGTGTGAATGAATGATGATGTTTTAGCAAACTGTATTGCTATACTGAGATGAGTAAAAATCGACTGAAATATGTTGAAATAAAATGTAGGCTATTTGTATAAGCAACGTATTAAACTGCAAATTAACAATATGCCCTAATATTTCATGAAAACAATGTTACAGCAGGGTTCTCAAGTTTTATCAAAAGCTTGAAGTGAGATCACATGCGGTTAGGGGAGGAGCCCTAATGGAGCCCCGCCCGCGCCCCGCCCCCCAATTTTACCCATTGTTCATAATTAACCAGCACAAATTGAAATTATAACAATTGGTAAATCTGATAAATGACAGAGCAATTCATCACATCAAATATACTCTTTAATGTTATATTTCAAAATTACAAATATAGAAAAATTACAAAAATATAACAAATTGCTCCAAACAGTTTGGAAAAACAAATCTTTTTGCATTTTGAATGTGTCTAGTCGAAATGGTATGATGATTTATTGCGTGGTGGGACATTGTGAACAAATGACATACAGTATTAGACTAGAGTGTGTGTGTGTGTGTGTGTGTGTGTGTGTGTGTGTGTGTGTGTGTGTGTGTGTACACAAGAGTACACACTCCAGCTTATGAAATGTGTTTTGTGTTGTAAGTGTTTGTGTTTGTTAAAATATCTTTTTGCTTTTTCCCTGACATCTTTGAAAAATACAAATGCAATGGCAATGATTAATGTATGTTTTGACAGGATATAAAATATTACCCAGAGCACTCTGCTTTAATAAATGTAGCCTTAATGTAACTAGAAAAACTATTAATACAGTATAATATATCATTTAAAATAAAATGAAGAAATACATCTTCATTCCTTCCCATACCCACTAACATTTCCCTTAGTTTCAGATAATGTAAGCTAGCCAAACTGAGCCAAAGCTTCTGGCCTGGTTGCAAAGTAGTTGTAGAGTTTTTGACTGCATCAATAATAATGTATACGATGGGCTATATATTAAATGTTCTAGCCTAAAAATGTTAGATGAGCTTTCTTCCAACTTACCTTCTCCATCACGACGTGTGTTCGCGCGATGTTGTTAGTTACCTAGTAACGAACGTATGGTGGCCGAGAATGTTCCGTCAACTTCCGTGTGTTCGCGCATCTATGTTGCCTAGTAACGAACGCAATCTGGCCGAGATACGTGCTGGCGGCAGGAAACTTCACTTTGTGTGCCTGCGCCTCGTATACAACATTATATATAAAGCTTGCAGGACAACTTGGTTGGCATTGCCTTTTCAGCATGAGAAATACACGGTGTGGCGTGTGAGCGTATGAACTGGTTGAATTGCGTGTGTCTCACGGCCAATGCGTGAGACTTGAGAACCCTGGTTACAGTCAGGCGAAATGTGAAAGACAACATTTTGTTTAGTAGATTTGGGTACAGTTTTTACTGTAGAATATACTGCCTCGTCAAATAAGCTTTTGTTTAGCAATTTCTATATATAAAATACTATTTTTGTCAAAAATAAAGTCATCAACTAAGATGTTAGCTGTTCCAATGTTGGCTATATTCAAACTAATGAATACATAGATAAAATGTAGGCCTATAATCATTTTTTTACAAAGAAAGAGTACACTTGAAATATTGTTGAAATTGTAATTATTGTTGTAATTGTAACCTTTTTAATAAAATAGCAAAACATATTTACAAGATAGATGTAAGCAAAATCTTAAATGGTCAATATAAGTCTTCTAAATATATCTTTTGTCCTTGCATTGTGGCTCAGTCACTGTTTCACACCTGAATGAATGGCTAATTATGCAGAGTGGGTGGGACATTGTAATCTAAGGTGTAAACCACTCCTCGTTCACGCCCCCCTCGCAAATTGGCTTTCCAAGCAAAACCTGTTTTACATCAATTTAAATCAATGTATGGTTTTATGTGAACGATAAAGCAAGACTATTTTCACATAATTTTGAAGAAAAAACTATAGGCGACGACATCCATTGGTCAAAAGTCTTATTGCCACATAATTAGTATGTGTTTTGTGGCCTTATTTCAAAAACTTAATTTTTAGTTTTTTCGATAACCATGCATAAACATTATTCTCTCAAAAATGAAAACATGAACATACATGTGGCTCACATATTATTGTAGTCCTGTTTGTGCTATATAGAGTGAATTTACACCTTTGCCATTAATATGTTTATAAGCAACTGAAAAAAGCACAAATGTCAGAGCATGTCAGAACACCCCCAGGGCCCAGAAAACCGCTCAGACTCCAGAGGATTAAAGATATCTATAAATGTAAGCAAATATCATTTGGGAATTACCCTTCTTTCGAATATCTGGGTATTGTGTTAAAAGGTGCTCCATGCATTTTACTTATCATTATTTACAGGCCTCCAAAATACTCTCCAGCCTTTGCTGAGGACTTTACAGAACTGTTATCAACAATTACATCAGAGTTTGACTGTTTTGCCATTGCTGGAGATTGTAACATCCACATAGATAGTGCAGATAACAATATGGCAAAAGAAATCAATACTGTTTTAAAAACTTTTTATCTATCATGTACATGGACCCACACACAATCGTGGACACACTCTAGATTTACTTATCAGTAAGGGTCTAAACATTTCATCGATTGTTATTAAGGATGTAGCACTGTCTGATCATTTCTGTATTTTCTTTGATATATTGATCTCTCCTGCCACTGAAGCGAGATCTGTGTCTGTCAAGAAGAGATGCTTAAATGAGAACACTAGTGTCCTATTTATGAAGGCTATATCCTTAACACCAAGCATATCTGCAGACTCTGTTGATCTTCTCCTTGATTCTTTTAACTCAAAAGTCAAAGGTGTAATTGATGATATTGCTCCTGTGAAAGTCAGGAAGAAGAGTGGCAGACAAAAGACACCTTGGAGAAACTCAACAGCAGTGCAAAATATGAAAAGACAATGCAGAAAAGCTGAGCGGATGTGGCAGAAGAAAAAACTTGTAGTCCATTATAACATCTACAAAGACAGCCTTCATGCTTTCAATATGGAACTAGGCAAAGCTAGGCAGACTTTCTTCTCAAATATTATAAACTGCAATTTAAACAACACACGCACTCTTTTTGCTACTGTAGAGAGACTGACAAGCCAGATTCCCAGTGAAATGCTCTCAGACAACAAGTGTAGTGAGTTTGCTTCTTTCTTCTCTGAGAAAATCAATAATATCAGAAAGGTGATCAGCACATCCTTGAGTTGCACTGGGGTCAGACAGATCAGACCACCTGAGAAAGTAGTTACTATGTCTGATTTCAAAGAAATTGATGGCAAAATTTTGGAAGAAACCGTACAGCACCTTAAAACATCTACCTGCGCTCTTGACACACTTCCCACATCTTTTTTCAAAAGTGTGTTAAACAGTTTAGAAGCAGATCTTCTAGTAGTGGTAAATGCCTCACTCCCTGAAAACTGCAGTTGTCAAGCCCCTCCTGAAAAAGAACAATCTGGATAAGACCATATTAAGCAACTATAGACCGATCTCAAATCTTCCTTTCATAGGCAAGATCATTGAAAAAGTTGTCTTCAATCAGCTGAACAAATTCTTATGCTCGAATGAATCCTTTGACAATTTTCAATCTGGTTTCCGACCGCACCACAGCAAAGAGACAGCGCTCATAAAGATAACTAGATGTACCGCATGGTGGTACAAAATATGACCGCCACTCAGGCCTGCACTGGCTTTCCACAAAAATAAATGACGTGGAGCAATTTGGCTGTATATATGCGTGTTTATGTATATAAGTAGTAGTATGTGCATGTCTGTCTGTGTGTGTGTGTCTGTGTGTATGTTTGTGTATGTGTGTGTCTATGTGTGTGTGTGTCTGTGCGTGTATGTATGCGTGCGTACATGTGTGTGCGCGTGTGTGTTTGTGTGTGTGTCTGTGCATGTGGATTTGTATGTGTGTGTATGGGTGTGTGTCTGTGCGTGTGGATGTCAGTGTGTGTGCATGCTTGCGTTTGTTTGTATTCCTGCATGTGTGTGTGTGACAGTATCATCCTAAACCAGCAACCCTTCGCTCAACACCACCATCTACAGGCCGATGAGTGTACAGTCACTAAATGTGCACATAAATGAATTTATTTTATACCCCCCCCATGGATGAAATTCTACGAAACTTAGCATACCCCCAGAGGATGTCAAGTTAATCATACACATGAAATATGGTGCAGTTCTGAACATCTCCACTGAAGATAGGGGCGATTAAAGCAGAATAATATTGCATTTTCATTTTTTATGGGAGGGGCGCAAATCACAAATGAGCGATTATGGGCTAGGTTGATGTGGGCCCTTAAGACCAACATACCATAACAATTTCTTCATCCTCGGTGGCACGGTTCAGGTAGTTATTTAGGAAAAACTGCATTTTTTGGGTTTCGGGGGGCCCAGCGCGGGGGGGGGAGTGGCCCCCGGGGACCAAACGAAATTTTTCCGTAAAAGTCTAGTGGGGCTACATGCCCACCAAATTTCATGTTCCCCGGTGTTTCGGTGTCCCTGGTATCGTTGACGAAAAATTCAGTAGATGACGGGGAAAAAAAACAAAAACTTTGACAATCCCTATATGACCGCTTTCGCTAGCTATGCTAGCGACGGTCATAATAACCGATATTCGCTTAAATACTGATGGCAAATTATCGGTGCTGGTACTACTCGACCTCAGTGCTGCATTTGACACTGTCGATCATAACATACTTCTTGACAGGCTGGAAAACTGGGTGGGGCTTTCTGGGATAGTCCTAAAATGGTTCAGGTCATACTCAGATGGGAGAGGTTATTATGTGAGTATAGGAGACCATAAGTCTGAGTGGACATCCATGACATGCGGAGTCCCTCAAGGCTCAATTCTTGCACCACTCCTGTTCAACCTGTATATGCTCCCAATGATCCAAGTAATGAGAAAGAACCAAATTGCTTACCACAGCTATGCAGACGACACACAGATTTACTTAGCCCTATCGCCTAACGATTACAGCCCCATTGACTCCCTGTGCCAATGCACTGATGAAGTAAACAGTTGGATGTGTCAAAACTTTCTTCAGTTAAACAAAGACAAAACTGAAGCCATTGCATTTGGAAGCAAAGATGAAGTTCTCAAGGTGAACGCATACCTTCACTCTAGGGGTCAAACAACCAAAAATCAAGTCAGGAATCTTGGTGTGACACTAGAGTCAGACCTTAGTTTCAGTAGTCATGTCAAAGCAATAACTAAATCAGCATACTATCATCTGAAAAATATTGCAAGAATTAGATGCTTTGTTTCCAGACAAGACTTAGAGAAACTTGTGCATGCTTTCATCACCAGCAGGGTGGATTATTGTAATGGACTCCTCACTGGACTTCCCAAAAAGACCATAAGACAGTTGCAGCTCATACAGAACGCTGCCGCCAGGATTCTGAGCAGAACCAGAAAATATGAACATATCACACCAGTCCTCAGGTCTTTACACTGGCTCCCAGTTAAATTTAGGATTAATTTTAAAGTATTATTACTGGTATACAAATCATTTAATGGCCTTGGACCTCAATATATTGCAGATATGCTCACTGAATATAAACCCAACAGATCACTCAGATCATTAGGATCATATCAGCTAGAAATACCAAGGGTTCACTCTAAGCATGGTGAGTCTGCTTTTAGCTATTATGCCAGCCGCAGCTGGAACCAGCTTCCAGAGGAGATCAGACGTGCTCCTACAGTGGTCACATTCAAATCCAGACTCAAAACACTTCTGTTTAGCTATGCATTTACTGAATGAGCACTGTGCCAATGTTCGTCCGACTGTACTGTACTGTATTTTATTTCTATTTTTCTAAACCGTTTTTAATTATTCTTATTTATTTTTATTTTTTAAATTTCTTCTATGTAAAGCACTTTGAATTGCCATTGTGTACGAAATGTGCTATATAAATAAACTTGCCTTGCTTTGCCTATGGTGAGGGATTAAAATAATGTCAAAAAAGGAAACACTAAAAACCTCCTATCTTCTAAAAATTTAATTATACACCATTTATTTCTATATAAAATTATGCAAATATAAGAAATAAATCCATTTTATTCTTTTTTTTTTTCAATTTAATAATTGTTTAAGTTTAAAAACATCCAGAATGTTTTTTTAGTCCAAAAAATAAATAAATGATGTCATTCATAGTGCTATACTGCCCTCTTGTGTTCAAAATCAGGTAGGCCTATTGTATCTATGTAAAATATAGTAGGTATGTGACAGTGAGGAAAATTTTACCACTGGTTAATCAACGTGTGATACCGCTGAGGGCTTTTGAATTGCTAACTTAAAAACAAAAGTAAAATATGTTCGTCCGCACTGACATGGATAATGGTGCAGAGCGAGCATTTTCAATGAAATCCTATGGAAGTAGGAATGAACTAAAAAACGTTCGCTCTTCTCTGCCCGTTCCTCGCCGTGGACACACACCATATTTATATACACTACCGGTCAAAAGTTTTAGATCGGTAAGATTTTTTATGTTTTTAAAATAAGTCTCTTCTGCTCACCAAAGCTGCATTTATTTGATTAAAAATACAAACAAAAACAGTAATATTGTGAAATATTATTACAATTTAAAACAGCTGTTTTCTATGTGAATATATAGTTAAGTGTAATTTATTCCTGTGATCAAATCATGATGAAAGCATCATTACTCCAGTCTTCAGCGTCACATGATCCTTCAGAAATCATTCTGATATGATGATTTGATGCTCAAGAAACATTTATGATTATTATCAATGTTTAAAACAGTCTTTTACATTTTTATTTCATGATGCTATGATGAATAGAAAGTTCAAAAGAACAGCATTTATCTGAAATGGAAAGCTTTTCTAACATTAAACACTACCCTTCAAAAGTTTGGGGTCAGTGAGAATTTTAATTTTATTTTTTGGGGAAATAAATAAAATAAATCAATACTTTTATTCATCAAGGATGAGTTAAACTGATCAAAAGTTACAGTAAAGACATTTATAATGTTAGAAAATATTCTATTTTAAATAAATGCTGTTCTTTTGATCTTTTTATTCATCAAAGAATTTAAAAAAAAATTGTACACAACTGTTTTCAACATTGAAAATAATAAAGAATGTTTTTTGAGCATAAAATCAGCATATTAGAATGATTTCTGAAGGATCATGTGACACTGAAGACTGGAGTAATGATGTTGAAAATTCAGCTTTGATCTGAGGAATAAATTACATTTTAAAATATATTAAAATAGAAAATGTCATTTTAAATTTGAGGGCCCAAGCCGGTGACACTGCCACCCCAGTGGCTTTAGTAGTTTTCTGATATATTGCGCAAACCTTTTACCAATCATTTAAATATAACTAAAATATTAATTTAAAAAAGAGTGCTTGTCTCAAGAATAAAATTTTGACAACTCATTAGTTATTATAATAAAAAAAGTGCAGTCAACAGAATTATTAGGACCCTTGGTAAATATGAGCAAAGGCGACTCTGCATTGTTTATCATTTAGATCTTTCATTCAAATAATTAGCAAAAATCGAACGTTGCATTGAAGTAAAACAATTGAAAATGAAATAAATGTTTTTCTCTAATTCACTTTGGCCACAATTATTGACATCCCTGAAGTATATTCCCATGTTTTAGCACAGCAGGGTGACTAGGAACATGAAACTGTCCAGCTTTTCTGCTTGCTTATGTTAAACAGTATGATCTATAACAGCGGTTATTAATCCTGGTCCCTGATATCATGAACATGATTTAAACCCACAGACACAACCGGCACCAGACCGTGAACACCGTTTAACCCGAGTGTAGATCTCGTACTGTAATGATAGTCATTATTGTGAGTGAATGATCTGACTATAGCACTACAGTGTGTGCAGAATTATTAGGCACGTTGATTTTCTGATCATATTTTTTTATAAAAATTTTTTTTTATAAATCATACATTGATTTATATAAGAACATTACAAACAGTAATGCAGATTAATCCATTTAAAATCAGTTGGAAATATGCAGCAATTAGTGTCAGTTAGCATTAGTGTCTCCCAACTTACTTCAATACATTAATGTTACTCTCTTCACTGGGAATCAAAATTGCTAAATTGGTGTGCTCCTTGGTAATATAAACAACCAATGTTACCAATCATTTAAATAAAAATAAAACAATAAGTCTAACAAAAAAGAGGCTCTTAATTACCAAATGTAAATAAACATAAACATAAAGTATGGTAACGATATGGTAATGAAAATAATAGTATTTCTCACTAATATATTGTAGTCTTCTGCACCAACATTCTTTTAAACATAACATTTGAATCTTAAGACTGCCTTTAGACTGTTATAGTTTGTCTTTCAGTTTTCAAATGAAGTTTAACTTTAGGATTTAAATAAGACACTTTTACATCGACAGATTTGATCTACTCACCAGTGACAGTAACAGTGATTCTCTTGTTTATGGTGAATCTGATGCTGTTGATCTGTAGTTCATAATCTCCAGTATCTTCAGCTCTGGTGTCTGTGATGGTCAGAGATCCAGTCTTCTCGTCCAGCTTCAGTCTGCCTCTGAATCTCCCATCAGGACCATCAAATGTGGAGAATCGTTTTTGTGCTTTAATGATTTCAGCTATGACAGTGTCTCCAAACATCCACAGCATTAAATCATCTGTCTGTATTTCAGTAAGACCAGAGTTTAGAGTGACAGAATCTCCCTTCATCACTGATAGTGCTGACTTCATTTCACCTGTAACAACACACACATGAAGATCATCGAGTATCAGCTACTCAGACATTACTTCAAGCTACACTGTGAATGACGTATGCATGCAATTTCCTGAAAATCCATATAACTGCTCTAAAATATAAATCATTATTATAGATTTATCAAAGTGTATTTTGGTTTGGAAGACATGGTTTGGAAGATGGATTTTTTTTGCTCTCTCTCATTTGTAATATTTTGTTCTTTTTTAATAAAAAAAAAAGTTACATGTTATAGCTTTAGATGCATGCTTGAAGATTTTTAACAGTCAATAATTTAAGTTAACAAATGTAAAATAATCAAGTCTTGTCTAATAATGCTAATTTCAATTAGTCTGTAAAGGACTTGAATCTGTCTGATTTATGCACAAAATGAGCAATACACAAATTAGTGTTTCACCTCCCATGCACAAGCATACAGTATACATACCGCTTTAATCCAAAGTGATTTACAAATAAGGACACACTCCTGACTGCGCCTGTGCTTTTACTGGTGTTTGGGAACTGATGAACAGAATGATTCAAATCTCCACTTTTCATTTAATTCACCAAATGATGTTTGATATGAAGCACTCGAATCAGAACATCACTTCAGCATAATGATCAAGTGTTTGAGGAACTAAACTCAAACAGTGTACTAAACAGTTAGTACACTGTTGTTTCTTAGCCTTATTTTTGTCCAAATAAATGTTAATTTAAACTATTCTAGAATGCTGATCTAAATAAATTCATTGGGTCTCATTCATGAAACATTCGTAAATATACAAGTAAATATGTGAGTGATTTGCGCGTAAAGAGACATTCCCGAAAATTCTTCTCCTGATTCACAAATACTTCGTAAACGTCAGATTTGATAGTGAAATGTGTGTGTGGGTTAATGAATTCCAATCAGTCGTAAACATTTACATTTACATTTACATTTATTCATTTAGCTGACGCTTTTATCCAAAGCGACTTACAATTGCTATATATGTCAGAGGTCGCACGCCTCTGGAGCAACTAGGGGTTAAGTGTCTTGCTCAAGGACACATTGGTGTCTCACAGTGGATTCGAACCCGGGTCTCTCACACCAAAGGCATGTGTCTTATCCATTGCGCCACTACCACCCCACTGCGCCACTACCACCCCACAACGGGACGCGCGTGCACGCTCATTCTTAATTACCATAATCCCGCCCATTAAAACCGACTGACAACTATATATGGCCATCATATTATGACACCAAACGAAGGATTTCAACATGTCTTCTCAAAAGCGAATGAAGAACAGAAATTTCTCTGATGCAGAAATTGAAGTTTTATTATCAGAAGTTCATTCAAAACGCCACATTTTATTTTCAAGCGTACATAGTGGCGTATCAGGTCCTAAAAAAAAAGGATTTTTTAGGTAATACTTAAATGCTTTAGGTAAAAATGCTTGGCAGCATATTACAGATGCAGTTAATGGAGTTTCATCTGTTAATCGAACAGTCCCAGAAGTGAAAAGATAATGGTTCGACATGAAGCTTGACTGCAACACTTGTGACTTGCGGACTTGTAAAAAAAAAAAAAGACTTGCGGACTTGTGTTCCGTTTGCAGATGCTATTACTGGCTCTCATAATAAAAGTAAAAAGAAAAAAACATATGTAATTAATATATATAATATTTTTTCAAAATGCTGTGTAAATATGTATCGGATTATGGTGAATTAAAAGGCAGCCTTATTAATGAGCAAAACGTTCAGATGTTAAACGCACTAACACTATTTACGCGTGGCTGGGACTAGGTGTAGATTTCTTTCGTACCAACTAACATTTGGGAAATATGAACATTTTAATGAATCCGAAAATTTACGCCAGAACCACTTTACACACGATTTACACAAAAATTCGTTCTGCTCGTGTTTCATGAATGAGACCCATTATTACTATAAAAGAGTTGATAAACTCACCACTGGCAGTCAGGCTGTATGACTTGTGTATGGTGTGTCTGCTGCTGCTTTTCCTAATACCAGCTTCATAAAATCCAGAGTGTTTGGTTCCGATTTTTGTGATGGTCAGAGATCCAGTCAAATAGTCCAGCTGCAGTCTGTCTCTGAATCTCCCATCAGGACCATCAGATGTTGAGAAGATTCCAGTCTTTCTATTGTGTTCAGCTATAGGAGATTTTAGATCTCCAAACCTCCACTCTATCATATCATCTCTCTGTATATTAGTGCCAGAGTTTAGAGTGACTGAATCTCCCACTATCAGTGACACTGACTTCTCTTCATCAACACCAGACACAGCTGAAGAAGAAAGAGAAAAAGATTTTCTGTCAGAGAAATACATCAGTCTGTTGTTCTTTTGATAGTTGACGGCTGTTCCTTACATCAGTGGTTCCCAAACTTTCTGAAAGCGCATGGCACCCCTTTGTAGCGTTTTTATCCCCACGGCACCCCAACCCAATTAAACTAAACGTACATGTGTACATACATGTGTTTAATATTATTATGAAAATAGCATATAAATGATCAAATTCATTTAAATTTTGTGTCATTTATCCACTTTTTACACTTGCGAAGTTTGTTGAGCAGCGTGTGGGACATGTCAAAGTCACATAGGCTACGGTACATCCAATCAAAGAAAATGGTATAAAATTAGGAAAACACATTTCAAGAGATTTATTTTTGTACTTCTATGTGTGTACATGTTTGTTGATTTAACATATAACCTCAGAATTTCATTATTTTGCATTATGTTCATGATGGCCAAGTGATTCTGATGAGGACACCAAAGGCACTTATAGATTTTGATCCATATATAAAATTAAATCTAGATGAGCAAACAACAAATGAAGGATAAACAGCAGCATGAATTTATTATGAATGCATCACAACAGAGATAGGTCTAACACAGTGTCCAGACCAGACATGACGGGACGCCGCGACACGTAACGATTCTATTTTTCAGTGATGTCACGGCTGGAACAACAACAGAAAGTATGATTATCTCAGGTACTGTTTATGTGCTTTATTTAATGTCCCCTCCCGCCTGATTCATCTTCTCCACAACTTCCTCACCAACAGACAACAGGCTGTTCAGGTAAGCACAACAACCACACCTATACTGACCTCTAACACAGGAGCCCCGCAGGGCTGTGTTCTAAACACCATATTTCTCAAGTATGCAGATGACACTGCAATCCTTGGACTCCTTACAGATACTCATTCAACTATTAAAGGAACACTCCACCGTTTTTTTAAATAGGGCTTATTCACCTTCTTTCCTACATTTAGATAGGTGGGCAAATGCATTTTTGTCTCAGTGCATGCAATGTTTTAGTTTGAGAGGGTCGGCGCTAGCTTAGCTTAGCATAATGAATGGAATCCTTTGTTGCCAGCTAGCATGTCCTGAGTAAAAGTGATATAAAAAATAAAAAAACCCACCTAATTACTTCTTGTGGCCTGCGTATTCACAACGAGTACAAATAGCGATGCAGATTAACACTAGGCGATTTCCTAGGCAGATATTGACTTATATGTTAAGGACCATTTAGGGGGAAGCACAGGCGTGATATCTCTGCGCCCAAGTAGCAGTGCTTCGCCTGTGCTTCCCCCTAATAAAGTCCCAAGTCAATATCTGCCTAGGAAATTGTGAATCGGTGTGAATACGCAGGCCACAAGAAGTAATTAGGTGGGGTTTAAAAAAAAAATGTATATCACTTTTACTCAGGACATGCTAGCTGGCAACAAAGGATTCCATTCATTATGCTAAGCTAAGCTAGCGCCGATCCTGTCAAACTAAAACAATGCATGCACTAAGACAAAAATGCATTTGCCCAGCTATCTAAATGTGGGAAAGAAGGTGAATAAGCCCTATTTCAAAAAACGGTGGAGTGTTCCTTTAAGAATATTTTAACACAGTCTCTTACTTTATGCAGTGGTGTGGAAATAACTCTCTCAAACTCAACATCAGCAAAACAAAAGAAATGGCTTTTGGATCGGCACAATTCCACCACCCCATTATCATTAACAACGAAACAGTAGGGAGTCGGGATAGTAGACCACTTCAAATATATTGGACTCACAATTGACAATAACCTCACCTTTGAACACTACACAACAGACATACAGAAGACACTACACAACAGACATACAGAAAAAAGGAACCCAAAGACTGTCAGCGGTGCGTAAACTAAAAGGACTTCATGTTGCCCCCATCTACTCATACTACTGTACATCAGCATAGTTCAACCCATCCTACTATACTGTTCCACCTGCTTTTTCAACATGCTTACTGTAAAATAACGTAACAAACTTACCCAGATAACCAATACTGCCAGCAAAATAATAGGTTTGCCCACTCCAAATCTACAAGAACTAAACACCAAAGCCATCACATGTATCGCTCATGTAATATCCCTGGACATTTCTCATCCACTTAGTCGCTACTTCTCACTCCTACCCTCTGGTAGGAGGTACATAAGTATAAGATGCAATAAAACCCGCTTCAGCAGAAGCCTAATCCCTTCAGCCATCCAAACACTCAATAAGACAAAGCCACACAGATAAAATAAATTGTATGCAGTGAAATAATGCATGTTTTTCCCATATATGTCTATGTCAAATGTCTATGTATGAAATATGTATGTCTATATGTGCCGTGAATATATGTATGATGAAAAGCGTTTCTGGAAATGTGAAAAAGAATTTCCCTAAAGGGACAATAAATACCTCCCGTGGACCCACCATCTGCAGGAGGGACCGTAAGGGGCCGGTGCAAAGTGGATCGGGCGGCAGTCGAAGGCGGGAGCCTAGACAACCCGATCCCTGGACGCGGAATCTAGCTCTAGGGACATGGAATGTCACCTCTCTGGCGGGGAAGGAGCCTGAGCTTGTGCGTGAGGTTCAGAGATTCCGACTAGAGATAGTTGGGATCACCTCTACGCACGGCTTGGGCTCTGGAGCCACACTCCTCGAGAGAGGATGGACTCTTCACCACTCTGGAGTTGCCCATGGTGAGAGGCGGCGGGCTGGTGTGGGTTTGCTTATAGCCCCCCAGCTCAGCCGCCATGTGTTGGAGTTCACCCCGGTGAACGAGAGGGTCGCTTCCCTACGCCTTCGGGTCGGGGATAGGTCTCTCACTGTCGTTTGTGCTTACGGGCCGAACGGCAGTGCAGAGTACCCGGCCTTCTTGGAGTCTCTGGGAGGGGTGCTGGAAAGTGCTCCGACTGGGGACTCCATCGTTTTACTGGGGGACTTCAACGCCCACGTGGGCAGCGACAGTGACACCTGGAGGGGCGTGATTGGGAGGAACGGCCCCCCTGATCTGAACCCGAGTGGTGTTCTGTTATTGGACTTCTGTGCTAGTTACAGCTTGTCCATAACGAACACCATGTTCAAGCATAAGGGTGTCCATCAGTGCACATGGCACCAGGACACCCTAGGCCGGAGGTCGATGATCGACTTTGTGGTCGTTTCATCTGACCTCCGGCCGTATGTCTTGGACACTCGGGCGAAGAGAGGGGCGGAGCTGTCAACTGATCACCACCTGGTGGTGAGTTGGATCCGATGGCGGGGGAGGAAGCTGGACAGACTCGGCAGACCCAAACGTACTGTGAGGGTCTGTTGGGAACGTTTGGCCGAATCTCCTGTCAGAGAGATCTTCAACTCCCACCTCCGGCAGAGCTTCGACCAGATCCCGAGGGAGTCTGGAGATATTGAGTCCGAGTGGACCATGTTCTCCACCTCCATTGTCAACGCGGCCACTCGGAGCTGTGGCCGTAAGGTCTCCGGTGCCTGTCGAGGCGGCAATCCCCGAACCCGGTGGTGGACACCGGAAGTAAGGGATGCCGTCAAGCTGAAGAAGGAGTCCTATCGGGCCTGGCTGGCTTGTGGGACTCCTGAGGCAGCTGATGGGTACCGACGGGCCAAGCGGACTGCAGCCCGGGTGGTTGTGGAGGCAAAAACTCGGGCCTGGGAGGAGTTCGGTGAGGCCATGGAGAAGGACTATCGGTCGGCCTCGAAGAGATTCTGGCAAACCGTCCGGCGCCTCAGGAGGGGGAAGCAGTGCCCTACCAACGCTGTTTACAGTGGAGGTGGGCAGCTGTTGACCTCGACTGGGGATATCACCGGACGGTGGAAGGAATACTTCGAGGATCTCCTCAATCCCGCCGTCACGTCTTCCATTGAGGAAGCAGAGGCTGAGGGCTCGGAGGCGGACTCGTCCATCACCCAAGCTGAAGTCACCGAGGTAGTCAAGAAACTCCTCGGTGGCAAGGCACCGGGGGTGGATGAGATCCGCCCTGAGTACCTCAAGTCTCTGGATGTTGTGGGGCTGTCTTGGCTGACACGCCTCTGCAACATCGCGTGGCGGTTGGGGACAGTACCTTTGGACTGGCAGACCGGGGTGGTGGTCCCTCTTTTCAAGAAGGGGGATCGGAGGGTGTGCTCCAACTATAGGGGGATCACACTTCTCAGCCTCCCTGGGAAAGTCTATGCCAGGGTACTGGAGAGGAGAATCCGGCCGATAGTAGAACCTCGGATTCAGGAGGAACAGTGTGGTTTTCGTCCCGGTCGTGGAACACTGGACCAGCTCTATACCCTCTACAGGGTGCTGGAGGGCTCATGGGAGTTTGCCCAACCAATCTACATGTGCTTTGTGGATTTGGAGAAAGGCATTCGACTGTGTCCCTCGCGGCGGCCTGTGGAGGGTGCTCCGGGAGTATGGGGTCCGGGGCCCTTTGCTAAGGGCTATCCAGTCCCTGTACGACCGGAGCAGGAGCTTGGTTCGTATTGCCAGCAGTAAGTCAGACTTGTTCCCGGTGCGCGTTGGACTCTGGCAGGGCTGCCCTTTGTCGCCGGTTCTGTTCATAATTTTTATGGACAGAATTTCTAGGCGCAGCCAGGGGCCGGAGGGGGTCGGGTTTGGGGACCACACGATTTCATCTCTGCTCTTTGCGGATGATGTTGTCGTGTTGGCCTCATCAGACCAGGACCTCCAGCATGCACTGGGACGGTTTGCAGCCGAGTGTGAAGCGGCTGGGATGAAAATCAGCACCTCCAAGTCCGAGGCCATGGTTCTCAGTCGGAAAAGGGTGGTTTGCTCGCTTCAGGTTGGTGGAGAGCTCCTGCCTCAAGTGGAGGAGTTCAAGTATCTTGGGGTCTTGTTCACGAGTGAGGGAAGGATGGAACGGGAGATTGACAGGCGGATCGGTGCAGCTTCTGCAGTAATGCGGTCCCTGTACCGGTCTGTCGTGGTAAAGAAGGAGCTGAGCCGCAAGGCGAAGCTCTCGATTTACCAGTCAATCTACGTTCCTACTCTCACCTATGGTCATGAGCTGTGGGTCATGACCGAAAGGACAAGATCCCGGATACAAGCGGCCGAAATGAGCTTTCTCCGCAGGGTGGCTGGGCGATCCCTTAGAGATAGGGTGAGAAGCTCGGTCACTTGGGAGGAGCTCAGAGTAGAGCCGCTGCTCCTCCACATCGAGAGGGGTCAGTTGAGGTGGCTCGGGCATCTTTTCCGGATGCCTCCTGGACGCCTTCCCGGGAAGGTGTTCCGGGCATGTCCCACCGAGAGGAGACCCCGGGGAAGACCTAGGACACGCTGGAGAGACTATGTCTCCCGGCTGGCCTGGGAACGCCTCGGTGTCCCCCCGGAAGAGCTGGAGGAAGTGTCTAGGGAGAGGGAAGTCTGGGCATCCCTGCTTAGACTGCTGCCCCCGCGACCCGGCCCCGGATAAGCGGTAGAAGATGGATGGATGGATGGATGGGACAATAAATATATACTATACTGAAAAGGAGTAGGAGGATGCTTAGGTAGCTAGCTTGAAGCCAATGGGGCTGTCAGTAAAAACAGGTCCAGTCTAGTCACTCTGATGTTAAGGTCTTTTATTTTTTTTCCAAATCAGGTATTGGATATGGGTGTGTATGTAGGGGTGTATGTGTGTGAGCGTGTGAGTGTGTGGTTTATGGTCAAATACACACACGCAGGGAAAAACAAAGGAAGAACTCAGTCCTCTGCACAGTGCATCCATGTGCACCAGAATGAAGGTGCCATTTATAAGGCCTGATAGTGTCCTAATTGGCTTGAGATTAGGTGGGTGGAGCTAAAACTTAATAGGAAAATTAACAAGCTAAGTGGGGTGTGGCACATGCTTGGCACCTTGACGCTTAGGGACACACAACTTCTCAACATATACTATGTAATTCTTTCACACTTACATTTCCATTAAACTGAAGTAATCTAAATCTTATTAATATACATCAAAGTTTAAAAGTTTGGGGTCACTATGCTCTTTTTTATTTAATAAATTAAAAAAATTATTTAGCAAGGACACCTTAAATTGTTCAAAAATGTATCAGTAAAAAATGTATAAAATAACAAAAGGTTTCAAATAAATGTTGTTCAATCTTTCTGTTTATCAAAGAATCCTGAAAAATCAACTGTATCTCATTCTCCACACTTCAGTAAGAAGCACAGCCATTTTCTACTAATAATAATAAGAGAAAAGGCCATTATAGAAAAAAATATGTTCTGTTTTGTTTATATGTGGCGCAGTCGTTTGTTTCGTTTTGTTTTGTTGTTTATTTTACGTTATTAAAGTCTTTAAATGTTCGCTGGTTCCCGCCTCCTTCTTCCCACAACAACAAACAGCTACATAATGATTTAATTTAGGCATATAATAATACAACATTAGTTATTAAATGTGACAGTCCAGTGGGGTTGTTGAATACACCAACTGCACTTTACAACAGAAACAGAGAGCAGAAATTATAGTCCACATTGATTATAGTATAACAAACAGAGATTTAATCCATAGAAATTAGTTAAACTTGAATGAAAAGCAAACAATGTCTTCATGTTAATATCCTAAAATCACCAAGCTGTTTCATATTGTCTATGGGGTATCTATAGTCTGTTGTGTCACCAACATCAGGAACCTGAAATATTATTTCTGAAGTGTTTATTCTGTTCTATTAATATTTAATTGTATGGTGTATTACTTACGCTTTAAGTAAGCATTATCAATTGGTGAGTTTTTGTTGACTGATGAAGTATGTTGTATCAAAGTATGAAAACACATTAATATGGAGTCAAACACACATCCACAAAGGGGCTCCTTAGCATGTAAAGGGTCTATTTTATTTTATTTTAGAGAAAAAAAATCTGTTTTTGAGTCTCTGGTGTATTTTGGGATTATTTATAGTTAGAAATCAGACATTATAGACAATTATTTTTCTTGTTTATTATAAAGAAATGTGTTGGCACAATAAACTGCATCTGAGGTGTCATACAATTTGGACTCCTGTAATTATTGACTGATTATTTGGAAATCTGCTTTTCCTTCATCTTAGATCAGATTCAACTATATTGTCATTTTGAGAGCCAATGAAAGACAATCTTAATTATCAATATTGGAACAATTCAAGATCAGAAGACCTCTAGACCTACTCGTCTAAATTCATCTCAACAATACAAATTTTCCCACTGCTGTTTTGAGTGTTATCATTTATTCACTGATTGAGGAACTGTTTACCAACAAAAGAAAATTATTTAAATGACATATTTTAACTGTCTTTTTAAGAAATATAAGTCCAACTGATGACTTAACTGATATGATCATTTTATCATAGAATTAAAATAAATATGAAATCTGTTGTTTTTCCTTATAATAAAGCAACAATTGCATTGAATATTAAAGGGTCTGTTTGTCAGTTCTCTTGTCAGATAATGACAAATAATTTATTTATAAATATATCATTTTAAACTGAAATTCTTTGTATAAATGCTAGTTTACCAGTAACTATTTGCATCTGTAACAAAACATTGTAGAGAAATTAAATTGTTCATAGGGTGTTAATTATGTATAGCAATTATTTAATTAAAGAACTGTGAGACACTCACCACTGACACTGAATATCTTCTCTGGGGACCCTCTGGAGTTTTTTATCTTTAGTTTATATTCTCCAGAGTCAGTGGTGTTGATGTTTGTGATCTTGAGATATCCAGTCAGTTTGTCCAGATGCAGTCTGTCTCTGGATGCCCCTTCAGTAATGATGGGGTCACCACTGATTCTAGCAATGCGATTTCCATTTAGCCTCCATTCTATCACATCACTACTCTGTATTTCAGTAACATCAGTGTGTAAAGTGACAGAATCTCCCTCAATGACTGACACTGTCTCTGCTTTATCTGCATCACCAAACACACCTGCAGAACAAACAGAAACAGACAGACAGAAATTAAACATATAAAACACTCAGAAGTCATCAAACTGATCAGTGGCACTAATAAACCTCACATTTGCAGTCTGCATTAAATCTGAGTCTACACTGTTCTGTGTATGCCCATCACGTTGCCTATATGCATGTATGCGTATATTACACACAACAACGGATTAATATTTGCATTTGAGGAACCCAAACTTATAACTCACTCTTAACAGCAATTACATAGAAATGAGTATACAATTTTTAGGCTACATATGTTTGAGTTTCGTTTCAAACAAACAGTAGCCTAGAATTTAATTAAATGCATTAGATTCATTGGAACTCTGCCATGTCTACTATAAACATTACTACGACTAAAATATCATGTAGTAGTCATTGTTTTTGTGCACTAGGCTATACAAAAAATGTCCTACATATAGCAAATATAGAATGCTCGTTTCCTGTGGGTAGAAAACGAAAACGAAAGTGCTGCAGTTGTTCTTAAAAAATAACCACTTACCGATCTCAAATAATAAGAAAAGAACATGTGTAAGTGTGCTCTTCATGTTGATGTAGAGATGAGTGACGGATAGTAGATGATCCGTAGATTTATTCAAGTCCTCTGTTCTCTGAGTGTTTCTGAACCGCGCCCATACGAGACGAACTATTTACGTTGAGACGTTTACGCCGCATTTATTGGTGAGGTGATTGATCTTGGTGATTTCTATTATGCTGAAAGAGACTGGTCTATATTGCTTAATGATTTTAAAATAAAATAAAATAAAACAACATAAAAATAAAAAGCGCAGTCCCGTTTTCAAAAATGGCTGAATCTTCCATGGAATCTTCCCATACATACAACCGGCATAGCGTCATAGAACGTCTCTGAAAAGGTTCACGCCCACTTTTAGGGGAAAACAAACCGGTGTTACCATAGACATCATATATAAAGGCTAGATGTCTCGTGCGCACTGCTGGCCAATGGAGGTCGACGTCCGCACGTGGCGGCCATCTTGCCACAGTGTACTCGCTCACTACTTCAATGGTGCATGTACTTTTAAATAACCATAACTTGCTCATTTTTCTACCGATTTTCAAACGGTTTGGTTTGTTATAACGTCAGAGATGTAGTTATGACACTGCATACATACACTGCATACATATAAAAAAATAATAACATACATGTTCAAGCATTCGGAATTATAGCCACGTTAATAACGTTTGTAAGAAACCAAACCGTTTGTAAATCCGTCAAGATTTCAGCGAGATAAGAGGATTTGTGTGCATGTTGATCATTCACCTTAATGCACAGAGCACTGTGACAAGATGGCCGAACGATGATGCCGGAAGTGACTGCGCCATAAGACATCTAGCGTTTATATATGATATCTATGGGTGTTACAATATATTCGGTTCCTGAAATATTTGGTTCCAATGGGTGGAGCTATCATGAATATTCACGAGACCAAATCGTGGGCGGGGGCGACCAACAGGCGAGTGGAACAGAAATTATTAGTAGCTACAGACCTTGGAAGACCTACATTGGAAGTCCTACAATAAATACATTTTTTTCCAAATTTCTCCCAGATTAGTTGTTGTTGACATTCTATGCTATAGAACTGTTCGTTTCTCATGAATGACTGAGATTAATCTTTTTAATTTTACATGTTTAAATAAATTTTTACAATTATATTATTGTGTTTTTATTCTGTCTCCCAAAGTTGTCTGCATATTTTTAAAATAGCCTTTAAATTATAGGCTGATCAAGACAACATACGAACTTGGAGTTGCATGTTGCATGCTTTGAATGTTGCTTTACCTTTAACTGGAAATCTTTTTGATACCGTCATACTTTATAATTTTTTTATATCACAACCATCATTATCAAAGGTTATCATAAATGTTAAGCTTCAGATGAATTAACAGTTGTTTTTTTCTAGCAATGCTTTAGAACGTTGGTCAAATTAAGTGAAAATAATGACTAACCATTAATCATAGAAATTAGGCCTACATCTTATCAGTTTATTAATGTTATCATTCTTATGTATTTTTTTTGTAAACAAGTAAACACAAAAACACACTGGTGAAGTAGGCATGGGTCTACTAAAAATGAAGGAAAGGTATAGTTATAAATTCTTATTTGAAAAATAATATTATAGTAAATATTTTATTGGTCTTGCTGTAGTAATTTTGTCCTTGATCCCATGCTTTTCTATTGTCTAACATTCTAATTTTTACAGATGATGAATATGAATAAAATATTTAATTTTAAGACACTAATTTTGAGTTAATGAATGAATGCTTTAAAAAACCTCAATAAATTTTACACAGAAATATGTTGAGGCAGATGTTTTTGTTTTTCAAGTTTAAACAGTCTAGATAGTATTTAGGATAGGTAGATAATTTTATGTATATTATATTATAAACATATATGCTCTTCTTTAAATGATAATACTTTTTAATTATATGTCCATGACCCACCACACCCGAGAAACTTATTTTCTGACCTGCAATTAACTATTGTACACACCTCTGGCCAATAAATAATTGGTTCATTACATAGTTTGTGGAGCATTCAACATCCACATTCAATTGGCTATGGTGATGTTTTAAAAGAATTGTGGGTGTGTGAGTCTCAACCACAATTCATCAAAATAAACCTACCCATACTTATTGAATTTGTCATTTTGGCTGTCAATATAGATAATATAGTAAATATATATATAAAAAAAGTCCTTCTTAGAAGGGCACAGAACTTCACAATCAAAGGTGAGTTAAGTAACACTTAGTGATTTCTCTGATAATATCTTCATGATCAAAACATACTACTTTTAGATGAGGTCTTATACTATATTATACAGTGAGGTTTTTATTTGCCCTGGGTGCCTTATGGCCTACAACATAAAAGTGGGCTCTTCTTTGTTTTCGATTGCTGTTCAATGCACAGAGCATGCCTTCAAGGAACATCTCTAATTTTCATTTTCAACCACAACGTCCTATATAGCCTATGGGAAAATACGTACAGCTCAGTTTGAATTCAGAGCTACATTCATGGAGCATATCCTAACCCATTATTTAATATAGTAACCATTGTGTCACCAAACTTTGCTGTGACTACTGAGGTCAGAAAAGGGAAATATTACTACAGTAGGAAAGGCAAACAATAAACTACTATCAAGACTACAAATTGCACAAACTAAGTAGCTACAACATTACTTTAGTTGGACCTTGCTTTGTATAAATACAATTGAAATAATTATCACTTAATTTGACCAACGTTCTAAAACATTGCTGAAAACAACTGAAGCAACTGAAGCTTAACATTTATGATAAAGTAAAGTTGTGTATCAAAAATATTTCCAGTTGAGTGTAAAGCAACATTCAAAGCATGCAGCATGCAACTCCAAGTTCATGACATGTTGTCTTGATCAGCCTATAATTTAAAAGCTATTTTAATAATATACAGACAACTTTGGGAGACAGAATAAATACACAAGAATATATTTGTAAATATTTATTTAAACATGCAATAATACACATTTAAAAAGCTTAATCTCAGTCATTCATCATGAGAACAGTTAGGAGTAGTTTAGGACAAAACGCGATCTGAGGCGCTCACGCTAATAAGTTCTGTTCCACTCGCCTGTTGGTCGCCCCCGCCCACGATTTGGTCTCGTGAATATTCATGATAGCTCCACCCATTGGAACCAAATATTTCAGGAACCGAATATATTGTAACACCGGCGAGCGCCATACACATTATCGGATTAAGGACGTGTACTAACCCTTGCAAACATGTAATTTGTATTTAAACATTTTTTTCTTCACAGAGTAGGCTACCCCTATTATGTATTTGTATTTAATTAAAATTGTCCACACAGTATTTTGTATTTTTATTTTATTTTAAATACAATTTCCATGTATTTATGCCCATCTCTGCCTGCCATCATCATCAATATCTTGCTGTTATGGAAATATCATGAATTACGGATGATGCTATTGAAAGCTAAATCAGGCTATAGTTGTATGGCTGGACAGAAAAGTACACTCAGTAGCTACTCTAAATATAAAGACATAAAATTAAACATTTAAAGATGTTTACTTCTTAAAACCGAAGTAAAATCATTCACTGGCTACCTGGTGACTCGATAAGGTACGAGTAAATGTCCGGGTAATACACTTCTGGCCAATGGGTGGGGTGGTTAGACCAATTTGACGCTGGTAGAATGAAAGGGACATGTTTTTAAAGGGGGGGTGAAAAGCTGTTTCATGCATACTGAGTTTTTTACACTGTTAAAGAGTTGGATTCCCATGCTAAACATGGACAAAGTTTCAAAAATTAAATTGTACGTTTGAAGGAGTATTTCTATGCCAAAAATTGTCCTTCCTGTTTGTCACAAGTTTCGGAAAGTTTTTTTCGAGTATGGCTCTGTGTCACGTAAGATGGAGCGGAATTTCCTTATATCCAGTAGCAGTTTTAACATTAAGTGACATGGCATCTGACGCACAGAAGCCAATGGCACATGTCACTATGCATATTGGCACATCCGGTGGCACATCCGGTCTTCATTGGCATGTGCCAGTGGATAGTGGCATGTGTCACTGACATTATTGGCATGTGCCAGTGGTGGATAGTGGCATGTGTCACTGACATCGCGACACACTGACACCAAGTTGCGGAACATGTCACCGTGTTGCGACACCTCCAGTAGTGACTGACAGATTAATCGAACACCTATAGCCTACTGACGTAATTGTGGCACAAAATCCTAAATAAATAGCCTAATTTTGTGATATTTAAAATATCAATTAAACGAAGTAAAGTGCATTAATATTTTTTCAAACGTGTTATTTGTGTCACGTCTGTATTTGATTGACATGTGCCACTGAATGTTGTGTAATACCAGTGCTACTTTATGTTGTTTATCTCGCAAAGTCACAAACTGCGCATTCTAGAAAAGACATGAAATAAATCTATCATGGGTCACTACGAATAACGTAGGCTATTAACAGTCGCGTCCGTTACTGTAAACCTTTATTTTTGCGTGATGCTGCACAGACGCACGCCAGTAGGTGTCAGTATAAGTGAGTGTAACACTGGCCAGCGCAAGATTCTCCTCTATGGCTTTAATATTTCAAAAATAATTGTATCGAATTATATGTTGTAGGCTACACATTAACTTAGCGATGTTATAAATCATATTTTTTGACAGCATAAAGCAAATTGTTATGCAAATTGCATATGATGCAATCCATTGGCACATCTCACGTTTTAGTGACACATGCCAATATCCACTGGTACATGCCAGTTGGCCTGTGTCACTAAAACTGTCTCTTTATGTTGTGGCACCTCCAGTAGTGACACCTGCAGCTGTCTGCCGGAGTATAATGTAGATTATGTAACATATGCACATAGTTAATTTGTACAACAAAAAAATATTTTATTTATTGAATAATCCCCTAAAATTATTTTTGAAATATTAAAGGTAGGCTACTGAGGAAGGTCCTGCGCGACCGAAAGTTTGTTGAATTTTTAAAATGCACTGAGCACTTTTTTGCACTTGTATAAATAAAGAATATTGCTAGTAGCTCGGTATACTCCTTTTCAGATACATAGCCTAACAAACAAATGATTTTTAATAATTAATTTTTTTACACTTTTTGGAAGGACTTGAAATATTAAACCCACAGATGAGAATCTTGCGCTGGCCAGTGTTACACTCACTTATACTGACACCTACTGGCGTGCGTCTGTGCAGCATCACGCAAAAATAAAGGTTTACAGTAACGGGCGCGACTGTTAATAGCCTACGTTATTCGTAGTGACCCATGAGAGATTTATTTCATGTCTTTTCTAGAATGGGCAGTTTGTGACTTTGCGAGATAAACAACATAAAGTAGCACTGGTATTACAAAACATTCAGTGGCACATGTCAATCAAATACAGACGTGACACAAATAACACGGTTGAAAAAATATTAATGCACTTTACTTCGTTTAATTGATATTTTAAATATCACAAAATTAGGCTATTTATTAAGGATTTTGTGCCACAATTACGTCAGTAGGCTATAGGTGTTCGATTAATCTGTCAGTCACTACTGGAGGTGTCGCAACACGGTGACATGTTCCGCGACTCGGTGTCAGTGTGTCGCGATGTCAGTGACACATGCCACTATCCACCACTGGCACATGCCAATGAAGACCGGATGTGCCACCGGATGTGCCAATATGCATAGTGACATGTGCCATTGGCTTCTGTGCGTCAGATGCCATGTCACTTAATGTTAATACCGCCTCTCCTTATATGGGTCCTAAGGGCACTTTTGCCGGGAGAGCGCGGGCGCACTCGTAGACCACAGACAGAGAGAGACTGAGCGAAGGCAGTACGTTACCTTATCAAAACGCTCTGGTCAGCTCACCAAAGAAGGGTGTTTTTGGTCACCAGGGCAAGACAACCCTGCACAGATTCCTAAAGAACCCAGCGTTAAGGTAAAAGTGGATGCAGATTGTTTTTCCGGGCCAAAAACGGAGTTGTGCGAGACTGTTCCCTACATTTCGTCGACGATGTTTTATAAACAAAGCCCAGATCGACGGATTTGCAGATCGTCTAATGTCACATTGATAAAGGTTCGCTGCGAGGTGGTGAGTAAGAAACTGCTTCACATGTTTCTCTGTGTGTTGTTGTTAGCTCGGTTAGCACAGCTTACCACTGGCCGCACGGCCCGCCTACAGACGCCCGTTTTTTTCCGGAAAAACTGAGTAGTATGAAGCTGCAGACTCGGAGCCTGCTGCATCTACAGTCCCGCACCCAGAGTCCCGCATTCTCAGACCCCTCGTTTTTCGAGACAGCGCCTCCTATCAAATTAGATCGGATAAACATGTGAAGAACTTAAGCCGAAACGTGAGTATCGTCAATTTTATTTAGCGAATCATACCTCATTCGGTTTCTTTTTTAATCAAACTACTTTATAGCTCATCGATACACCAACATATGAATAGTCCATTTAATATTTGTAAAGTAGTTTGTAACAAAATTTGAGCCGTTAATGTAGGCTATGTTTTTTCGCCTTTTTTCCCAGAAAATATTTTGATAGCTTATACGTTAGCCTTTAACCTTGGACTTTTGGTAGACAAGCCATTGTAAAAATTTGATTAAAATTAGTTGACATTAAAGTAGACCAATTAAATACATTAAGTGTGTTAATATCAAAGAATGTCATCATTAATTATTTAATCAGATTCACCATTTTACCTTTTTTTTTAATTACCGGACCTTTTTTCCTAAAACTATTAAGTTGAATTAATTAATGCCGGAGTAATTATTTTACTTTATATAATTTATGTAGACTACTTAAATTAGTTATTATAAAACGTATTAAAATGAATCAATATTAATTTAACTGATATGAAGTTGTTGCCAGCCATTTCCTCCGTGGCCCTACTTATCACCCTAGGTATGCTTGTAATTTGCATTTGCAAAAAAATATTATTTATTATTACACAATATTTTTGACAATGGCATTCATCTTTTATTTTAGTGAAGTCGAGGAATTTGACAGAGCGATTGCAAAAAGAAGGAACATTCGCCTACCAGAAATTTTTATACCTTATGTAGGCTATTTACATTTTACATTTATTCATTTAGCAGACGCTTTTATCCAAAGCGACTTATAAATGAGGAGGTTTTTTTTTAATGCAACTGAAGACGAAAAGTAAAGTCACTAACACAATTCTTTCCTTTTTTCTTTCCTTTATCCTGTTTACAGCAAGATGATGCTTAGGTGATCGTTAAATAAAGTACAGAATTGTTTATTATTGGTGTTTTGTCTATTCTTATTTGAGTTTTGCTTCGCATTCAAAATATAAAAAAACAGGTTTTGTAATGTTAGCAGGTATAATGTTAATTAGACCATTATTGAACTGAAAGAAAAATTGGAATTTGAATAAAAAAAAACATTGTAGCAATACAGTATAATATCACATAATATTTTTCAGAAGATAGTTCAATATGCAATTGCGACTTTATTTCTCAGAATTGCGATTCTATATCTCGCAATTCTGAGAAAAAGTCACAACTCTGACTTGATATATTGCAATTGTGAGAAAAAAAATCAGAATTGTGAGATAAAAAGTCGCAATTATTATTATTTATTTATTATTCAGTGGCGGAGTCAAGCTATTGTATGCCTTCCATCAGTAATTTTCTTTCAATTACACCCACGCTCAAAAAATAACTACTGGGTAATTTGTTAGTCAGAGAACACAATGAGTTTTTTTTTGCCACATGCATTAAGCAGGGAACACAAATATTTATTTGGATAACTTTAAATAAAACGAGACCGTATTGCATCCTATTGTTTTCAATGGCATTTGGATAAGGGTGTTATACGATTTTCCGAACAGCAGGAGGCGCTGTCTCGAAAAATGAGGGGTCTGAGAATGCGGGACTCTGGGTGCGGGACTGTAGATGCAGGCTCCGAGTCTGCAGCTTCATAATGTTGGAAAAACTCGCTACAGCCTATCTGTCTTTTATAAATATAATAAAACTAAAGACTTTTTGGAGATATGAAGGATGCAATACTACTCTATAGGTACTCAAGATTAACAGGAGATTGAGTGAAAATGTTTCACCCCCCCCCTTTAAGTTGCCCAAATTAAGTTTATAAATGTATCGTTCACGCTCTATGGAAAGCAGGGTGGACATAATTACGCTACATATTTCATCTAAGTGATTTCTGAAGTTATACACGTCTGCCGGCTGTGTACGGACGTTGTTTTGTGCCGGTATTTTGTATTGAAGTCTGACTTGTTTTCCCCTAAAAAGGGGCGGTTACGAAATTGACAGTTAAGTTCCCAGATGTGCCGGTTGTATGTATTGTTTGTATCAGCCTACAGCGCCACCTACTAACGAACCAACGAACACCACACGCTCAACAGACACGCCCATAAACAGCAAGGCATGCGCTACGTCACAGATCTTCCCGTCCCCATGGTAACAGCATGTATTATGCTTTTAAAACTTAAAGGTATAGCGGACGATTTTTTACTTCCGGGTGGATCACCTATACTATTGGTCCTCCTAATTGTCAATCTTTCTGGTGAATCAATCAAACTTATTCAAAAAGTGGAGAGCATAAGGGTGGGTCTTATCTAAAATTCGGAAAGATCCTCCGCTATACCTTTAATTTTGGAAACATTTGGGAAAAAAATGATATATAAATTTGTGTTAAAAATATATAAATAATAATAATATTAACTGGCTTTCTATTAATAGGCTACACTGCAGTAAATATCTCTGTGGTTCTGTTTATGGAAGGAGAACCTATTTATGTTATTAGTATAACATTTGAACATTACAATCTTTTAAAATAATAATAAAAAAATAGTTTTTTTAAAGCACTCAGTCACTAAACTGAAAATGAAAAAAAATAGTAACAAAAGCACAGACCAAATCTGAACTTGATAGAGGAACACACATTACCTCATCTGAGCTAGTTATTAGTATTTGATTTACCCCATTACAATAGCCCCTTTACAGTTACCTCATAAAAAATACACTTACTTTTAGGTTCAAAATTCTACATAAGAAATCCAACAACAAATATTTCAGCAAAATGTATATTTTAGGCAGAATTATTGCGCTCCCATTCTATTGAGCTCCGTTTTCTGAGCAGCAACGCATTCATTGTGAAGTTTGGCGGAGACTCAAACGGAAATATTTGCATGACTTTCTTACAGAAATGTAAGTTGTGCACTGGGTAAAACATCACATCTCAAACGTATTAAAATAACCCAAAATATATTATTTTTTCACTTCAAATTATCTTGGTTATGTTAAAAATTGCCCCTATAACCTCATTCCCTATTCCCTGATTAGTCAATAAAGTCCACTTTAGTCCACTCATTGCGACTCTCACAGTGCATTGTGGGTATTCTCTAGCGTTAGGCCTACATCAGGATGCACAAATAAGAATTGCACCCCAGTTGTACACGTAGGCTAAGGCCCCGTCCACACTACTGCGTTTTCGTTTAAAAACGGAGACCTTTTGCTACGTTTGCACCTCCCGTCCACACTACAACGGCAAAAACGGAGGCCCAAAACGGAGAAGTTTAGAAATGCTGCCGACCCGTTTTTCGTTTTGAATCTCCGGAGGGCGTTTTAGTGTGGACGGGTCAAAAGGAGGACTTTAGAAACGATGACGTAGTAGAGGCTCACGCTCGGCTCTATGATTGGGTGTCGTCAGTCATGGCGTATATCTTTGCTAGCAGCTGTTGTGCAAGTAAATTCTGCATTTTACAATGCTATAACTGCCTACATGCGCCGGAGGCAAGCTATCATTCGAGCGATCTGTGACAATTCCCGTGTGCAGCGGCGGTACCGACCGCACATGGAGCGTCGATTTTGGGTTTACCCGGGAAGAACCAGCGCATGGTGGGATAATTTTATCAATGAAGTTGTGTTTACACCGGCATGCGCATGCCCAGTGTTGGCGAATGGTCACGTGATCTGCGTTTTCAGTCGTTTTAATGTGGACGAAGATCAATTCTAATACGCAGCTAAAACGCTGGTGTGGATGGAGATCGTATTCGTTTTAATTCTCCGTTTCTAAACGAAAACGCAGTAGTGTGGACGGGGCCTGAATCCGAAATTGCCCCCTTAACCCTCATTCACTATTCCCTGAGCTAGTCCACTAATACTGATCACTTAAACTCACTAAACTCGTTATCGTGGTGCATTGTGGGATTGAATGAGTGCACTCCATAAACATCCAGCACTACGGCTGAATCCCAAATTGCACACTTCATGTGGACTCGCGGTCTCGTGGCCTCAAATTGCCCGTGCTCGCCAAGTGTACAAGTCTGTACACTCTTGAATCATTGCGAACGCTAAATCAGATAAATGAGGGGAGGAGTTTCGTGGCTGTTTGACTTTCGGTCATGATGTCATCAAGCTTGTCCCAAAGTGGACTCGAGGCCAGCGCCACCGTAGTTCTGCATTTCCCGACGTCACCAAGTGTATGAGTCATTTGTTGTATGGTGAAGTTTGTCCACTGGGTGGTGCTGTGGCTGTGTATAATTAGAGCACCCGAGCAACAAGTGTGTGGGTTGGTAATTGGGAAGCAGTTTTTTGACCGCACGGCAGAGTTGCTCGCAAGGTGGATTTTATTATTATGCTGTCCACAAGGTATGGCTTTTTTTGTACAAGGAAATGCCACAAGAAGTTTTAAGACAAGTTTTGAGATCATGTTTAATGGAGCACAAGTGATAAAGAGTAGAGTAAGTGAGTTTGTACGCGTTCTAAACTTGCTTAACGTTAATCCTATTATCAACGGCAAGTGCATTGGAAAGCCAATACACCAAGTGTGAACTCGAAGGAGGTCCACAAGGCCGGAGTGTGACATTTGGGATCCAACCTATGACTGTTCTCTCAAATAGTCCACTATTAAAGGGTAGGCCTATAGGGGGCGATTTCAGACACAGCCCTGAACTCATAGCCTGACTACGTCAGTCTTTGTACTTCCGCTCAATTTTAGTTCGCTTCTGTAGGCTACTCAGTCTGAGATAGCGACCTATCTCTCAGTTTTCCTCCAGCCTCAAAACAGCCGGCCAATCAACGAACAGAGGGCGGGCTGAGAGCCGTGACGTAGACGCTGATTGTACCGTGGATGCGTAGATTTACTTCACATAATCTGCAAAAGTTGTTCACAGCCATGTTCACTCCGGTATTTCGCTCGATGGTTTTGTTTTCACATCATACATGTGTTTACAATGGAAGTTAGATGAGGCTGAGCATGCGCATAACACATGTCATCACCAAACATTATGTGACTGGCTTACGGGTAACCAATGATTTTAAACTTCAGACAAGCCCCCCCCCCATTAAATATTTTTTTTTTATAAATGTACAATTGAAAGAAAGAAAGAAAGAAAGAAAGAAAATCCATGTAATTTTCTATTAACTGGACGGCTATAAAATGCCAAGCCCAATTCAGATTCCAGGTCCTCGGTTTCTCAGTGGTCGTTTTCCTACTGTCAAATAAAAACACTCTGGTCAAGTTATTTTTTTATATATGGGTGGGAGACCAAATATTCAAATATTAGGCATAAAAAATATTGAGTTGTGTTGTACTGACTCTTGCATTTCCCACAATATATGTGGTCTTTAAGATTTTGTATTTTAAATTGGATTTATTCACCAATTTGTTGCATTCGTGCCTAAAATTGTCATATGGTATTTATATATTTCGCGTTCCTACCCCAAAGCAACAAAATAAAATAAAATTCTTTATCAAAATTTATAAGGAAAGACAAGTACTTTGTTTAGGCTTGGCTTGTAGGGAATTCCAAACCTGCGTATTTTCAAATGCACATAACTATAGAACCCATTCTAAATGCGCATGTGAACACCATCAGCGTTTCTCACAGGCTCGCGTTTAAAGTCTGTGTAGAGGGAATGGTGTCGTCTTAGCGGCCCCTAATTTAATAACAAATGATCGTTGCGACGGAAGCAAATCAATCAAAACTAACTTTAGATGGAAAATAACTTAACTCTGCTATAAAGCCAAAACAATATCTGTTACCTTAAATTATACGCTTATCTCTGTGAAGCTGCTTTGAAACAATCTACGTTGTTAAAAGCGCTATATAAATGAAGATGACTAGACTTGACTTGACTATGGTGTGACATAAAAGTTATTCTATATAAAATGAAAATGGGATATACTCTCCCTAAGTAACTAACTTCAACATAAATTGTTTTCATTACTATCTTAAGATTTAACATTTCTTTTCGGCAGATTCATTAGATTTTGTATTGTTTTTCTAAATCATCATGCAAAGTAAGTCATCTCTCCTCAACCTTTCCAGATATTTTAGATTCATTGTTAAACCCGGTTATAAATCTATGAAAATGCTTGTGACTCTTGCTGATACTATTTCTCTTGTGTTCCGTTGACTTTTTTATGATTTATAATTAAGAAAGTATTTTTACTGGCACAATTCTGAATGTCACACCAAATGATATAGTGTCACACTATATGATGAACTGCACCACTCCACAATTTGTCAATGCAAAAAACTGTATTTTATTTGCATTCAACATTCAATTAATTCAATTCAGTTAACATTAATCAAAACATTAATCAAAAACTTTTTAAATTATAAGAAACTCATAAATATGAGTAAATCAAACACCATCTCACTTCAAGAACATTAAATTAAGTATAAAATTGAAAAGAAATACATTAATTGTATAGGTAATTTAATGTTCACTATTAAACATTCAATATTATCATTGAATATGTTTTGAATAGTTATTTATTTATCATTAAAAAAGGTGTATGTAATATTGTGTGACAAATATATCATATGGTGTGACTTAGAAAAACAGTCACACCATATGATACAGTGTCACACCATATGACGTTTTGTTCAGTTAAGCTAATCTCTTGGTTAACTAAAAACAGCTAGGTTATACTTAGCATGTAAATTGCCACATGGCAGGAATGATTTTTAAGAATTAATAAGTAAAATTTGTATAAAAGTGTTTCATTTTTATGTAAATAATGTCACACCATAAGACACAAAACATTGACCACTAGTGAGCATATCAGACACGGAGCTTTTTAATTAAAAATTAAAAAGCCAGAACTCAACTCTTGACCTTGCAAACCACGCCAGAGATGGCACTGCAACTTCCTGGTTGAGTGTGGACCTCTTCATCATAATGATGTCTGTTGAAATGGCCTAATTCTGTTATTTAAACTGTAAATCTATCAATTATTTATACTTTGCTGATATATATTGTCATATTAGTAAGGTCACACATATCCCGGACAGTCACACCACATGACAATTTTGATGTTTAGATAAAAATTTGAAGTAGAGGTCTTTATACACCAACTACAGCTATGGTATGCTGTAATAATATCTTGTCAGAGGAACAACATGAAGATATATATTTTTAACAAATACCCATTTTTAGTAGGTTATGACATCATGGACGGGTAGAATTGCATGTCATGTCTCCCACCCATATATAAATTTTAATATCCATGGAAAACATGACAATTTCCCATTTGGGTGAAAGCCGAATGGAGCACAGGCAGAAAGAGAGAGCCTTGACAACAATACCTCACCACTCTACAGATAAAGCGTTAAACCCCAAAGTAACAAAACAAAATAAAATAAAATTCTGTATCCAAATTTGACAAGGCACCATTACTTTGTTTAGGCTTGGCTTGTAGGGAATTCCAAACCTGCGTACATATATTCAAATGCACATAACTATAGAACCCATTCTAAATGCGCATGTGAACACCATCAGCGTTTCTCACAGGTTCGCGTTTAAAGTCTGTGTAGAGGGAATGGTGTCGTCTTAGCGGCCCCTAATTTAATAACAAATGATCGTTGCGAGCGACGGAAGCGAATCAATCAAAACTACCTTTAGCTGGAAAATAACTTTATTAAAGAACCGCTATAAAGCCAAAACAATCTCTATTACCATAAATTATACGTTTATCTGTAAAGCTGCTTTGAAACAATCTACATTGTTAAAAGCGCTATATAAATGAGAATGACTTGACTTAATAAAATACTGTAAACACTGAAAACAGCGATACTTCCCTGCTAATAAATGTTGTTAAGCTTTGCTGCATGCACAGATTAATCCACCCTCCATAAATAACACTTGCTTGATTCTTGATGTTAACATAAACCAGAGGAAACCATAGAGTAAAATAAAACAGCAATCTCATTATTCTCTGTTATATAACAGAATGTGTAGAAGTGTAAAAATAATTATTAAAATTGAAATAATTTAACTATTATCTGTAAATTAATTCAGCTGATAGGCAGTTTGTGTTGTGAATTAAAAAAAAATTCAGGCAAAGCCCTGTTCCCTCCTCCTCTTCCTCACAATGTAACAATATATGATTCATCTGTGAGAGTCTGATGATGATGATGATGATGATGATGTTGATGATGACTGTTATGCTCATTTTTTCTGGATGTGATGTCATACACCACAATACAGGCAGCAGCCACACCCACCAGAGCAGAGATGACCAATCGGGTGACAGCTTCAGAAACATGACAACAGAAAACACAGTCTGAGGAAATAAAAGAACAATATGAATCAGAACAGAACATTTAGACAACAACAGCATTTCACCTGAGAGTGACAACCTTAAATACTGCATTTATTTATCATTGAATGTTAAGTGTGTAATTTCTGCACTACTAGTGGCACAAAATGGAATTGCAAAATTAATTAATTGGTCAGGATGCTCAAACAAACAGAGCAATTATTTGTAAGTGACACAGACACAGTGTTTTAATAGGTGTCTCTGGGAGGAAGTATTTCATTATTGGGGGAAAAACACCTTTATTTCAATGAAAGCATCTCAGCAAATAGTTGACCGTAAAGTGATGTTAAACTTGCTTTTTTTTCTTCTTTTTTTTTTACATTTTTGAAGTTATATTAACAAACACAAAATTATATAACAGTCAGGACAACAAAAGTCACATTAACACACAACGGAGACAAAATCTGGATTGCCTCAGTCAGCAAATATATGCAAAATAATTATTGAAAATATAAACATAAATTACAATATTCACAATTGTTTGATGGTTTGAAGCTCCATGTGGTTTCAATTTTTTTTTGTGACCAGAGCTCCCCAAAATGTAACTGTTCCATTTGGATCTCATTTAACCACCTCTGGAAACAAGGGGCTTGTGAAGTTTTCCAATTGAGGAGTATTACTTTTTTGGCCGCAATCAAGCCTACCATTAGAGCATGCTGAAGAGTATGAGGGATAGTATCCATTACATCAGAATAGCCAAAAATAGACAGATTTTGGTCAGGTTGAATGTTAATTCTGTATGCGCTTGAAAATAATTAAAAAATGTTAGACCAAAAATCATACAAATTAGGGCAAAACCAAAATAAATGTGCCAATGTCCCCTAAAATGTGCCATTTTGCACCCATCACATTGAGAAGATATGGAGGGAAATATTTTGTTTAATCTAGTTTTGGAGAAGTGAATGCTGTGTATAACTTTAAACTGGATTAGATCTCATCAGACACTTCATCATTCAGTTCAGAAGAGCAGAGTACTTTGAGCTGAGTACAAAATTATAGCTTCCTATTTTGCCGATAGATTTACACTCTGTAAAATTAAATTTGGGAGAGAGGACTCCGGCTCTGGCATACAAAAATAAAATCGTAAAATAATGGTAAAAAGTCTGGCAGCAAATTTCCAACCACTTACTGTTAAATTACAGCAAATAACAATTTAACAAAATTACAGGCAAAAAAACGTAAAAATACAGAATTGACTTTACGGTCAAAATTAATTAAAGGGCACCTATTATGCAAAATTCACTTTTACATGGTGTTTGAACATAAATGTGTGTTTGCAGTGTGTGAGCAAAACCACCCTAGAATGATAAAAATCCACCCAGTAGTTGTTTTACTATCTCAATAAATCACAAGCACTGTCTCAGAACGAGCTGTTCTAGATTTCCCTCACTGTGACGTAGAATTGCGCTAAGCCCCACCGACGTGATGATTGACAATCTGGTTTTGGCATAGACCCCGCCCTCGGTGATCTGTACACCACCCTCCATTGTTTCAACGACAGCCGGTAATGTCTCCTAAGAAGGTGTTCTGTTGTGGGATGTAAGAATGGACATAGTAGTCTTCACTGACATCAGAGCCACTGAAAACGCAGCGGATGGATTTTATTTATGAAGAAAAGGCGCCACTTAAACTTCCTAAATACAAGAATCATTTTCTGACTGACTGAGGGTTAAAGTTAATCCTCAAGTGTGGATCGTTGCCTACAGTTCGCGATCCAACGTCACCTCCAGAAGATGTAAGTGAATTTTATGATTTTTGAGCCAATAGTCATTTCAATCGATGTCAGCCAGTTCAACAACAAATGCGTCTAAAGCTATTTATTGTCGTCGTCATAGGATGTCTCAACAAACAACGTCAGACAGTTTTATGTCACGTATTATTTTTTTGCAGCAATAACAAATGAAAAAAATAAAAAATGAATACCTCTATCTCCATAGAAAGTATATAAATGTCTATCTCCCTGCAGCATTTGTTTTCTGGTTCTGTAACGTTAGCCATCTTCTCATATTTGCCACATAAGCGTGTGTGTAAGTTAGTTTAAAAAAATTGTGCGAAAGTTATCACAATTTGTTTGTGTGTGTGTGTGTTGCACATCCATAATTGGGGACGCGATTAAAACTCTATAAGTACATAAATGTATTAAAAAAACATTCCAAGACGCCCTGGTCCATTCTCATTCGTGTTTATTTTGCTGGAGTCTCTTCATCATCTGGGTCCAGCAGGACGGGGATTATGCAGCTCATTTACATTTAAGGTGGTACACACCAAAACAGCTCTTTTTAAAACAGGCCCCAAAAATGACATTTTCAAATGGTTATGATAAATTAACTGTGGGGTATTTTGTGCTGAAACTTCACAAATACATTCTGGGGACACCCAAGACCAATATTACATCTTGTAAAAAGGGGCATAATAGGTGCCCTTAAAATTACAGTACATTACTGTTGATGATGGCTTATTAAACCATGGAAAAACGGATAAATGATGTCAAATTACATAAAAAGAACATTTAACTTTCAGGTTAAACTGTAAATTTAGGATTTATAAAGTTATTTTATAATAATGCTGTCTATCTACAGTAATTATCTTTTAATATATAGTTTTTCTGTGTAAAATAACTATGAAGTTATGTATAAAAATGCAATGAGTACATAAATTCAAATACAAAGTTTGTATATTTACAGTTTTAATTTTTGCAGATCCAATTTCACAACTTTGACCAATATCTAATTAAGTACCTAATAATAGCAAATGTAGAATCAATTTCTGTTAAATTAACTAAACGTATAAGTACAGAATACCTGCACATTTACAGTATTACTCATTAAACAAACACTGAACATCAAGATACGTGAATGATAGAAGCGTAGTATATAATTTAGAACATGTAAAAATATCCACATTAAAAGGCAATTGCTGTATACCTTTCTAATATTTACACATTTACAATTACATTTTATCCAAAGTGACTTAAAATTAAGAGAACAATAGAAACAACAAGTGCAGTGACGAGTCCCAGTTAGTGTAGCATAGTGCACAATTATTATTATTTTTTATTATTAAAACAAAGATTTACTATTATTGGGTCAAGTGTTTATGAAATATGGATCTTTATCAGTTTCTTGAAAATGTGTTGAGTTGGCCAGGTCATCCCACCAGCAGGGAACAGTCACAGTGTCTGGTTTGTGTTTCCCCGGGTGCCCACTAGAGGCATCTTCCCCATACTGTCACCATTACTTCTAGAACTGCATTTCCCACAATCCTTGTCTGGACTCATCACTGTTCATTGCACTCAGCTGTTCCCTATTCCATTGTTAGGTTATGTGTATATATACCCTGTCTGGTTAGTGTTTGTCACCGAGTCGTTGTTATTTGTCACTACACTTCTGAAGTCTGTTCTTGCCTGTTCTTGTTTTGTTTCTCGTGTTTGGATTGATATTTGTATTTTGACCCCTGCCTGGATGACTTACGATTTTGGATTACCCTTAAATAAATACTGCTTTTGGATCTACCCTTAAATAAATACTGCTTTTGGATCTACCCTTTTCCCGTGTGTGTTCCGTGACAGGAGCAGTCCAGGGAAAGGTCAGTGAAAGTGATTTTGTGTCTCTTTGGGATGATGACACCACAAGGCGAGTTCACTTGCAGAACACAAGCTTCTGGAGACACATAGATCTGAAGCAGTGAGTTTAGGTCTTGCTGCAGCATCTGGATCAGTTGCAGAGGTTTGACTGATACTGGAAGGCCTGCAATAGTCCAGTCTGGATAGAACAAGAGCTTAGACAAGGAGTTGTGTGGCTCCGACAGGAAGGGCCGTATCTTTCTGATGTTGTAAAAGGCAAATCAGCAGGATCGCATGGTTTGGCTGAAACCATAAGCAATTCTGTCCTGGCAAGGTTGAATTGTAGGTGAAGGTCATTCATCCAGCAATAATTTTCCATCAGGTAGGCTAAAATGCGAGCAGCAACCATCAGATCCTCTGGCTGGAATGAAAGGTAGAGATATGTGTCATTAAGTGATAGGAAAAGCTATGTTTCTAAATGACAGAACCTAGTTACAATACAAAAAAAAAAAGAATAAAGAATAGATGGGTGGAATCTAACACAATCGTGGTCTTAATCAAAACCAAACCTTGTGCAGCTACAGTGGCCTCACAAGGATCAAATGAATATTCACATGGGAAAATATAGTATAAAACAAATTACATTTTCTGCCACTTTTAGTGCAATCATATGGAATCAGAAGACTCGGCCATTACAATATTTTAAATTACTTCTTCCCATACCTTGTTTGCCATGATCATTCTGCTTTCCACTTGACCTGAAATCACACACAAAAAAAATATATAATATTTTTACCAACTCCGTATTACATTTACACATGTCAGAATATGTTCCACTGAGACAATGCAAAACCTCAACTGACTATGATCTGGAAGCTGAGCAGGAAAGGCTAACAGTGAAGTTTTGAGTTGAGACACCTAGGGGTGTAACTGTCTGTTCATCTGGATCAATGCAATTTTCATAACCAATGATCAAAAGTATCCTATGAAAAAGGCTACTATGATGACCCCAGGCCAACCAAAATGTAGATAAGTTAATTTCTTCATCAGAACACAAACATTCTATCAACTTTTATTTTATAAGCCTAATATATGCACATGTATGCATTCTATATATCTATATATCATGTTGTGCTCATATTCTAGTCTTGTGCTTTCCTGTATCATCAACAAGTACAGTATTACTGAGTTTGTTTTCTTAACAGTCTTGATAGCCATTATGAAAATTAACTATGGTTTAAGCACAAAGAAAAAACAAACAAACAAACAAATCCATGGTAGGCCTATTTGTAGTATAACTGTGGTTATTAAAAATGGTAATAAAAATCCACCAAAAACGTGGTTACTATAAAAAACCAAGGATTTTTTTTAAGAGAAGAGTTTTCAGCTTCCAGACGGTGTTTCAAAATGTCCCGCCATTTAAGAGATTGATTTAACGCTACTGACAGATACTATCGCGTATTAACGAAGATTTTATACACAATTAAATTGACTTTGATATGTATAACAAGTCTACAAATGCTTGTTTTAGGTCTTTTGAGATGTGGGTTCAACAGATGGAAAATGTAAAGATGCATGCTACATTTCATGTTTTGCCCTCCAGCTCTCACCAGTTAACTGAACATAATTTAAGAATGCTAACGTTAGCTTGAAAAGTGTAACTTAACACAAATGTATTATAAAATATATTATATAAAAGTATTAAGTTATATAAAATATGTAGTATAATGAGACGCTTACCTCAGCCGGTGTAGGCATGATGTCTGCCGTGACGAACCAGGCTCACTGGAAAGGGCGCGATATTTCTGAAGAATCCAAATGGACTGACTGAAAACAGGGCTCCTGCTCACGACGAACACGATTGCTTCGAACCACTGTTGATCTCACAATCCACTTCACAAGAGTAGTAGACTGAATTCAAATCTCCCGCTTGCCCTTGATACAGATCCAAAGTCAACTGATCAGCTAACCGTTGTGGGCGGGACTAAACAGTGGAAAAGTAATGGCGCGAATTTGAATCTGTCATCGCGCGCACGGTCGCGCACGGTCACACACACACACACACACACACACACACAAAGCCCTGAATGTGCAGCAACGGAGATTTGGAAAAATATTCATAAAATATGCATGAAATTGTGGGAGAATAAGACTCCCAATATGAAATAATGATCAAAAATGAGCATCTATTTCCAAGACAAGATTAAAAGACCAGTCTATGAAATAAAAAATAATTCAACTGTAGCCTATCTAGGGTACTGTATGTACAAATACTATTATTTAACCTTAAAAAAAACTCACTTTAACCCCCACATGCTTAATAATCTGTAAGAAAAACATATTGAATAGATGCAGATTTCTGCAGTTATACTTTCTTTTCTTTGTTTTCTAATTTCACAGAAAAAATCTGTAAAATATTACTTAATTTCTGTAAAATTGCACATAACTCTGTAAAAATACAGACAAGTTCCTTTAAAAAAAAAAGAAGTAAAATCGATGTAAAACCAAAATACAAGCAATTACCTGTAAATTTAAAGGAGGACTTTTTTAGTAATCGATTGTCGAGTTCACGCGCGTGATCATAGGTACTAAACCAATGCGCGTGAACTCGACAATCGATTACTGTGGACTTCGACCGAAAACAGGATGTAAATACAGGTATGAGCGCTGGCTGAATTAACATCATTTTTATTCATATCTTTCACATCTACTGCAGTCAGATTCACCGTGTTCACTCTGAATAAAATCACTCACATTGGCTGTGCACTTGTAATGACACATCAAGGATGTTAAGAGGCTAAAAGCAGGTTTAAATATTGCCCCATTGAAGTCAACAGGGTGCAAATTTTAAAAAGAGGATAACACGGTGTAGGCAACACCGATTTTTGTCGTTGTTCTCTGTATTGACAGCACTCCAAATGTACAAAAAAATGAGCTCAATGTTAAAATTGACTGGAGTTCTCCTTTAACAGTGGACCTTTAAATTACAGCAAATGCCTGTATAATGACAAAACGGTACAATTCTGTAAAAAAAATACAGACCATTACCTGTAAATGACATTTTTTTAAAAAAAATTTTACAGTGTAGCCTCCGCACAAACCCATAATGGGGAAATTTCAGGTAGCATGTTGTCCAGGATGCCCTTTTGCCAGAAAGTGAGAGCTCTGGCATTTGCTGCCCAATAATAATGCTTAAAAATAGGAAGGCCGAGGCCTCCACAATCATAGGTTTTTGCAGGTGGGCTTTTGCTATGCGAGGTGTTTTATAGTTCCACACAAATGACAGAATAACTGAATAACTGAATCAAGAAACTTAGGGAGAGTAACCATCTTTATCACATTCACACGGCCAATTAGTGATAAAGGAAGCAGTTTCCAGCTTTCAATGCTTAATTTCAATATTAATCATGTCTAAAAAAAATATTTTAACAAATATTTAGGATTAGAAAAACATCAGGAAACTCCAAGGCACTTTCTATAGCAAAGTTAAAAAGCCTTTATTTTTATGGCTTAGTCATTATAAACCTTTTAAAATACTCCGACGCGTTTCGGCATACAAGCCTTCGTCAGGGAGTCAACAATTTACAAAACAGGAAGAGACTTATAAGCTTTCAAACCACCAATCAGAAAACTCCATTTGGCATAAGTAAGTAAAGAGTTGTAGGATTATAGAAAGACCATTAGATGTCCTCCTCGGTACTTAGTAGAACAGAATATTTGTGACTACACACATACAATGCTAGCCTGGTAATACCAAACTCTGCTACTTCACTTTGCTTTGTAGACAGAGTCTGGAATGGCACAATTGAAAAGCGTTTTTTTTCTCGCGGGGGGTCGCTTGTCTGAAGTTTAAAATCATTATCAAAACTGAAAGATAAGCTGCTATTTCAGACTACAGAAGCGAAATGAAATTGAGCTGAAGTAGGAAGTCTGACGTTGTCAGGCTAATACAATGCATACATCACTACAAAAGTACAAATAGACAAAATAGAGATAAAAAGTGTTCAAAGAAAAACACTGAAATGAGATCAAGTTCTTCGTTCAGGCCTGGGTATCTCGTTGCCTGCAGTTTATCAATCCAGAAACTTTCTCTCGGGTTTAGTTGTTTTTGTCTGTCCCCTTTTCTTAGTGACAGTGGGATATGGTCAATTCCACATACCTGTACGGTCGATGGGTCACTCTTATGGTGTTCCCTGTAGTGCCTCGCCATAGGATAGTTCATATTGCCCGTGCAAATTGCATAATTATGTTTAGCCAATCTATCCTGTAAACGCCTCTTTGTCCTTTCATAAAACACTTTACATTCAGGTCACTTTACATTCCAGTCTATATATAACAAATACAGTTTTACAAATTATGAAATAGTTAATGGTAAACTGTTTTGGGGATACAGTATCACAAAAGGTTTTAGTCTGTAATACATTTGTACAATGATTACAGTGTTGACATTTATAAGACCCTTTGGGTCTAGATCCCAACCACGTTTGTTGGCCTTCTGGTTTCAAATGGCTCCGGACCAGTTTGTCTCGAATTGTAGGACATCTCCTGAAAGTGACCAGAGTTGGCTCAGGAAACAACTGACCAAGCACATCATCACTTTCAATAATACCCCAATTTTTTCTTATTATTTTCTTAATTTGTTCTGCCTCTGTAGGCTACTATACGTAGTAACAAAAATAGGTCTATGTTTTGTTGGCTTAGGTGGGTTTCTATGTAGAAGTGATATCCTATTTGCAGATTTGGCCCTGCTATATGCTTTCTGGAGAGTTGTAATTTTATAACCCCGTTCCTTAAAGCGTGACGTCATCTCTTTTGCTTTACACTCAAATGAATTGTCTAGGTCACAAATTCTCCTGACTCTCTGGAATTGCCCATAAGGGACATTTTCCTTCAAGCTTTTGGCATGTAGAATGGTGTTCCTGTCAGTAGGTTTTCTAAACACTAAAGTGTGTAGGGCACCATGATCGTCTTTGAAGATAGTTAGGTGAAGGAAATTAATACAATCTTTACTATATTTCAAAGATAGTTTAATGTTGGGTTTAATGTTATTCAAAAAAGCATGGAACTTTTTCAAATATCCCTCTGAACCAGACCAAAACAAACAAACATCATCAATGTAACGTCCCCACCAGACAATGGCCCTCATTTATCAAAAGTGCGTACACCAAATTTCCAGCGTACACCTGGCGTACACCCAAAACCACGGTGACTTTGAGATTTATCAATATGGACGTTGGCGTACGGCACGCTCAAATCCTACGCCAGCTCAGGAGGTGGTGTACGCACGTTTTGAGTGCGGGAATGCGCAGAAAAACAATTCCTAACACCACAAAACGCACTGACAAACTAAAAGATATGATATATTATGACCCACTGTAAAAAAAACAACAACATAGTAATTATAAACTTCAGTGTTTATTTTTGTGCAACATGGACTTAAATGTTTAATTTGTGTGACTTTACCAAAGCATTTGATTTGTAGGCATATGTATTCCTTAAGTTGCGAGCCTGTGCGCTTTACCTGACGTTTCAAGCCTTGTTAAATACTTTCGCCTGGCTCCGCAGTGCGAGTCTCCGCAGACTGCGCGCGCACCTCCCCAAACGGACGAGGCGTTTATACTCGACGCGCTCGCCGTTGTACTATTCTTGAAAACGATGGTTAGGCCAGGGTTAGGCCCGGCAGGTGTGCACAGACTGGGTTCAGTAATGAAAGGCTTTCAATGACCAAAAAATAATTCAGACTGACAAAATAATAAAAATTACATTCTTCTTCTTTTAAATAATATAATAATACAAATAATAATAATAAAGACATTCTTCTTCTAAATAACAATAAGCGTCATTAATAATAAAAATCTAGAAATCAATTTTGTTTCTTTCCACTTCCCTGGTTTCTCTTTCTTTCTCAAAGAAGTTTCTCTTCTTTGCCGTCTTCCGTGTGTCCATGGCGTAAAATGAGGGCGTGGGGGGAGCGGAGACTTGAATATATAGGGGCGTGTTATTTTAATGACGATCGTTTTCGGCCGCGGCATTTATCAAGCGCAGGTATTGCGTACACCTGGATTTCAAAGGTACGCACAGCTTCATAAATCAGGCGATGAGAGGAGTGTAAGCATAATCTTACACCAACATATACGCCCGTTTCTACGCAAGATTGATAAATGAGGGCCATTGTGTTTGAAGAAGGCATTCTTTTTCTGGTTAAAGACAAAATCTTCTTCCCATTTTCCCAGAAATAAACCTGCATATGACGGGCTGTAACAGGCCCCCATAGCACAACCTTTAATCTGTCTTATCCTGGAAGATAAAAATATTATTATTCAATGTCCATTTATTTAATGACAATAAAAAATCAGTGGGTGGCATTTCCGACCTCGGTCTCCTACTCAAAAAATTCTACATCCAAATTCTACGCTTCTACATCCATAGTGACTAGAAATGTATCGGAGCCTATGTTCTGTAGTTGTGTGATCTTATTAAGAACATATGTGGTGTCTTGGACAAATGCTGGTAGTGAAGGCAGACAAGGTTTAATAAAATAGTCAATGTACTTAGAGACTGGTTCAGTGAGACTATCATTACCGGAGATTACAGGTCTCCCCGGAGGGTTATCAACAAACTTGTGGATTTTGGGTAGCATATAAAATGATGCCACTCAAGGATTCAAGCCAAAGCCAAACTCAGATTCAGAGATCCAGTCATTGTATTTGGCCACATGCAATAGTTGTTTCAATTCCTCTTTGAGAGACTCAATAGGGTTAGATGTCAGTGGTTGGTAAAACTCTGTGTTGTTTAACTGACGAAAAGCCTCTTTTATGTACATATCCCTTCCCCAAATAACTATAGCACCACCTTTATCTGCATTTTTAATTACTAAATCACCGTCTTTGGATAATGCTTCCAAAGCCTTATTTTCAGTGTGAGACAGATTTCTCTGCCTGGGTGGTCTTTTCTGCTTAAACAAATTTTCAATATCATAATTAACCTTTTTATCAAATATATGTAATGCTGTATTCTGAACCAGTGGGCAAAAAGTTGATTTGGGCTTAAAGAGTCGCCTATGGGGAGGAGAAAAAGTCTGACCTGTGTCTATTGAGCTTGCAGGTATGGCCTGTGGCTTGTACCAGGTCTTGAGGTGTAAATTCCTGTAGAAGCGGAAGAGGTCGATCTTTGTGTCAAATTCCTTTGCAGAGTAGGTTGGTGCAAAAGATAACCCTTTTGAAAGGACTTGGATGCTCTCTTCCGACAGGGCTTTACCACAGATGTTAATCACGACTCATGTCTGGTTCTGCTCCGAGTCCATCTGGGTTCCCAGTTTCTTTCTGCCTCTCCGCGTTCTCCTCTTCCTCTTCCTTTGCTTTTGCTCCTGTTTCTGCCATGTCCTCGGCCGTATCCACGTCCCTGCTCCGATCCACTCCCTCTGTCGCTGGGGTGGGGTGGGTGCTCTAAAAAAGCCTCCCGAGGTGTCTGGACTGTTCGCAGGCATGGAACTTTCATTATCTTCACTGCTGGAAAAGTTAAACGAGACTGTTCTAGATCTGGGTCTTGCTGATGGGCCTTCAAATGTACCCCTAGGGATTCACATTTTCCAGCTGTAGACATTGCCCTCCTTGTAGTCTGTAGCTTTCCTCTAAAACGTACGTATTTTATCTTCTTTGAGGCTTTGAGTGAAATTCAAGAGGTCTGTCTGTCATATTGATGTTCCTAAATCCGTACAGCTGAAGACGCAGTGGCTGAGTTTGTTTTCAAAGGGAATATTACCCTCGATCAACGTCAATGCTTTCATGTTTGCGCAAATCATTCACACACCAGACCAGACTGCTTTATAAACAAGGGTCAGTAAAGCTGGTTTTGCTAAGAAGCTGCTCCTGAAAAAAGGATCGGTACCAACTATTCGTGTTCCTGCTGAACCTCCAGAATAACTGAAGTGAGTGTAACATTTTATTAACCTTTATATTAATATTTATATTAGTCTTTGCAAATCGCTAGCACGCTTCACGATGAATGCGGCTGTTTACATTCAGGGTACATTACGGCATGTTTTCTATGTACGACGTTCTTAATATAATTCATAATCCCACGTTTATAATGAACAACGCGTTATGGTTATTGTGTTTTTATTAAAAATGGTGTACGCACAGAACAGGGGGGCGGGGTGAGCAAAGCTCATTATCATTTAAAGACACATGCACTTAAACGGCGTGCTAAAAACAGAGCTGTTTTTGACCAGGTAAAATTAGTGTTTTCTTACAATACTAATGAGAATTTTTAATTAAAGTATATTACAAACTTTTAATTTAGACCCTAAAGAATCATATTATCTTGTACAAAAATGGCATTATATGACCCCTTTAAAGCTAGGGTAGGTAATCCTGTTCAGAAACACTTTTTTTTATACTGGGTGAAATGGTCCTTCCATCCTGAGAGTAGTCAATACATTATGTGTTCAGAAAAAGGAATGAAAAAAATCAGACCTCTGTAGCAGCTGCAGGACAGTAAAAACTCTGACCAATCACTGCCACTCGGTCCGATTGTAAAGAACAAATCAGATGCCTTCATGTCTCGTGCCCGAGCCCCACTGCGCGCGCTGCCCTGCGTGCACTCATCACATGTCACCGTTCCCGGAAACATTCAGCTCACTACACCGAGTAAGCAGGAGTTTGCGGCACAATGGAAGAGAAAATGCAGCAAAATCTACCAATGCCAGCTTTGCTGGTAACTGCTCGCCCTGATAAAAAGCCTAAAAAAAGAAAATCGGAGGCAGAAAAGGCTGCAACGAAACAGGCACTGGATAAAGCCAGAGGACAAACTCGCGTCAACATTGGTGCAGCATTTGAACGGTGGAGACAACTGAGGGAGCTGAAAAGCGATGCCGAGGTTGCGTTCTTTCTGCTGAACAGGTAATTATTTGTTTTGCTTCGGGGGGATTTGTTATTTCCATGATATATTTTACGTTAGGCAACGTAGCTACTTTTGTAGCTAGTGTTAGCCCAATGCTAACATTAGCTTCTCTGTCGGTGTAAGCCAGTTGCATTACAGGTCTGCTTATCTGACTTTTAGGACATGACATTTTGAACATATTGCACAACCATAGTCGCAAGTGTCTGCATTATAATTGTGATAAAATGACGTTAATATATTGCTTATAAACGGGACAACTGTGGTGATGTGGCATAACTGTTATGTGTTTTGTTAGCTACGAGAAGAAATGTTTGTTACTGTGTGAAATGGAAACAAAGTTGTGTTGTCATTCATTGTGTGTCTTTGAGATGCTAATTATTGTCAGATGTGTAATTGTGATATTCTTCCTAAAGGTAAATCACTGCCAAAGGAGTAGATCACCACAGCAGACGACGCCTCATGCAAAGCCTGACCTGTCAGCCATCCCTGGACACTCCTTTTCATATATATATATATATGAGGTGGGTGGTGTGGCGCAATGGATAAGACACATGCCTTTGGTGTGAGAGACCCGGGTTCGAATCCACTGTGAGACACCAATGTGTCCCTGAGCAAGACACTTAACCCCTAGTTGCTCCAGAGGCGTGCGACCTCTGACATATATAGCAATTGTAAGTCGCTTTGGATAAAAGCGTCAGCTAAATGAATAAATGTAAATGTAAATGTATATATATATATATATATATATATATATTTCTTATTTATTATATGTAAATACAGATTGTTTATGACAATCAAAAGCAGCGAAAGTACAGATACTTGTGTAAAAAAGTATTTCTCTTAGGTCTCTCTTGTTCGTTTTTTTTTTAAATAAAACAAATTGTTATACCACATTCATTGTCATTATTCATTTAGCATGTAAGGAGGTAAGAAAAGTAATAGCTTGTTTATGCTAAAATGGTAAAGGAAAGGCATTTATCGTTTCAAAATATTTATTCCAACATGACAAAAATACTCGGCTTTCCTGTGACCTGCACTGACTCCGACTCTGGATGCGCGTTCATGTTTGTGGGGGCGTAGCTTTGGACGGAGTACTGACGGGAGGGGGTGGAGCTTAGAAGAGGTGCCGCTTTCAAATCTTGCTAGCTCTCCAACATTACCCACTATAGCTTTAAGTTATGAAGTGTTTGTATAGAGGTAATTGTAGGTGGTGGTTTTGAGGAAAGTCTATCCATATATGGATCTAAGTAACAGTTGAAATCACCACCTATTATTACATTTGAAGAGTTTGCATCTGGAATTACATTAAAGATTTTGCATCATCAAAATTGGGGCCATAAATACTGAGCAAAGTTATGGGGAGAGAATTGATATGTCCAGAACATTATATCTACCACGAGGATCAGCAACCATGTATGAAAATCAAAAATGAACATTCTTATGGAAAATAATAGCTACACCTCTAGCTTTGGCATTGAATGGGGCCTGCTAAACCTGAGATATCCAGTTGGTCCTGAGTCTGCATTGGTGAGTTACACTAAGGTGAGTTTCCTAAAAAAAATATTAAATCAGCCTTGAGTGATTTCAAATGTGCAAACACTCTACTCCTTTTAATTACATGGCCCAGGCCTCTAACATTCCAGGAAGCCAATGTAATAGCTTTCCCATTCATATTAGTCATCAACCTCTATAACAATTAAAGACTGGGATATTGAAATGAGGCAGATAAAAAAAAAAGGGAAACATTAACCATTGAAATGCAGAACTCTTCAGGACTTAGAACAAAATCTGTGTGCTACCTTTAACTCTCTCATCTCACGCATCATATCACTGAACGCTCTTCGCTGTTCCATCACTTCTGCAGTATAGTCTGGAAAGATATGCACCCTGTGTCCGTTGTAGTCCAGGGTGCGATCTCGGTGAAGTCGAAGGATTAATTCCTTTTCTTGAAAGAAATGCACTTGTACAATGATGATGCGGGGTCTCTCCCCATCTGACAGCCTTGGCTTGAGAGTCAATGACCAGTGGTACCTGGAAGTGAGTCTCACCCAGTAGTTTTGAGATCAATGCTGCAACAAACTCAGTCAGTCTTCCTTTCTCCTCTCCCTCGGGGATACCAATTATTTTTCTATTGTTGAGTCGTGATCGCCCTTCTAAGTCGTTGACCTTCGCTCGAAGAGCTTTATTCTTCTTCTGCAAATCTGACAAAGCCGCTTCGAGAGCGCATAAGCGGCCCTCGTGATCCCGTGTCTGACCGTCGACAGTCTCCACTCTCTCCGCAAATTCCCCTACCGATGTCTGTAGTGTTCGAAAGTCTTCCTCAAACTTATCGAATCTTTCATTTATGGTTGCAAGAATCTTGTTTGATATCTTTTCCCACATCAGTGGCATATCGTCGGTAGAAGCATAACTATCGGCGAGATCGTCACTATTGTCACAGCTAACGCTAGCCGAAGGCTGAGGGCCAGAACTTTGAGGCTTTTGCTGGTTTTAAAGGCATTTTTTCGCGTATTCAGGTGAGAAACACAAGCTAAGTAGAAGTTCACAATACACTTATACGAAATAAAATATTAAGATGGCACCTAATTTAAAAACCTGGCGTGGAGGAGCTTGATGAAACGTGTCTACTCCATGTGCACCTCAGTAGCGCCCCCGTTGTTAAACTTGCTTAAAAATGTTTTTTTTTTTTAAATAGAATTTCTCCTGAAGGAACAATCATCGAAAATCTAGAAAGAGTTCATTGTCCAAGAACATCAACAACACATCCATTACTAACTTGATAAAATACATTAAATCAGTGACCAGGAACACATAAACAAACACATAAAATAACTGCTGACGTACCTGGACATGTCTGGCAGAGTTCAGTGTTGAGATGTGTGGTCCAGTTGGTGAATGAAGAAGTCACCACACAGCTGTAGGAATCATCCAGACACTCAATCTCCAGAGGTAGAGAGAGACTGATGCGGAGATCAGACGCACTGATGTTGGACAATACACTGATTCCTTTGTACCAGGAGAGAGTCACATCACTCACATTCACCACTGAACACAGCAAAGAACATGATGATGATGAAGATGATGATGAACAGATTGAAGAGTTACTGCTAATCACAGGCAGAGGAGCTGAAAAACATGAAAGAATAGAGGGAAATAAGAATAAGTTATGAGGCCATGCATGACACTCCACAAAGCACAATGCAAAAAATAAAATAAATAGAGGCAGATCTTAACACTGTGTGAGATTCAAACCCACAACGCAATGATTAAGAGCCAACGTCTATCCACTGACCCACACTTCCAACAACTTCTCTACATCGCAAAACTGGCATATGCAAGTTGAGGGTCATTACACAAAAGCACTGCTGTTGCCAGAGCCGCCTTAACCTAATGTTAGGCCCCGGGGCTGAGAGGTTTTGTAGGCCCCCCATCCCCTCGATTTATAGAGTCTCATTCTAAAAAAAGAGTAATATCTAGGCAATCTACATCACAGTTCAGAAATATCAACTTTATGCAAATGAAAAGCGATTTTCACGAGTGACAACCAATAGGAAAGAAGGCTTTCAGTGGAGCTCAGCTCCCGTCACCATCTCGAGTGAAGTGCAGGCAAGACAGAAGAATTTGAGGGCGATTTCACTGTATTATATGATTTAACTGTAACTAACCACAAACATGGATATAATAAAATGATGCATGGAAAAGGAAACTGTCGACAGTCTCATTGAGTTTAATTCATACATTTATAGTTCTAGTGTTGTAGTTTTATGATGCAAGTTTAGCACTGCTGCAGTTCATTTTACAGTTTCCTCTGCATCATGTGGACTATTAGAGACAAGAAAATGTATTATTTGTCAAATTCGGATGACATTTTAGTAATTTATGAAAGTATGAGTGAGTTTCATTTGTAGATTGATCGATCGTTAATCTAGTAAATTATTTAATCCTGAACACTGCTGTGGTAATATAAAAACACTCTCACAACAGCATACTGAGCCTAATTCCTAGTCAAAGGACCTGGTGTTTTGTATAGATGTGGCCAGACGAGCAGTCTTCCAATAACATTAGAGCGACAGCACTACCAACGCCCACAAGCGACTTCACAGTATAGAGACTAGTGACATACAGCGACAAAATCGCTGGCTGTGTGAACAGGGCTTATGGGGCCACATGGGTCACTCAGTCAGCAGACATGTAATGCGCGATTAGAGTGATTGACAGGAAACCTGGCAAGTTACAAAACAATATGACCTTTTCAGCTCATCGTGAACCTGAACTTGGGAGGCCCCTGGGCTTCAGCCCAGGTAAGCCTGTGCATTAATGTGGCCTTGGCTGTTTCTCTTGCTCTGTTGCTCTATTCTTGAATAAGGAAAATTATTTAAAGTGACAGTAGTGCTGATAGACATACACAAGTATGAACACAATATCTAGCAAGTTTAGTTTAAATACAGCAAAGTATTGCCAAGTAAAATCCTGACTTTTGCTTTGGTGTGAAACCGGAATGATGCTGAAAATTAAAAAAAAATTCACAGAAAAAAATTCCACTTTTGCTAGGCTTGGAGCCACTTATGTAGAGTGGACAAAAGAGGAGCAGTGGAAAACAAACAATAAAATCCAACAAATCAATGGGTTTTAATGTAATTAGGACAATGTTTCTAGGCTAAGTTATTAGCTTTGAAATTTGAGAATTCAGTGGTGTTATGAGACAGACTGACACAGACACCAAAGTTGGTCTGGAGAATTTTCAAACCATCATCAAATCATCATGCTAAATTCCACAGCTTTCATAAACTTTCATAAACTCTCATGGCGAAGTTTGAAGAATAATACAAATGCACAAATGTGTCTTTACTTTTGAGGAGACCAAAAGTAGTTCATCTATCCCCTCCAGATCCTGATCACCACAGAAAGCATTTTAACAAACTGCATAATGTCCAATGCAAGACCCTGTCCCCCATTTTTATATTTCATAAGATCTATAATTGTACAATGACAAAGTTTAATCATCTTAATTATAACAATATAATGCCACTTCTATAACATGTAGTGAGCTGTATTTCTCTACTCACCATAGACAGTAACAGCGAATCTGTGTTTAGTCTCTGATCTGCTGTTGCTGATCTCAACTTCATAAACTCCAGTGTGATTAGCTGTGGTGTTCATGATGGTCAGAGATCCAGTCTTCTTGTCCAGCTTCAGTCTGTCTCTGAATCTCTCATCAAGATAATCAGTGATTGTGTTGTTCACTCCATCAGTTTTAGCTATTAGAGGCCCGTTAGTTCCAAATGTCCACGTTATCAGATCACCTCTCGGCATTTCAGTGAGACTAGAGTTTAGAGTGACTGAATCTCCCTCCATCACTGACACTGACTTCACTGCATCTGTGTCAGCAAACACTCCTGAAGAACACACAGAAACAGTCTCTCAGTCTCACATTCAACTTTAAGTTGTTATAATGAAGATTTAACGGAAGTTTGAAGTAGTTTTGAAATGATAACAAACTTTGAGAAAGTAGAAAGATAGAAACAGCATCATGGGAAATAAATGGCAGGGTGGTAAACACTGATATCTTCACACACCTTCATTTTACATTTTGGTTTAGTGTTATAAGTTACATAAATAAACAGTTATATAATAGACGGTGGAACTGAAGTTCATTAGAGTTCCACACAAATAACATGCAATTATAAATCATAAAACATGTCTATAACTCACCAACCAGACAGCAGCAACACAGAGAGCAAAAAACAAATGTGTAAAACATTTTCTTCAACAGTTCAGTGGTCTGAAATAGTTACACTTAAGTGTGAAAACCAGAGAGCGTCTGCTGTAAAGATAACAAGCTGTTAACAGTTTAAACTATTCTGTTAACTTCCGCCGAACGGAATTAGACCACGGCCCCCTGCCTTCAACCACACGAGCTCTCTCCAAAACCCACTCAAAACCTGTCAGCCAATCAGAATGTATTGACAAGTAAGAGAGCCTTCAAGTTTTCTGATAAAAGGCCCCCACATTAATTTCTTTCTTTTTTCTGCGGTTTACAGCCATAGAGCCATAGCCATACTGTCATAGAGACAGGCTTCAGGACATCAATTTCAGCAAAAGCTGGCTAGTAGGTACAATTTATTTATTTTTTATTTTTTTAAAAATTTTAGTGACATCAACGCATTCTAAAGACTTATAACTCCAAAACTATAGTAAGGAGAGTCAAAAGGTAGGTATCATTTGATAGAACACTTTTTTTTAAACCGAAAAAAAAGAAAAGAATTTAATGTGGGGGCCTTTTATCAGAAAACTTGAAGGCTATCTTGTCAATGCATTCTGATTGGCTGACAGGTCTTTGAGGGGGTTTTGGCAGAGAATGTCTAATAAGGGGAGAAGTTCCATAGACAGTATATAAACTGGACACAGTGACCCCATAGATTTCAACTGAGAAAAGTGAAGCAAATTAGAAACACTCAATTCCTGATGGCTGAGCGAACTGCGCAGACTCAAACTGAGCTTGACGACGTGGATGTGACGTGAGAAACCTGTCTGACAGTTGTTGTAAGTCTTCTAGTATCTGTGCCAAGCGAAATCTGAATCATTCCCTTCCGAATCTTGCATAGACGGAGAGCGTGAGTAGGAGCAGGAGACACTTTTATTATTCTCTATGGGCTTCTCCCTTGACTTTATCGGACTTTATGCCTCCATGTCCCCCCGATTGACTGCGAGCTTCTCCTCCTGTCTATACGGTAATTTCCAGAGAATCGCGTGGTTATGACGCAATCGTTAGCCTATTTTTACAAAAACTGCTTCTACGGGGCCATAACGTAAGATACAAGGTAATGGAAGCTTTTATACATTGTCGTGTTTCTTTAGAAATAAATAATGGACAAATAAGAGTCTTTAAACCCCTCAGATGTAAAGTTATTCGTTGTCAAAGTGACACCAAAATGAATGGGAGTCAATGGAATGCTAACAGCAGGTGATGGCTTCTTAGCCAATGGCGCCCCCCCGGGGGTGGTATGCTTTTTGGGTGATGGATTGGCCCCCTGAGAAGTTCCACTCTCAGTAAACTTCCGGCTTCTGAACTAGTTGCAGTTCCATATGAGGGCGCTCACAGGACGAGTGCAGAATGAATGGAGGTCTATAGAGCTATACCCCTCAAAATCCAGTTTTCTCAGGATATAATTTTTGTCCAGTAATTTTTTTATTTATTATTTTTTTATTGCAAGTTAAAACATTGTAGCTTATACAAGGTAAAAGATCAATGTAATATATACACATACAGAAGAGAGAGGATCACCCAAAAAATAAATAAATAGACAAAAAAAGCAAAATAAAAGACAAGAAAAAAGACAAGAAAAAAAAAAAACAACTAAATATAAATATCAATATAGTGATGTATGCAGGTACATTGGTAAGTTTAAGCAATGAGATATTTTAGTGATATAGATTATAGAGGCAATTTAAGAAAATCATAATAATTGTGACAGAGTTGTAATAAAAGTAGTATTCATACTACTATTAATAAAAATAATTAGAACAAAAATAATAATAGTAGTGGCAATAGTAGTGGTAACACTAATATTCATGATGATAATAATAGTAGGGGTAGTAGTAGTGGCAGTACTGTAATCCTAATACTAATACCATATTTTAGGACATTATTCTCTAGGCCTGGGGTCCACTCTACCACTGCCAGTGAGCACAACCAACAGACCCCCCCAACAAAGACACATCCAGTAATTTGAATGTTGTATTCTTGATTTGCCATCAAGCGGTATCTCTGGTCGTAAACAGTCCTTCACTGACCAATCAGCGTTCATTAGCAGAATGCTAGCGTGTTATGGGCAACAACAACTCAACCTGTAAGAAATCGAAAGGACATAAGTACTCGTTCATTCAACTTTCGACCTATAACCCATGTTGACCTTGCAAAACAATCAAATCTGAGATTTCTCAACGGCAATATGGTGAAAGAGACAAATTTAGCCGTCTAGCCTCATAGACTCCCATTCATTTTGCACTCATGGGCGATCGCCCCTCAGGTGGAACTACAACCAAAATTCGGTACAATAGGGAGTGGCCAGGCTCTCCGTAGACGGGCTCTGGTTTTGGAGAGCGCGTGTGGTTGAAGACAGTGTGCGTGGTCTAATTCCATTTGGTGGAAGTTAACAGAATAGTTAAACTGTTAACAGCTTGTTATCTTTGCAACAGACGCTCTCGGGTTTTCACAGCTTATTCGCAGCTTCTTATTGACGCTATCCGTTCCACATTAAATGACGCGAACTTCTGCTTTTGCTGGCTTCTTATTGACAGTCAATAAGAATTTTTTCTCTTTTCGCGTTTTAAAAGGGATTGTGTTACTTTTGTTTCTATTTTCAGAATAAAAGAATAATAAACATATCAGCGAAAATGGACTGTAATAATATAAAGGCATATAGGCTATATTATATGCTACAGTATTTTTTGATTGTACATGTCGTCAGCTCAATTTAGGGACCATGTGTTGTTTCTCTTATTTACACTTTTTAGGGACCCTGTTTATATTGTAGGTCTATCTATTTTAAGAAAATAATAATACACTATTTTTAAAGGTAAATAACAAATAATAATAACCTAAAATGACTAAAAACTAGAATTAGGCCTACAGCATTCTTTAATTATTGCAAATAACAATTTAAATGTATTTTAAAAAAGTTGAATACTTTTTTTTTTTTTTTTTTTTTATTACAAATACAAATTTCATGAGGTAACCAGAGATTAAGCTCCAGCTTTATGAAGATTTCAGATGACCCAACATGCACATTTGAATAGATGAAACCTACCCCTGCAAAGACTCCAGAACATCAAACATGGATGATTATACAAAAGGGTATTATAGGTTATAAGGTAGTGATGATTTGATTCTATCAAGCGAAAACCGGTTAGGCAGGTTTTCTGGCCCAGTCAAGATAAACTGACCCAATCAGCATAATACTCTTGCATTTCTAATCCAATCAGCCTAACGATTCAACGTCTGGGCCAGGGGCTCCGAAAGCCATTTGGGCCCCGAAAGCCATTTGCAGAACAAAAGGTGAGAGTCTCAGTGATCTGCTGGAAACTCAATAATCATCATTTATACCTCAAATGCTAAAATCAGTATTATTTACCATGACGTTATGTAAGGAAGCATCTGAAATAGATTTTTAAATTTGTAATCCTTCACTGCTTTGAAATGATATGTATTGTGAAAAGCGTTATACAAATGAAAGTATGAATTAAATTTAATTGACTTGAAAGACCCATGGTTACTGTACATTTTAAAGTTATGGACCCAATCTGACAATGCAGAAGAGTTATCACATTGTTGGCCTATTTGGGGGCGTTTCACTGATGCTTTATACCCTTCATCTGTGCTTGAATATAATCATGCACAATTTCAGATATTTTTATTGTAGAATTTTGAAATTATGGACCCATGAAGTCAAACATAGTGCAGTTAGAAGAGCCATTGCATTGTTGGCTCAATTGTGGGCTCTATATCTCAGCTGCCTTTGAGGGTGCGTTAAAAGTTGCACTGGGGCCTTATACCCATTGTGCTTGACTGTCACCATGCACAAATTTAGAAATATTTACTGTAGCATTTTGAAGTTATGCACCCATGAAGTTGAAAAATGTGACAATTACAGGAGAAGTTGCATTGTTTTGGTTGCATTTGCATTTTCTGCCCATTTTGCGGTGCTGTTTCTCAGCCGTCTCAGAGGCTGCGTTAAAAGTGGACATGAGCCCATGTCTGAGCAAAAACAACATCAAAAGCCTCCTGTATGGCTTCCCATATCATTTAGTGACCTAAACAGCTATGTGGAATATGTCATGTAATGTGTACCAAGTGTGAAATCATGGATGGATCATTTACAGTCTGTCACACACATTCGTCATTTAAATGAGTAATGAATGACAGTGGCATCATTTGATGTCATTGTTTTGTGTATGATTGTATAAGTTTTCAAGTATGGACTCAAACTGACTAAGAATATATTACGGTTAATTTCATAAACAGTCAATTCAAAACTGTTCTCAAAAATCTGAATCCAGAAAACAGTTCAGTCTTAATATAGTAATGGAAGAGACAATCCTCAAAAACAGGCAGAGTAAAAACCAGCAACAGGGCAGAAGTAAACATGAGGAGAGGCTCGGGTAGAGAGAGTACACAGTCACTGCAAAGGATCATAAGACGACAAATGAAACACCCCGAATCCATGTGGACTTCTTGAACAGGCGTGCCTGATCACAAGTCCATCAGTTTTGCCATGTCCAATTTTGTACCACTTCAAAAGAAAAATAATTGCTTCCAGTTCGCCCACACGTTTAGAAGAGCAATAGATTAATTTTATATTTAGGGAGGAATGTAAACTCTCAATTATCATGTTCTCTTGAAGACATATACCATCCAGTTATTTTTTCCATTCCAAGATTTTGTTGGTCTGAATCAATACAGCATCATTAGCATAATGAGACAGCCCAATGAAAATGTGCAGAAGAAAAAATATCACTGTTGCAAAATGCGCTCCACGCATGCTCACTCAGCTGAGACACAGAGACAGAAGAAGTAAGGGTTTTCCTTCACAACTTAACTAGAGTCTACATCGCGCTCAGATGATATTTCTAAACACATATTTCAAACCTCAGAGCTGTTGGAATAAAATGTTTAAAGGAAAAACAGTTTTTTTCTGGCTTTGCTTTTGCCGTCTGGATGGTGAGTTACAAACTTTTTGGGGTGTTCTGGTAAAAGTTAGTTCAGATCAACAGTCCACCATTTAAATCAGTGAGAAGATAAGCTCTTGTTCTTAATCCCAGATATTACTGAGATGTAGATGTGAACATGAGAAGTTTCCTACTGTTGTATTTACTAAAATGTAAACTATGAAGGTGTGTGAACTCAAATATCTGGTTTCCACCCTGCCGTTTATTTCCCATGATGCTGTTTCTATCTTTCTACTTTCTTAAAGTTTGTAATCAATTCAAAACTACTTCAAACTTCAGTTAAAGCTTCATTAAAACAACCTAATGTTGAATGTGTGACTGAGAGACTGTTTCTGTGTGTTCTTCAGGAGTGTGTGCTGACACAGATGCAGTGAAGTCAGTGTCAGTGATGGAGGGAGATTCAGTCACTCTAAACTCTAGTCTCACTGAAATACAGAGAGATGAAGAGATAATGTGGACCTGGAATTAACGGGCCTCTTATAGCTAAAACTGATGGAGTGAAAAATACTATCCCTGATGATCTTGATGAGAGATTCAGAGACTCTGTCAGCTACACAGATCTGACACTTTCTCAGACTAATTCACTCTCACTAATGTCTGTCTCTCTTTAACCACTACATCGCCACATTTACATTTTTACATTTATTCATTTAGCAGATGCTTTTATCAAAAGTGACTTACAAATGAGAACAATAGAAGTTAAACTAACAGTAGGACAACAAAATGCAAGTGCTATGACCCTTCTCAGTTTAGTCTAATGCAACTTTCTTTTTATTTTATTTTTTTTATATATAGTTATAGAACAGAATAGAATAGAGTAGTAGAGAAAGTGTTAGTATTACTGGATCAAGTGCTGTCGAAAAAGAAGCGTCTTCAGACGTTTCTTAAAAGTGGCTAAGGACTCAGCTGCTCTGGTTGAGTTAGGCAGATCATTCCACCAGCAGGATACAGTCATGGTAAAGGTCTGAGAAAGCCTCTTTGAGATGGCACCACAAGACGTCGTTCACCAGACCCACACACTCCTTCATGTCCTCCTTTAAGTCCTGCTTCACGTCCTCCTCCAGGTCCTTCTCCAGGTTATTATTGTTGTTTACAGTTGAGACTCGTGATGAAGAGATAACCTACGCTGATCCAACATTCTACAAGAGAAACACACAGAAATCGGTAAGATCATGATTGTCACCGGTGTCATTATCAGCAGAATCACATTTAGATGCGTTTAGTGTTTTCCTGTATAAGTGTAAATGGCTATGCTTCCTGATTTTCTTTATTATTAAATTAAAACAAATACAACTACTGGTTTTGATTATAAAAACGGATAACACTAAAAGTATGACATTAATCTGACACGACCAGTTGAATATGGTGCACCATGGTTTAAAATCTATGGATGTTTACAGTAGTCTATATTTGAAGTGGATCAAAAAAAGATAATCAAAGTTGTCTTCAAAATTACGGAAGCCCTGAAACGCAACAAAAAAAAAAAAAAACGTCCAAAAAAAAAAAAATCGAAACGTTTCGAGATTAAAGTCGAAACGTTTAGAGAATACAGTCTTCTGTAGAAGTTGCGTGTGTGTGCATTCATAACGGCGCGCGTCCACTGGTGCATAGGGCGTGTTTCCAATTCTGAATTTTGTGTGTGTGTGTCTGTGTCTGTAAAGAAATGCACTTGTGGAGTCGAACTGCCTCGGACATGGATCTACACAAAATAGTAGCTTTTTACTTTTATCTGTGCTTTCAACAAAAAGAAAATTCGAGGTGCCAATCTACCAAATGCACGTCATCACGCATCACACATGACCAGCGTCGGCCAATAGTGAGCCTACGTGGTGACGTGTAACACAGACGCGCTGCGCAAAAACACTACGAGGTCCCTACAGTGGAATAAAGTCGTTATTTTTTTTTGTTTTTGTGCACAAAAAGTATTCTCGTCGCTTGATAAACTTAAGATTGAGCCACTGATGTCACATGGACTACTTTGATGATGTCTGTATTGCCTTTCTGGACGTGAACACAGTATGCCGTCCATTCACTTTAATGGAGGAACAGAAAGCTCGAGCGACTAAATCTAAAATATCTTAAACTGTGTTCCGAAGATGAACGGAGGTCTTATGGGCTTGGAACGACATGAGGGTGAGTCATTAATGACATAATGTTCATTTTTGGGTGAACTAACCCTTTAATATGTAGCAAATCTTTTTTCGAGTCATTTCGTTCATTTAAGGGGCTTTAAATGTTACTATTAACTGGCAAATTCCCCGAACACATCAACCTACGCAATCTTGATCATATTCTGAATTAAGAAATCATTATAATGCAGTCAACAATCGTTTACAGGGAACATAAATAATTACTTCACATCGAGTCTTTCGTTTATTTGTCTAGTGACAGACGCAATAGCATACAATAGCTGCATTAGCAGTTAGCTGCTGTTTGTCACAGTAGAGCAATAAAAACACAAGGCTTGTTCGACTTGAACCGGCGCTGCACAGACCGATCGGTGATGACATCAAAGTACCGCGAGAGCGAATAGAAAGTAGATGGCTCCTATATGCTTTTGAATTGCTCTCGCGGTACTTTGATGTCATAAACCGATCGGTCTGTGCAGCGCCGGTTCAAGTCGAACAAGCCTACAGTCTTAATGGCGCTTTTCCAGAGCTTCGATGCCAACTTCGCCTGATATTGCCCCAAATTTGTGAAGGATTTCGGCGTACAATGTTTAGCACAGAACAGACACCAAACAATAAGCCAGTGGGAAGGGTTGAAGGAACCGCGTCATTGAAAATGAATTTAATCCACTGGTCCCTGATAGCTAGGTCCGTTCTTGGTAGAGAAAACACATACATGTTGATTCTGGCAGTCAACCACAGAGCAACTCACGTGTGTCCTTTGTTTCTGCATCTTTCGCGACTGAATATGAGGGGGAGAGGGGAAGGGCGAGCTTCCTGCTGCGGTGTCCATATATGGTATATCCTGCCCCGTCTTGACGTCAAGACGGGAAAGAAATCAAAATCTCGTTTTTTAGTGCGCGTGCACGTGGGCTATTTTACAAACCCTGAGGTAAACAAACGCTTCACTTTTAAATATCGGCTTCCCGGCCAGTGTATAATCGTTAGGCAATCATAACATACATTGATTCTCGTGGAAAAGTGAAAATGACAGGTAATGACTCCTTTAAGGTATAACTTAACTAAAGGTGTACTACCACTAAAGGTATATCATTGCATCTTCAGGGCTATCATCCACTCGCGAGGCAGAGGCGCTGAAAGGCAGAGGCGCTGACGCCCTCCTAGCAACGGCGCTGGTCGCGCTAGCAGCTGTGCTAGCAACCTGGGGTGGCAGAGAATAAGATGTGCTAGGTAAAGTGGATCTCAGCTCTCTTCATCTGCTGGTTGCAGCGATGACTCCGAGACTGTATGTGCGCGTTTAAGGTACCTAAACAACGACTGTTGCAACAGGGCTGAGGGCTGGGTTGGAAAGTATGTGACGACATTGTTTTTTAAAGGGATAGTTCACTTTGAAATTCAATTTTGGTATGTTTTAGCTTACCTCAAGGGCATCCAAGATGTAGGTGTCTTTGTTTCCGCAGTAGTCTCAATTTTGATATTTTTAGTCATTTAATGCAGGTCTATGGTCACTATCTCAAAGAGCGTGCACAGAGAAGTCCAAATTAAACAATTCCCCATCGTAAGTACACATTGATGGCCTAAGACACGAAACAAGCGGTTTATGTGAGAAAACGAACAGTATTTATATTGTTTTTACCTCTTGTACACAACCACATCCAAGTGATCTGAGGGCGCGCGCGCTTCCTGGTGTGTAAGTCTGCGCAAGCGCCGGAAAGTGTACAAGAGGTAAAAACTATATAAATACTGTTCGTTTTCACACAAACCGCTCGTCTCATGTCTTAGGGCTAAGTAATTAAATTAATATAAAGGGGCGATTGGTCTTGTTTAGGGCTCACACAAAGAGCAGCCTAGGGGCCCCTGACCACCTTAATCTGCCCCTGTCAGCCACTGTGTACACAGGTTAAGAGCATGACACTTACACCGCATTTCTGAACGCTGCAATAAAACCCATTTCTTAAGTGCATGTAAACTCTGAACATTCATTTTACCTTTTCTCAAATATGTTCTTAGTTGTGTTGTCTTTTTTATTTTATTTTTCTACATTTTCTGTTTATTGTGATCCTGCATGTAAATGTGTGTTTCAGTTTTAGTAAACGTTAAAAGCTCAAAAAAATCACACAGAGATATATGAGCATCATGGGACATTAACTGGATTTTATTCAAGAGTTTCTAGCTTTGAAAATTTACTTTGGATTCTGAGGCCTAAAACTCATCCACATTTACCAGACATTTATAATACATGAACTGAATTTAACACAAATTGATGGGGAGAGTGCAAAGTTACATAGATAACACCATCTCTATGGTTCTGATGTTAAAGCTCACACGAGAAAGGCTCAGATATGTGTTCACAAGTATTTATTTTGAACAGTTTTTACTCTGTGTGTGTTCAGGAAATTAAACAGCCATTTTATATGTCCTAACAGCACATTCTCAATGCATTCAGATTAAAAGTCACTGATCGATGTACATAAATCTGCAGAATAACAGTACACGTTTTAATTTCATGATAAATATGAGCAGCAAACAGATGTTTTTGATTTTTTTAAAGTGTTGCCTTCAACAGACTCAAACCTGAGGCCTCAGCTTTAGATCTGGAAAGAAATGTGGTTTCATCTGTTGAGAAGATGAGCATGAGAACGTGTTTTATAAATGGACGTTTGTGGTTAAAGTGCATCAGTGTTTATGTCAACTGCAGTCTTGAGGTGTGAATAGTGTGAGTTCCTGTGAATAGTGCGAGTGTGTTTCTGTGAATCTTGTGGGGTTCAAGAACTTCCACAGTTTTACTTTCTCTTTTTGAGAAACAATGTTTTACTGCAAAATAAAGTACAGAATGGAAAATGTTTGATAAAAATATAGTCTCTGTGAGATTTTTCTGTGTGAATGAGAAATATTAAAATGTATCATATAAGATTGATATTTAACAGCATTTGCATCTCTCAATATTTCCATGACCTCATACTCATGCTGTGATCCTGCAGATAAATGTTAGTTTCAGTGTCATTCGCACCTCCAGCAACACTTCATTGTTTTTAAAAAGATTCCACTAGTCGTATCATCAAGCCTGTCTTTTCAGCAAAGACACAAACAAGTGAATCATTTAAAAAATAAATGTAATGCCTGATTTACTGCCAGGTGCAATATTGATGTGTTTGCGAGATTTTCAGTGCATCATGCATAAGTGATGATTTATTTGTTTTCATCAATTTTGGGGAGTTTCTTACTTAAAATTATAAATTTCATTAGCATAATTGTGGTTTTAAACATTAACCCTCTGATGGTCTTCGTTTAGCAGTCACACTGGGGGCCTTCCCGGTCATAAATGACCGGACACCTAAAAATTAAACTTCCTCCATCCCAGTAAAAACCAATGCAATTTATTTTTGTTCTATAATATTTATTCTTTTTAATTTAGAATTTTGAGACAATTTGATTGAACTTATTAATATTTATGCAATATTTATAGTCCATTTTTTGCCATTGAAAATAATGTTTTTTTGTTTTTTTTTTATTAAAAAAAAAAAAAAAATTCTATGCAGTATTTTCGGGTAAAATAGAGACTAGGCTTTCAGAAAAAAAATAAAATAAAAAAAAATTCATCAATTTATTAATCATAAAATTAAATAAAACATGTTATTGCATGGGTTTACCACTAGATGCCTGTATAGCTCTAAATGGAGATGTTTGTGAATTCTAGTTGTTTTTGGACCAAATTACTTACTTTTAAGATGTGGATTGAATGTATTTTTTTAGAAATTCTCAAATAATACTTTTTGCCAAGGTTTATAACATTTTATTAATTATTATTTTAATAATTTTAATAATTATTATATTAATTATATATACATATATTAATTATAATTATTAATTATGTTATGTTTTTCACTCTTGATGTTTTAGAGCTTCACCCCTTCATTGCTGAGCATTTTTTTTCTGCATCGTGGCTGATTTTTAGAGAATTTTTGTGTTTTTGTCAATTTCCCATTCATTTCCTATGGGGGTAATTTTGACCGAAGACCAAAATCATAACTAATTTTTTTACGACCACTTAGCATGCTCGGATCATGAACTCAATTTTTTTGTGTGTTCACATACCTAATGCCAGAAAAGTCACCAAGTTTCGTAACATTCTGATGAAGCTGTGATTTTTAAAAATTCAAAACAGATTTTTGTAATCTGAATTTATTGGTGTGTATGTGTATAAACGTGTGTTTGTATGTGTGTGTGTGTGGGTGGGTGTGAATTTTTTGCACTCTTGATGTTGTAGAGTGTCACCCCTTTACTGCGGTGTACTTTTTTTTAGAATCGTGTCCGATTTGTAGATTGTACAGACAAAAATTCAGAGAATTTTTGTGTTTTTGTAAATTTCCCATTCATTTCCTATGGGTCGGTCATTTTTGACCGAAGACCACGAGTGTGACTATTTTTTTTACGACCACTTAGCATGCTCGGATCATGACCTCAATTTTTTTTTGTATTCACATACCTAATCCCAGAAAAGTCACCAAGTTTCATAGCCTTCCGATGAAGCTGTGATTTTTAAAATTTCAAAACAGAAAATTATTCGGTCAGAAATGACCGAGGACCATCAGAGGGTTAAGAAACTTTTTCCAATAATTAGCAATGAAGCATGAAAGACGCCAACCGCCTGGATCATGTCACGTGACTGATCGCTCGAAATCAAAACTTTTTTCAGCAGACAGTGAAAATCCACGTCTATTTTAAAAACACGTTTTATTTATTATTCATGTCATCTACAAAGTTGTCTGTTTTCATCAAAGGCAAAATAATTCTTAATAATATGATTAAAGTGTGGCGGATGGCTTGTTATGTTACGCACCTCTCATCATACACACCTATACACAATAATCCAGATTTCCCAGCTGGGCTGAGTGAGGGGCTAGCACTCCGGAAAAAACAAGGGATTTGTGTTATAGGTGATGTAGTGGAAAACAATAAGTTGATAACCTTTGATGACAATAAGTTGATGACTTTTGTTGTTGACAACCAAGTTGGTGATCAGATTGTTTTAAAGTATAATATTGACAGGAAGCACTTCTTTACATATAACCAAATACATTGCTTTGTATCAAAAAAGCTAAAGGACCATCCAGACGGCCTTGGTCGGTCTACAATAGAAGAACAGCTTAACAAACTGTCATCTTCTCGATCAGTGCTTAGCCGTTTTTATAATATTCTCACAATTTCAAAGAAGGATAATTCAGATAAAGTTAGGAGACTATGGGAAACTGATCTTGGGGTAGAAATACATGAAGCGGATTGGGGAATGGTATGTGTAACACCTTATTTAGCAGACAATTCATCCTGGGAAATGCAGTTTAAAATACTGCACAGATTACATATCACTCCGGTTCCCAGACACAAAATGAACCCCAATTTATCCAGCAGCCTAAGCAATAAATGCAAGATCGCAGAGGGAACCCTTATGCACTGCTTCTGGGGATGTTTTAATCTTCAGCAATTCTGGGCGGGGGTTTGTCTAGAAGTCAGTGGGTAAAATATTGTCCTGATCTTTACAATTAGGGCCTAAGAACTGTTTACTGTTTACTTACAAATCTGGATTACTTGTGCTCTACGGAACCCCCAAAGGGACATGGTGATGTGAAAATATGTGATGGGAAAAAAATAATATTTCAATGCTTTTGTGTTCTGTCAGAAAAGTTTTTCTCTTATGAACGTGCCAATGTAGTTTAGAAACAGTGATTAAAAAAAAAAAACACTTTGAATTAAATATATTTTGTGTCTGATTTTTACAGCTGTTTGGGGATTATTTTATAATGCCAAAATCTCCTTTTTACTTTACAGTAGGTGACCGAAAGGCTTAATATGTAGCCTAATGTCTACTTCTAATTTATTATTTTAAACAGTTAAACTAATCAATAGCAAAAATTAAAATGTGTGTATATATTACATGATACAAATGTTGTATTAATTAAATTTTTGATCCTGAAATCCACCGTTCTGGTGGGATCTGTATAATCCTGATTTTTTGGATTAAAAATATCCCAATCTTACTAAAAAGTTTTGAACACAAACTGATGATTTGATCCAGATCAAAAACCAAGAATGGATTTTTTTATCTAATCTTATTTCTGAATTTATTTCTTTTTTTTAACAACCCATTTTTCAAGATTTGATCTAATCCGATAGACGAAATCAGATCATATTACTTTTGACCAACTGGCCCCTGGAGTTAGAGTGCCATAATACCACGAGTTTACACTGGCGCTATCTAGTGTTCAACAATACTGTAGCTCTACTATTAACAGATGGGGCAATATACATTTTCAGGTCTAAAATGGTTTTATCTGACAGACAATGCATTAGTTTGATTTCAAATGACTGTCAGTAAAGATTCGCTTCATGCAGGGCTCTTTTGGTTCTCTGTATTGTTGCTAGTGAAAATCTGCTCCAAAAGATTCATTCTCAGACATTAATGGGAGTCAATTGGCCCATCAAATGGTTTCCCACATTCTTCAAAATAAATATTTTGTGTTTAGCAGAAGAAATTCATACAGGTTTGGAACAACACAAGGGTGAGTAAATGATGACAGAATTTTCATTTTTGGGTGAACTATCCCTTTAATGAATCATTCAGACTGAATTGCGATTCGATTCAAATCATTCTGCTAACCCGTTTGGCCAATTCATTGAAAAGAACCGAGTCAAAAGAACGATTCATTCACGAATCGGATTGGTTCTAATTCTAAACAGCCGACAGAAAATACCGGATGGCGAAATAAGGAAATGTCTATTAAATGTATGTATAGGGCTAAATACTTTTCTAATGGTGACGGAGAAGTGTGATTTGCGGTATACAGACAGTGCCTCTTTCATTAAACACAAATAGGCTACAGGGTCATTATACGAAAACGTGCCATTTTGTGTCCCTCAGAAAAAAAAAGCTCTGTAAATCTTAATAAACCCCCTGAGGTCGGCGGTATCGCCGGCGATACCAGCTCGCTTTTTTTTTAGCAGTGTAAAAGAAACTCATGAATACTCTGTTGACTTAGATTTTTCATTGGAGTTTCATACATCAATAGATTCTGTTAAATGTGTATTATTTTTGTGTATACTCACAATAAAAACAAAGTGTTGTGCTTTTTGCCAAATAAAGAAAAATAAAAACGAAGCGAGTTCTGCCTCCTCTCTTTCAGTGTAGTCCATTCTGAAACGCGTCCGAAAATTAACCATAACTCAGCGAATACTCAGTCAAACAGGCATACAGGCATACAGACATGAAGCTTGAATTCTCTCCTTTTAAATGAAGTATTTTTTATAAAAAACAAATATTCACAGTTTATGTAATATGTATGCAAAGAGAGAGATGTCAGTCGTTCTCATCTCAGCTAATTACGTTATAATGTGCTCCGCCCACGGAGAGCGCGCGCTATTCAAACGCAAATGTAAGCCGATCCATACAAACCTGTGAAACGCCCACATCAGCTGGATAACACACACCGCGAGTTCACTTTCAGACGTATGTACTTTACGATGCTGTGAGGAATAATACTATCTTGATAATAATCCTGCAAAAATGTACCTCAGAAGTTCTGGAAGTATCATTTCGAGGAGCAAACGGATCCCGCTGAGGAATAGGTCAGTTCTGTTTGCTTTGTTCTAATCGGAATGAATGAACGCACAGATGCGCGCTGTTGTGGAGCTACTACAGCTGGCAAAAATACTGTTTTAATATGAATCGCGAATACAAAGAAAGATTACACTGGAAATACTGTTACAATTTTAAATGTTGTTGTAATTGTATAACCTTAATATATATATATATATATATATATATATATATATATATATATATATATATATACGTATATAGGCCTATATAAGGATAGATGTAAACAAAATCTTAAAAGGTCATTATAAGCCTTCTCTTTAAATAATTTTATTATGCTTTATTAGTGACACATTTGGGAAGAGAATATATTCCAAATCTGACAGTATGAGAACAATTAACTGCACAATTACTAGAAATGTTTACCTTGGATATTGTACAATTTGCAAGCAAAATTTGTGGAAAAAACAACAAACCAGTTATATATTGTCCTTGCATTCTTGTGGCTCAGTCACACACCTGAATGAAAGGCTCATTACGTATGCAGCCTCATTATGCGGGCCCCATTGACTCTGCAGGTGTGAATCACGCCCACCCGCATATGGCCTTTCCAAACAAAAAGTGTTTTACAAGATTTAAATCAATGTATTGTGTTATGTGAATGATTAGGCAGGATGATTTTCACATAATTCTGAAGAAAAAACAGTAGGCAATGACATCCATTAGTCAAAAGTCTTATTTACATATATTTAGAATGTGTTTTATGGCCTTATTTCAGAAACTTTAGTTTTTTGTTTTTTAAAAAACCATGCATAAACATTATTCTCTCAAAAATACAAACATGTACATGCAAGTTGTTCACATATTATGGTAGCCCTGTTTGTGCTAAATAGAGTGAATTTACACCTTTGCCATTAATATGTTTATAAGCAACTGAAAAAAGCACAAATGTCAGGGCATGTCAGAACATCTCAAGGACCCCAAAAACCTCTCAGACCCCAGAGGGTTAATAAACCATAAAACAAATAAAATATTTTATAATTTAGTTTCCATAATATGTCTCATAATATAAGAATAAATTAATTTCTGTTTCTTTTGTTTTTAAAGGATTTTAATCACATTTTTGTGCAAAGCATCTTGCAGAAATGTTGAAAATGGCCTGTCCCTCAGTATGATTTTTCTACTTCTACTTGCTATCGAGGCCAAAAAAGTCAAAATATCATAAAAAAAACATATACTTGTATAAAGCCTTAAGTGTCAGTTCATTAGTCATGAATGGATTTTATTCTTAACATGTGTCAAATTTAGAAAAAAAACACAATTTAGTCGGGTCCCTAGGTTCTCGTCAACCCTGTTAATTTTTATGAAAACACCTCTTTAAAGATAATAGACTGTTCAAAAGTTGCATCAGTTCCAGGAAGTGACATCATCTGCCTTTCTTGATGTTGATGGTAGAAGACAAGTAAGTGTTATCTTCTTTTAATTAATTTTCTTTGAGTTTATGTAATGTCTGAAAGACAGGGACACGCTCATTGTGTCAGCCCTGTTACCAGAAAAGCATACGTTAAAAAGTTATTTGTACATATTTAAAAATGTACATATTACAACATTTAAGCCTCTCATTAAGGCACATAATGTGGTGTCATTACCTATACCTCATGGCTAGTAATGGCCGCCAATAACATTTTTCGTCAACCCTGTTACCGTCAACCCTGTTATCATTCCAGGGTAACAGGGTTGACGAAAGTATGCTTTTGTGTGTCTTACCCATGTTGTATACCCAAGAAGGGTTAAATCAAGGGCAACTGGACTTTGCTTTGCCTCTCATCCAAGGGGTTTCTTCAGTTCTAAATGACTGATGCGGAGTGCCAGGTATTTAACCTCTTGTGGGGTTGTCACCCCTGAGCCAACCCTTCTTGGATAACTATGACCTGGGTGACTGAGAATTTTCACAGACGTACTTTTTTTACTAATAGTATTTACATAATATACAGTGGGGAGAACAAGTATTTGATATACTGCCGATTTTGCAGGTTTTCCCACTTACAAAGCATGTAGAAGTCTGTCATTTTTATCATAGGTACTCTTCAACTGTGAGTGACGGAATCTAAAACAAAAATCCAGAAAATAACATTGTATGATTTTTAAGTAATTAATTTGCATTTTATTGCATGACATAAGTATTTGATACATCAGAAAAGCAGAACTTAATATTTGGTACAGAAACCTTTGCAATTACAGAGATCATATGTTTCCTGTAGTTCTTGACCAGGTTTGCACACACTGCAGCAGGGATATAGGCCCACTCCTCCATACAGACCTTCTCCAGATCCTTCAGGTTTCGGGGCTGTCGCTGGGCAATACGGACTTTCAGCTCCCTCCTAAGATCTTCTATTGGGTTCAGGTCTGGAGACTGGCTAGGCCACTCCAGGACCTTGAGATGCTTCTTACGGAGCCACTCCTTAGTTGCCCTGGCTGTGTGTTTCGGGTCGTTGTCATGCTGAAAGACCCAGCCATGACCCATCTTCAATGCTCTTACTGAGGTCTCGCGATAGAGATCTCGCGATACATGGCCCCATCCATCCTCCCCTCAATACGGTCCAGTCGTCCTGTCTCCTTTGCAGAAAAGCCTCCCCAAAGAATGATGTTTCCACCTCCATGCTTCACGGTTGGGATGGTGATCTTGGGGTTGTACTCATCCTTCTTCTTCCTCCAAACACGGTGAGTGGAGTTTAGACCAAAAAGCTCTATTTTTGTCTCATCAGATCACATGACCTTCTCCTATTCCTCCTCTGGATCATCCAGATGGTCATTGGCAAACTTCAGACGGGCCTGGACATGCACTGGCTTGAGCAGGGGGACCTTGCGTGCGCTGCAGGATTTTAATCCATGACGGCGTAGTGTGTTACTAATGGTTTTCTTTGAGACTGTGGTCCCAGCTCTCTTCAGGTCATTGACCAGGTCCTGCCGTGTAGTTCTGGGCTGATCCCTCACTTTCCTCATGATCATTGATGCCCCACGAGGTGAGATCTTGCATGGTGCCCCAGACCGAGGGAGATTGACCGTCATCTTGAACTTCTTCCAATTTCTAATAATTGCGGCAACAGTTGTTGCCTTCTCACCAAGCTGCTTGCCTATTGTCCTGTAGCCCATCCCAGCCTCGTGCAGGTCTACAATTTTATCCCTGATGCCCTTACACAGCTCTCTGGTCTTGGCCATTGTGGAGAGGTTGGAGTGTGTGTTTTATTGAGTGTGTGGACAGGTGTCTTTTATACAGGTAACGAGTTCAAACAGGTGCAGTTAATACAGGTAATGACTAATGAGAGGAGAACAGGAGGGCTTCTTAAAGAAAAACTAACAGGTCTGTGAGAGCCGGAATTCGTACTGGTTGGTAGGTGATCAAATACTTATGTCATGCAATAAAATGCTAATTATTTAAAAATCATAGAATGTGATTTTCTGGATTTTTGTTTTAGATTCCGTCTCTCACAGACGAAGTGTACCTATGATATCAATTACAGACTTCTACATGCTTTGTAAGTGGGAAAGGTCAAAGAAGGAGAGAGTGTTTTATACTTTTTTATAGTGGTCTTTAGTAAGTGATCGTTAGTGTTTTTTGCTTATTCTGTTATGGCCAAACATGTTCAATTGGTCATTTAATTGCAATGTAATGTTAATGTTTTAATAAAACAATTGGTTTACATTTACATCTGCAGAATCATCATAATTGTTCAAAATTTTTATGCTAAAATATCTCAATAGAGCTGTCTCCAAAATATGCTGATTAGTCATGTTGAATTAAAGGTTTATGAATGTCCAATTAAAACTCCATTACACCCATAACTGTAACTCAAACAAACAGTATAACCAATACGGTAACTGTTGTCAACCCTGTTACTGATGTGTCAACCCTGTTACTTGTATAATATTCTAATATCATTTAAAAAATGAAAATAAAAATGTAATCAACTAATTGTAAATGTTTAGTAAGAGAGGCTAATAATCCACTCAAAATTGAATTGAGGTGTTTTATTTTTGTTTCCATACATTTTTCTTAAAACAGAAGATGCTGGGAGAGTGTCATTTGGAAATGAACGTATTCATCCACTAAAAAAAATAAAACTTTCAATATTCTCAATTCACAAACACTATTAATGTAACAAGGGGGGGGTTATCTTTCACAGTATATAAGATTTGTTCTATATATGTATTTAAAACCTTTTCAAAACATAATTAATATGTCGGTAACAGGGTTGACCAAACACACACATTTGCGTTGGTTATATGAAAAAAAATAATAATAAGATAGCCTGAGATGGCACGGCACATTTTCCTAAGAGGTAAGGATCTACTTCATCCAAAAAGGGGCTTAAAGATTTTCAAAACAGTACTTTGAAAATCAAACATTAAAAGTGGGAAATGGCACGTTTTCGTATAATGACCCTACAGTTAATCGCTATCTAGGCTACATAACGGTCCAATTGCCCTTAATAAATTTACGTAATAACCTTTACAAACGATTTATGCAAATTCTGCAACTCCAAAATATACAAGAAATGCGGTAAATGACCGCTTAAAATCGTATTTAACCGTAATTCAAATATAAATTTGAAACAACTAAATTTCAAGCAGTAGAACAGTGTTGGGAAAATGGAATTAAATCCCAAAATGTGTCTGAAAAAGGCGTTTACCAAACAAAATCTCACCTTGAGAGATCCCGATGGCGTCAAACTCCAGACTTCTGATGGACGGATGAAGATCTGCACCTTCTCCAGCTTTGCAATAGTCACCCAAGGTGGTCTGAGGTTTCAGAGACCTCCTATGTGGTGGATATGGTGTTCCATGTGATTGCTAGTGGTTGTTTACTAGGCTAAATCAACTATGAATCTGCTCGGGTCCCTCATTCGTTCGTTCCAAGTCTGTGGGAATTTTTCATCTGTTTATCATCCACCAAGTGTAGCCTAAATCGTAAACGTGATCATTTGTACTTGCAAATTGTAACTGTGCAATATTGTTTTTAAGATTTAATGTTAATTAGTCCACCTACAAAGTGATACTTTCCAACTTCTGCTAAGAAAAGTCTCTAAAAATCAGATTTACAACTCATGCAGAGCAGCGGAAGTCAATAACTTTTGTTCCCGAGATGCGAGCGCGACAACGCGTGACGTCACGCGAACATGGCGGCACGCAGCGAGATGTGATGAACACGTGATAAACATTCGCATACGTTTTTGGAATTAAGTGTGTTCAGTGAAACTGTGTTTCTGAAAGGTACACATTCGTGTTGTCTGTGTTGTACACAGACAACACGAATGATAGCAATATGCTAGGAGACTATGTTTTTCATACTAGTGAATTTCTCCTTAACTGCATTTTTAACATTAACAAGCTTCCTATAAAACTTACAAATTTTCATGAACTGGCACTGTTATAATGGATGATCGAACGAGACAATTTCTCCCCTCATAAATGCGTATTTTGGAATAGTAAAGACATTATACAACAAAATAAATCTCTCTTTTTAGTTAATTGGTTTGGGGAAAATATTAAGTTGGTTTCACTAATGGTTATTTACTTTTCATATACATTTTCATTGTATGCACCTGCCAAGGAGGATATGATGGTAATCAATGCCACTCCATCAGTCAGAACTTATGAAATTGCTAGGAAATCATATAGATGGAAAGCTAAACTTAGTCTTAAACTGGACGGTATAAATTTAAAAGACAGAAAATGTAATAATAATTATCTCAGAATAATGTGCCAAATTTACACTGTTCCTTTAGCCATTAGATTTTGGAGATCACAATTTCAAGAGGTGAATTGCGAGTATTGTCTATATTTACACAAACAATATTTTGGTGTGGTCTGACTTTTTGTTGTTAAAAATAATAACATTGAATTTCATTTCAAAGAAAAATGTTTGATTTTTTTATAATAATACTGGTGACTTAAATTTTTGGTAGATTGTGACTTTACTGTATACACAAATGTAAATGGGGAGGAATAAAAAACGAATTTTACTCAATTTAAAATCCCACTACTTTTATACGTTGAAAGAAACAAGAAATAACAAAACTAAACTATTTTAAAGGCTTCAATCTAATCTTTGAATAATTTGTAACTATTTACTTATTTGTAGTTATCTGAATTTCTTGCTGCTTTCTATTCTTTTCTTTTCTATTGTATTTGTTTATCATAATATTTGATTTTATGTTATTGATATGCTATTGCCATTGTATGTTCATTGTTCAAAATATTGCAAGGAAAAAAAAAGCAAAAGAAAAAAAGCAGTATTTTTAATATGGAGAGTAAAGGGATAGTTCAACCCCAAAATTAGAATTCTGTCATCATTCACTCACTCTGCTAGGAAATAAAGCCTATGGAAGTCAATGGGTTCATCAACTGTTTTGTTACCAACATTCTTCAATTGTTCAACAGAAGAAAGAAACTCACACAGGTTTGGAACAACATGAGGGTGAGTAAATGATGACAGGATTTTCTAAAAGTATAAACAGGTCTTGATCCATATACATTCAGTTTTATATAGCTTATCACTACCATTATATTTTGAAGCATATTTCTTACCAGCGCTAGTGATGACTTCACTTCCTGTCAAATGGCGCCTCACTGTGGCCAAACCACGAACAACAACAGGCACTGAAACCAACTTTGAAATGAGCAAACCTGCTATGTTTAATAGTTTTTAGTTTTCAATGAACAGATTGTAAAGCTACAATAGGAGATAAAATAATGTGAAAAGGTTATCAGGCAGAGGAGCAAAGAGAGCGACTGGTGAATTAAACACGATGACAGACACTGGAGCGCCAACTAGTGGAGGAGCGACCAAACAACTCATTCTCTGCAATTTCCTTAAAACTGATGCTTAACATGTTTTTATAATACACATTCACACATTGAGAATGAATAAATACAGGATCAATATTCTACCTCAAACTAAATAATGGAAGTTGATTGTGTAATTCTAATACAAACTATTTTTAAAAAGTTTTCTGATCGTTGTGATCCTTTCCTCGGGTCTTTGTGATGTATGGTTAGATTTGATAAAACTAATATTTTTTTGCTGTTTTCCTTTATTATCAGTGTAATTTTACATTGTACCAGTCAAATGTGTTTATTCTGAGCAACTTTATTATTCCTTTACACACAAGTGTGACTTTCTGAAGAACCAAAATGGTGTTTCTCCAGTTTTCCAGTCTGGAGGATCAGGATGAGCATAAAGCAGACAACAGCCTCAAGATTTGTGTTTTTGTGGTTTATTTTGATTATTTTATTCAGTAACAGCATGAAGTGAACGCTCTGCGTCCGGCTCAAATCAGCAAATACAAAAGATTCAAGCTGAAGCTTCTCCAGGGTTTCCCCAGGTTTGATCACCCCAAATTTAAGACTTTAAGACCTTTTTAAGACCACTTTAATGAAAATTAAGACCTACATCGCACCCATTATGCAGTCGTAAAACACCAGATCAAATCCCAATAATGACTATTACTAACAAATGTTTTAATTAAAAATACATTTATTATTAAAAAAAAACTCATTCAACAACACACTGCAAAGTGATGTTTTTGGTAAATATCAAACATTCATAACAATAAACAGATAAACTAACTTTACAAATCGTCTTAGTAAAGTTTCTCAGCATTCAAATTGCTTCAACCATTGTTTCAGAGGGGTAGACAGGTAAGAGAGATATAGATAGTAGGGGTGTAACGGTTCACAAAATTCACGGTTCGGTTCAATACGATACACTTGTGTCATGGTTTGGTACGTTTTCGATACAGCAAAAATAAATAAATGCCAGATACATTTTTTTTTAATTATTATTATTTTTTTATTTATTAAAACTAACACACTTTGACCAATGATGGAGCTATAATAGACTCTTCTTATGAGCATAAACAAAACAGCACCTTGGAAAAAAATGAAATGTAACCTAATATTGTAGTAGTTATAAACAAAGGTCTATTTTTAGTTCAGATTAAAATTTGAGGGCAGCAATTGTATTCATAATGTCAAAATAAAACCAACGTAATGTTACTTGAAAGCATTATAGCCTACTATTCCTGCCAAACTTCCATGGTTGCAGTTAGTGTTACTACAGTAAATCCATGGTGAATGTTGCTGATCTGTGGACGCTCGATAGTTCATTCCTGGCTTCCACGCGCTGTTTGATCCGTTAATAGCGGAGAAATGTGAATGTTTCTCACTAGATCTCACAGCGATGTTATTACTTCTGTGGCGAATTCAAATGATTTATTTACTGGATCTCTTATTACCGCTGCTGTGTAACAGTGTCGCTTGATCAAGATCGCTCGCGCTGCACTGGTCCAAACTGATAAGCGGTCCTTCAACCACACAATAACGAGTAGCCCAGTTTCGTTCCGCTTACATTACGTTTGCACATTTGATGTTGGACAATGTTGTGGTCGCGCCAGCGTCTCTTACATTATGAGCGCGCTTGCCACGCGCCTACATTTGAAATAATGAAATTTTGGTCGGCAGGAAAAATGGTCCAACGAACCGTTCGGTTTGAAAATGCGTACACCGAACCGAACGACACTTCCCCATGATGTCTCTCCTCTCGACTGATTGATTAGAATGTTGTTCCATTGCCGCCGGCGCGAAAACCCAAACTAGTTTGAGACGTTCTCTGATGTTACACTAAACCCTGTTGAATTTTTTGAATAAATAGGCTAGTATAATGAAATTTAAGACCTTCATTAAAAAAATTAAGACTTGGACAACGGAATTTAAGACTTTTTAAGGCCTTAATTTAGGAACATGACATTTAAGACCTTTTTAAGACCCCGCGGCTACCCTGTTCTCTGATAAAATGAAATAAAAGAACAATCAGAAATCAATAATTGCATAGTTTATAATTTCACATTCACATCTGATCTGAGAGACACAGATGGGCAGATTCACTTCAGATAATACAAAATATAGATTGATAAAAATATAAGTGCAATTATGTATCATAAAAAGACAGATTATAATATAAGCAAATATGAGTAAGGCAAAATAATACTAGAGTAATATAAATGTGCAGATAATTCCTGCAATAACAGAGTTTCACACAGAGATGAACAGTCAAAGTCACACTGGAAGCTTCTTCAGTTAAACTGTATCTAGAAACTTCTAGAAGTGAAGAGACTGTTAAAGTATCTAAAGCTCAGGATTAAACATGCTTGTGTAAGGAGCACTTATTATAATGTAGAGTGAAGTGCTGCCTTTCTAAGGAACTTTTCACAGGAGGAGTAGACAAATGAAAGTACCAAAATAGTTTATTCAGAACATATAGCCGGCATTTATTGAACATCAAATATCAACCAATATGACCTTTTTTTATCTTTTCTTTGTAATGTCCTTTTAGTTGTGAAAATCAGTATTTCTCTTAGTTTTCAACTTTTTCACACAAGTTGGGAAAATATGAAATAGAAATGACCTCAGAGCTCTGATTAAATAACCTCAAAATAATAAACCAAAGTCCATCTACCCGGGTAGTGTGTTTTTTTAAAGTGTGGTGAGATCTCGCGCTTATCTGTACGATGCAATGAAGAAATGATGAGTAGAAGCAGTTTGTGTTGCAGGCAAGATGATCGTCCGCGCCCTCTGCTCTTCCGCCTCGCGTGTCCGATGGTGAATTTGTCCAATGGAATTCCCTCTCAAATCATGCATCCAAAAAAAAAAAAAAACCCTGCATAGCAGGAAAACATTCAATTACTCTCTCGATAAATTTTACCAGATCTGGAAATATAACTCATATTCATTAACTGTAGTAGCTTAATTCTTATTTTCAATCTATACCTTCACAACATACATGAAACTCAAGCACTAGCATATCACGTAGTAACGTGGCTTCAACATAGCATGAAATAACACTTCAAATCATTAAACTCATGTTCAAATTGCTTTTTAGCTTATGCAGTACATATCATCAATACATTTTCACACAATGCATTAAACAACTGAGTTACAGCAAAATAGAAAAATAAAAATAACTTTTTACCTGCTTAACTCATTAATCACATCTGTCACGCCATGTCTGCTAGTAACACAAATGACAAACACGTGTAAAACACTCACCGGAGAAAAATCATACAAGTAGGTAAACTCCTTGGCGTAATTTCGACCCTTTGCTCTGTTATTCTGCCTTAGAAGTAGGTTTGGTGAGAAAACCCCTTTTAACTAGCTCTTAAATGTTTTTTTTTTTTTTTTTTACTTTTTTACTCAGTGTGGAAAATCTAAATAGGGCTTCAGCTCACTATCGTTCTGCTGTTCGCGATTTCTGTCTTCTTCTCCAAGAATCAGTGTAGCAGTTTTCCCTCTGTGCAGCGCCACCACTGCCACCTACTGGACAAATACGGTGTGCAGGGAAAACATAGCTAAAAGTAATCAAGAAATCAGATATTAAACTAGAATAACGTAATCCTGTTAGTAGGCTATTTTCGAGTGGGTTACACTTGTTATATAAAAACACACATTAGTCCGAGAAATACAGGTTTAGCACACACACATTCTTCTTATATAGTCTATACATGACATTTCTCATCAGATATCTTGACTAATAGATGCAGAAACAGAAACTGGTTTATACAGTGTGTATTATATGTAACGACTAACGAGTAACAGATGAAATGTGGAGATTTTGATTAGATTTACATTAGAGGATCAAATAAAGATGAGAGTTAGTCTAAAGATCAGTGTGAAGAACATAGTAAATGAAATGTGTCTGTATGTTATCCTGTTGTTTAACTGCACAACAACACACACACACACACACACACACACACACACACAGCTAGATCTCCTTCATACGGGGTTTAGAGACTCACATGAGGAGAAGTCTGATTTGGATTGATTTTGAATGTTGATAATGTCACAGTCCGGAGTCAGGGAACGTCTACACACTCCTCAAATGCACATTCTCTGGGTTATTTCTGAAAGAAAACACACGAGACAGATCATCTTAAAGAAAACCTTTGCTTATATATATATAGTAAGGAGGAGTTGACTTGTATTATTTGCATTTAGATTAATATTAACACAATCATTTACAATTACACACACACAGTGACAGAGTCTGTTCTGACAGAAATCAGAAAGTGTCATCATGCAAACTCAGTCTTTCATCTAAATGTCTGACAGGGTTGATCTAAAATAAGATCGTTATTATACTGACATATTTGAATTACTCACCAGAGACTTCGACCCTGAATAATATAGTTGTGATTAGTTTGCATTGCATATAAATTCCAGCATCTGTGAGGCTGATGTTATTGATGGTCAGTGATCCGGTCTGATGATCCAGCTCCAGTCTGTCTTTGAATATTTCATCAACTGATGGTGAGATTATCTTAGTCTCTCCTGTGATTACAGCAAACGGAGTCTCCAGTCCAAACTTCCACTGGATCCGTTCTCCTTCCTGTATGTCAGTAACATCAGTCTTCAGAGTGACAGATCCTCCCTCCTTCACTGACACTAGCTTTATTTCTTTCTTAACTACACATACAGAGAAACACAGAACAGAAATCAGAAAAAGAAAACAAAGTAGTAAAAGCAACATGGATAAATTCCTCCAGACCTAAATACCTCAAATGTACTCATTTTATAAATAAAATGAATGTAATTTTTCATTATATAAACAACTAAATGATGGTATAAATCTATAAACAAGTCAAATGTCCTCAGTTCTCATGTGTGTGTGATGTGTGTGTTGGACCAATCATATTCTCTGATCCATGTGTGATCATCAGCATCAACACATCAGTGTTTAATTGTGTTTATGCCAGGAAACAATATCATCTTTATTGAATATCATGTTTCATTGTGGTTTGTTTAATGTTCCTCTTTGTTTTCTCTTCTTATTGTTCCAGTAATAATGGTTTTATTCTGATTAACTCTACACTTTATATATTTATACTGTTGAGCTTGAGAAACTGCAGATCATTTTCACTTTCTATCAAAAGACTGATGCGATTTGATTCAAAAATTTTCTTGAGCTAATGTGTTTATGATTATTAATGTGCCGTCACTGAATGTTTCTCTGTCAGATAGTTGTGGAGGTCTTCAGTGGCTCACAAACACACAACATACTGATCAAGTTTAGTGCAATTATTAATACATTAATCAATACTCATTTGATTTTAAAGTGATTTGAAATGAAACTGTGCCTTTATATACAGCGTAATAGATGACATTATGCTTCAATACTTGTGCTGAAGACTGTGTATATAAGAAGATAATCACCAAATAAACCCATAGTCCTTAATTTAATCAATTCAGCTGATTTAAATATTATATATATATAGTAAGGAGAGTTGATTTTGATTAATTATGAATGATGATAATGTTACACTGGATTCATACTTCTCATACTTTCCTCCTCTGGGTTACTTCTGTTATCAGTGGGATCTGAAAGAAAACACACGGGACAGGTCATCTTAAAGAAAACCTTTGCTTATATATATATAGTAAGGAGGAGTTGATTTTGAATGTAATATTTGCATTTAGATTTCTTGATATTAACACAATCATTTACAATTACACACACACACATTGACAGAGTCTGTTCTGACAGAAATCAGAAAGTGTCATAATGCAAACTCAGTCTTTCATCTAAATGTCTGACAGGGTTGATCTAAAATAAGACTGTTATTATACTGACATATTTGATTTACTCACCAGAGACTTCGACCTTGAATAAGTTAGTTTTGATTAGTTTGCATTGCATATAAATTCCAGCATCTCTGGGTCTGATCTTCTTGATGGTCAGTGATCCGGTCTGATCCAGCTTCATTCTGTCTTCGAATATTTCATCAATTGATGGTGTGATTCCCTTAATCCATTCTGTGATTACAGCTAACGGAGTCTCCAGTCCAAACGTCCACAGGATCCATTCACCTTCCTGTATGTCATTAACATCAGTCTCCAGAGTGACAGATCCTCCCTTCTTCACTGTCACAGTCTTTATTTCTTTCTTAACTACACATACAGAGAAACACAGAACAGAAATCAGAAAAAAGAAAATAAAGTAGTAAAAGCAACATGGATAAATTCCTCCAGACCTAAATACCTCAAATGTACTAATTTTATAAATAAAATTAATGTAATTTCTCATATATAAACAACTAACTGATGGTGTAAATCTATAAACAATCAAATGGCCTCAGTTCTTGTGTGTGTTGTGATGTGTGTGTTGGACCAATCATATTCTCTGATTCATGTGTGATCATCAGCATAATCACATCAGTGTTTAATTGTGTTTATGCCAGGAAACAATATCATCTTTATTGAATATCATGTTTCATTGTGGTTTGTTTTACGTTCCTCTTTGTTTTCTCTTCTTATTGTTCCAGTAATAATGGTTTTATGCTGATTAACTCTACACTTTATATATTTATAGTGGTGAGCTTGAGAAACTGCAGATCATTTTTACTTTCTATCAAAAGACTGATGTGATTTGATTCAATTTTCTTGAGCTAATGTGTTTATTAATAATGTGCCGTCACTGATAGTTGATAGTTGTGGAGGTCTTCAGTGGCTCACAAACACAACAACACATTGATCAAGTTTAGTGCAAAATAATTAAAACATTAATCAATACTCGTTTGATCAATTCAGCTGATTTAAAACAAAATCATTATTACGTAAAGATTTGAGTTTCTCACCAAAGACAGAAACACTGAATCTCTTTCTTGAGATCTTTCCCGATCTGTCGATCTGTAGTTCATATTTTCCAGAGTCTGTGTTTGTGGTGTTTGTGATGGTCAGAGATCCAGTCTGATGATTCAGCTTCAGTCTGTCTCTGAATCTCTCATCAGGACCATCATCATATACAGTGAAACTATGAGCAGCACTTTCCCTTTCAGCAATACAAGAGGTTCCAAACACCCACAGTAATTCGTCATCTTCATGTACTCCATCAGGGTTTAGAGTGACAGGTTCTCCCTCCATCACTGACAGTATCCTCCATGTATCAGACCCTTCACATCAGCAAACAGAAACAGAGAAACACAGAACAGACATTAGCTGGAGAAGAAAAGCAATAAAATAAATAAAATCAACATAAAATCACTGTCAGCTGCTCAATAATTGATCATTAAACCTGTAAACACTGAATCACACTCACAGCAGAAGACAATATAAACAACACATTATCTGATATACTTCAACATTATTCATAATCTGTGTTTTTTACCTGTGTGTTTTGTGTTGTGTTCATCATTAATTAAGTGCTTATTTTTTAAATAAAAGTATCTGCTAAATGTGTAAATGTGTTTCATATAGTCAGAAAAGGCTTTATTTTATTTCTCTGATTTTAATCTCAGGTTTTGTTTGATATGGTTGTGTTTATTATTTTAGCATCTGTGACACCCTGAAGCCATTGCTCTGTATTTCCTAGCATTTAAATAAATCTATAACTTCTCTATTAAGAGTTTCCATCTCTTTGCTATGAAAAGCATCATAAACTACTCTGAGCTGGTGTGCTGGTTTAAGATGACCTTTGAACCTGACCAGATGATGAGTGCACAGAATCTGTGTGAAAGCAGCAAAACACCCGTCAGGAGACCAGATCAGTTATGATTGAGACACACGTCTACTCAGCTCTGAATGTGGACATTACACACAAGTCTATTGTTAAAGCTAGTTATAAATACTGTATTTTAACACAAACCCAGACACCAACACTAACAGAAAACTTCATGCATTTTAAAAAGTGTGGACTAGCTATAAATGTCATTTCCACACAACAATAAAATAGTTATATAAAGTTGTATAAAAATGCATTCAGAGCCCTTCACTCTTAAACAAAACCACAGGTCAGTGCTCTTTAATATCTGTGTATTGATTATGTTTCTTTCTAACCCTGCTTTTATGAGCAAAACTACAACACAACACACACATACACATGTAAAGTGTTTGAAACATGATTATGAACAAACATTTTACACTTAATCTCTACTGTAGCATAATAAAGCTCAGCATTTCTCTTGCTTTATCAACTGTAATACTTACATGCTTTTAGTTCAGAGTTCTTGCGGTGATAGTAAATCACACCAGCAACAGCAGCAAACGCCAGCAGAACACCAACAACAATCCATGCTACAGCTCCTGGAGACAGAGCTGGATCTGTAATGATAAAGAGAGAGTCATCAGTGTGAGTGAATCTGTCAGTCTGATCTATTTAAATATGAATCTGATTCTGTTGAAGGTGAATCATAAATGAGCCTCTAATGTAATTTCAGATATCATGATTCTCCTTTTCACTGTGTTCATCTTCTGTATTACTGTGTTACAGCAGGTGTTTGATGTGAACACACGACTGATCTCAATGAAAACATTACAAACTGTAATTCAGATTAAACAGATTAAAAATCTTTAGAAACATGCCAACAGTCTTAAAGCATTCACTGCAGATACAGATGAGCTCTGAGATTTTATTTTCTTAGTTAGGAGTCTGAGAAAATTAGAAATACTTGTATTAAAAATAAGAGAAAACATACAAATGCTTGCAATTTTGGTGTGATCATTAGTAAAGTAAAGAATTTTATCAATGTTATTAATCATTTAAATACAACTTAAATGTTAATTAAAACATTTGTCTCAAGAATGAAATGATGAGACATTGTTAGTTCAAATAATAATATTCAAATAATATCTTGTAATCTTTTGCAGCAAAATCTTCCGAAGACTAACAAATTATAACAGTCTTAAACAGTTCAAAGTTTATTTTTAACAATTTAAATTCAGTTTTTTTTAATTCAAATTTTTTGTTCTCAGAGCTCTCATCTCAACTCAATAAGATCATCATCATCATCTTGGCAGAAACGATCTACTCACCAGTGACAATGACAGTGATTCTCTTGAGTACGGTGCGTCTGCGGCTGATGATCTTCAGTTCATAGAGTCCAGAGTCTGTGAATCTGGTGTCTGTGATGGTCAGAGATCCAGTCTGAGGATCCAGCTTCAGTCTGTCGTCAGATGTGGAGAATCGATCGTCTGCTTTATAGATTTCAGCTAGGACAGTGTCTCCAAACATCCACTGCATTAAATCATCTGTCTGTATTTCAGTAAGATCAGAGTTTAGAGTGACAGATTCTCCCTCCCACACTGATAGTGCTGACTTCATTTCACCTGTAACATCAAACACATGAAGATCACTGACAAACACACACTCAGAACACCTAATTGCCTACAGAAAGTCAGTTAACACACCTCACTCTAATAAAGCTCAATTAAATCTCAGTTAAAGTTGAATTACTACAACAAACCTTCACTAGTCAAAAAGGCACATTTAAGTCTAATAGGACATTTACTGGGACAGAAAATTAAAAGAGAGGAACGTGTTCATATGATGAAATGATAGTAGAAGGAAACACAAGTTCACTGAACACTAAACACCCCCAGTGGGTTGCATTTACTATTAATCAAAATTATAATTGTATTAATATATGTAAAAATGCAATGTCAGCTCGCTGATTGGTTGTGTTAAGAATAAACCATCAATTTATCTACTTTTGCTGCATAGTTACTGTAGGTTACAGCAGATTTAAACATGATAAAAGGTTATCAGCAAAGGTGACTGAGAAGGAAAAATGCAGATGTTTCTTCACCTACAAGAATAAATCAGTAACACTTTACAATAAGGTTTTATTAGTTAACATTACTTACTTTAATTAACATGAACTAAGAATGAACAATACCTCTACAACATTTATGAATCTTAGTTCATGTTAATTGCAACATTTACAAATACATTTACTAAATTCAAATGTATTTGTTAACATTAGTTAATGCACTATGAACTAACATGAACTAACAATGAACAGCTGCATTTTTATTAAATAATATTAACAAAGATGAATAAATACAGTAACAAATGTTTTGTTCATGGTTAGTTCATTTTAGTTAATACATTAACTAATTTTAACAAATTGTAACTAGTTGTAAAGTGTTACCGATGAATCTTCAGCAATGCCTGATATCAAAAAGACTAAAAATAAATCTAAATGAAGAAAATACAGTAGTGACTACCTAGCGCTAGTCTTCACATGTAGCTGAAAACAATCAGACACCATCCGTGTTGCTGAAAGCTTTTCATTACTTGCTTATTTTAGGTTTAATTTATTTAACTTTTTTTTTTTTTAGCTTTTCACATTATTTTATCGGATTAAGATCCACATCAAGCCTGATCTTTTGCATTTACGTCTTGCTTCTCTTCAGCCCAACATACAGTGTTCAGTAAATGCTAAACAACATCATCTCGTGATTGGTTGTGTGGGCTGCAAGTTGGAAAAGGATGGGAACCACTGATCTAAACTATTCACACAGAGCTAATCTAAATATACTTAATATTACATTGATGTACTCACCGCTGACAGTCACAGTGAATGACCTGTGTATGGTGTGAGAGCTGGTGCTGATGTCAACTTCATAATCTCCAGAGTGTTTGGTTGTGATGTTCTTGATGGTCAGAGATCTAGTCGAATAGTCCAGCTTCAGTCTGCCTCTGAATCCCTCATCATCAGTATTAGATGTAGAGGCATTTTTAATCTTTCTATTGATATCAGCTATAAGAGAGTTTTTAAACCTCCACTGAATCACATCATATTTCTGTGGTTCAGGAACATCAGTGTTTAGAGTGACTGAATCTCCCACCATCACTGACACTGTCTTCACTGGATCAGCTGGCACAACTGGAGAAGAAACAGAATTAATAAGACCTGCACTGCAATTATCCAGATCTTCACTGGTCCAAAACCAACATGTCAAATCTGTAAAGAGATTTTCAGCAACATCTAGAAGAGAATGTGTTCATAAAATCAAGCGAGTTACACACGCCATAACTCCTGAGTTCAGTCAAATCCACATCTACATTTACATTTATTCATTTAACAGATACTTTTATTCAACGGTAAATAATGAAAAAAACAAAGGGATTCATCTTAAGGAGGCAATAACATATATAGTATTTCTAACAATACAAAGTTTTAAACATTGTGAAGAAAAGTACAAACTAAAACAGAAATAGTGAAAAAAAGTGTAAGAAATAATGAAAGCCATGAATTTGTATAAAGATATAGTCAACTTCAGCAGGATTCTGTCAAGCGTTCATGGAAAAGATTGGCTGTAGACATTTATTTGGATATTGTAAGGGATTTAGCGGTCCAGGTTGCATTGGGAAGATTTGACTATTATTCTTATTTGCAACTTAGTCACTTTGGCATCTGTTAAATAAATATATGAAAATGTAAAACAACAAACACATAAAAAAACACACCTATCATTTAAATGGTTATTTATTTTATTCAAAGTGTCTATTTGGACCTAAAATATTTGACTAGTACCTGCCACACACAACAGCTATTTATTTTTCACCCCGATAGTCTGATTAAACCATATAAATTTAGGACAAAGTTTGTCCCTCAATGCAGTATTAGAATTGGAATCTGCCTTTTGTGCCACTCTTACAACCATCCTGTTCCAATCTTAATATTTCCTTTAATATTAATTAAAATAATAAAAATGAACATAAAAGTTGATTTATAAGAGTTGATTTTCACACAGTGTTTAAGGTCAGCAGGTTCAGAAAAGGGTTTTATTTGGGTAAGGAGAGACTTCTGTCACATTTGGTTTTCCTTGGTCATATTTGTTTTGTTTTTTTGCTACTGGTGTGTTTACTGTAGTAAAACCATTTCAGGTTAGGTTTAGGTGTACGGGCTTGCTCTAGGATTTTTCTTTCTTTCTTTCTGTTTTTTTTTTTTTTTTTTTTTTTTTAATGTGAAATTCTGTGAACTTAAATATATCCAAAAGTGCCCTAGTACATAACTGTGAAGACACATGGACTCCTTGAACATGTTAATTTAATTTCAGAGCATTTAAGTTATTTAGCACTCAGTGAGAAATTATATTAATCAACTAATAATGGTAACATATAGAAGGGCTGTGCAGTTGGGGGGAAATATCTAATTATGATTTAATTTTCTAAAGTCAAGCTTCAGCTCAATAGTCTCAATAGCGTGCAGCACACACTCTAAATTAAAGCAGTACAACATGCCTTTGACTTTAGACCCCTCCACTACCTTGTAGTCTAGAGTACACTTCCTCGATATGTGGGTACAGAAGAACGAAGGCATTTTGACTACAACTTTGTTTACAAAAGAGACTGATCGTAACACACTTTTACTCGCTACCAATTTTCATCCGACTTTTTTTTTTAAAAGGACTGCCTAAGAGTCAGTTCTATAGATTGAGGAGGATTTGTTATTCTAATTCCGACTTTATTGAGAAATCGGAAATCATGCAAAATAAATTTTTGAACCCCTTTAGATTGGGTTGATGAAGCATTTAATACATCTTTTAAAAAGACACGGTCTGAATTGCTAAAAAAGAAGACAAAAAAAGAAAGAAAGTATTCTTTTGCTTGTATTACAACACATTCACCTAAGTCCTACATGATAAAATCAAAACATTACAAAACATTGGCATTTGTTGTCTTCTGATCCGGAGTTGAGCGATATTTTTAGACATCTTTGATTGTATACAAACGCGCTAGGAATTTAAAAGACAGCTTGGTACATGCTCGTTTTCAGAGCATTAGTCCTCGTGCATCTCAGAGTTGACTTAGTCCTATAAAGAAGAGCAATTATTGTTGTGGGAATTGTGCTCAGTGTAATAATACTTTTAAAACATAATTTTTTTTGTCATCCTAGAACTGGCGAAAAATATAGCATCAAATCTGTGATTACTTGTGTTCCTACTCATGTTGTGTATTTGATCCGTTGTCCTTGTGGTATAGGCTATGTAGGAAAAACGTCACGTCAATTGAAACAAAGAATTAGTGAACATAAGAGTTCGATCAGAAGAAGAAAAAATGAATTATCCAGTTGCGGCACATTTTTTAACTTTGAATCATGATGTTACCTCTTTACGCTTTTGTGGGATTGAGAAAGTAAGTTTGCCACCTAGAGGGGGTGACATTGAATTACTCCTACAGAGACGCGAACTTTTTTGGATTTACACCCTTCAAACTTTATCACCTAGGGGTATGAACGATGAAGCATTATTTAATGTAATGTTATAGTGATATTTTGTAACTGTTTTGAATGACGCGTTGTTTCTGCTATGTATTCACAATGAGTTTGAGTGGCTATGGAGCCTTACCGATTGTTGTAACTGTTTAGAATTACAATTTGATGCTGTTTGATGACGATGTGTTGATTATGTGTTTTAGATGATCTTGTTAATCTACAGGTTGTCTTTACTGATTCTTCTTCTTCTTCTTTGTTTTTAACGGCGGTTGGCAACCAGCTTTTGGTGCATTACCGCCCCCTTCTGCTCCGGAGTGTGAATCAGACAATAGGCTTACAATCTAGTTTCCACATAAAAAAAAAAAAAAAAAAAAAAAAAAAAAAAAACAGAAAAAAAAAAAACAAACACTTTCATTCATTACCCAACACACTTACCCATATCCCTATTTTATCTTCATAACCTATTGAACAAACCAGTTTCCCTTAAGAAAGTTAACAATATCCTAACCTGTGCTCTATCACCTATGCTCAACACTCCTTTTAATGTTAAATCCTGCACCCCTATTTCCCTCAAATTATTCCTCATTGTTACTCTCTGTTCCTCATACCTCCTGCATCTTATAATTATGTGCTCCACTGACTCCTCTTCCTGACACCACTCACACAAGCCTGTCTCGTGTTTTCCTATCATTTTCAGTGATCTGTTTAAAGCACCGTGCCCCAGCCTTAACCTTGTCACTACAGTTTCCTCTCTCCTGTGCCCACCACCTAACCTATTTATTTTTACACTCTTTTGAATTTGATATAAATGCCTTCCTTTCTCCTCTCTGTCCCACCTTTCTTGCCAAATTTGGTTAGTTTTTTCCCAGATGATACTTTTGACCTCTGCTTTACTTATTTTAATTTGCATTTCTATATTTCCCTTCTTTAAAGCCCTCTTTGCCAATTCATCCACCTGCTCATTCCCTTTCACCCCTACATGTGCTGGAACCCACATAAATTGTACCTGTCCTCCTTGAATTGTTATTCTTGTTACTGACTGAAGGACTTCATATAATACATCTTGACGGCTAGAGTGAAAAGACCTTAAACTCTCAAGGACTGAGGATGAATCGGTGCATATCAGAACCTTTTCTTGACTTGTTTTTTCCACCCACCTTAACGCAACTAATACTGCCACCATTTCCACTGTATATACTCCTAAAAAATCAGATGTTCTTCTATTAATTCCTATTCCTTTAGCAGGTATTGCCACCCCATATCCTGTCACTCCTGTCTCAGGTTTCTTAGAACCATCTGTATACACATGTACAAATTCTTTATAATCTTTATTTATAAGGTACTTAAATGCATTTACCAAATCTATTTGATCTTTTCCATCATCTTTCCTTTTTAATTCTAACAAATACCAGTCAATATCAGGCCAAACAAGTAACCACGGAGCCACCATTGGATATACTACAGTAGGGCTCATCTTCATATAAAATACTCCAAATTCTCTTGCTACCTCGTTGCCTATTCTACTAAAATTCTCTCCTTTGTAACTTGCATTCTCCCAGGTCTCCTGCAACACTATTTTTGTGGGGTGGAACTCATTATGACCCTGCAAATTAGCCCAATAATTTGTCATCAGCTGCCTCCTTCTAATTGCTAACGGCATTTCTCCCATTTCTACCTGCAGTGCAGGTACTGGTGAAGTTTTAAAAGCACCACTACACACTCTTAATGCCTGTGCCTGGATCCCATCTAGTTTCTTTAATAGAGATTTGGCTGCTGACCCATAAGCTACACTGCCATAATCCAACACAGATCTAATCAATGCCACATATACTGTTTTTAATGCATAACAACTAGCTCCCCATTGCCTACCTGTCAAACATCTCATTACATTAATTACTTTTTTGCATTTTCCTTCTATTTTCTTTATATGATCTACCCATGTTAACCGTGAATCGAAAATAATCCCCAAAAATTTGAAAGTTCCAACCCTTTCTAATTCTTTCCCATACATATTTAACTTCATCCCTTCCTTAATTTGTTTCTTGGTGAAAAAGACTGTTTGAGTTTTTTCTATTGAAAACTTAAACCCCCAATCATATCCCCACTCCACCACCTCATCAATTGCTCCTTGTACTTTCCTGATTGCATGCTCCATATTCCTTCCCCTTTTCCACAACGCCCCATCATCCGCAAACAGTGACCTCCCTATATCCATTGGTACCTTAGTAAAGACATCATCAATCATGATGATAAAAAGTAGTGGGCTAATCACACTGCCTTGAGGCGTTCCATTGCCCACATCGAACTGACTTGATATGTCTGACCCTATTCGTACTTCAATTTTTCTTCCAAACAAAAAATTCTTTATCCAATTAAAAACTCTTCCACCTACACCCATCAAGTGCAACTTTATCAACAATCCTTCCTTCCACATCATGTCATACGCTTTTTCTATATCAAAAAACACTGTAATGACTGATTCCTTATTTGCCTGAGCCTTTCTTATTTCATTTTCTAGTCTTATAACCGAATCCATGGTACTCCTCCCTTTCCTAAAACCACTTTGATAGTTTGCTAGTTTTCCACTTTTTTCTAGTATATATGATAACCTTTCTGTTATCATCCTTTCCATAATTTTGCATACATTTGATGTTAATGCTATTGGTCTATAACTTGTGGCTTTAGAAGGATCCTTGCCTGGTTTCCTTATTGGAATAACTACTGCTTCTTTCCATGCATTCGGTAATCTTCCCTCCTCCCACACTCTGTTATAAAGGTTCAGCAACTTTAAGAGTGCTTCTTTCCCTAGATGTTTTAGCATGACGTAGCATATCTGATCTTTTCCTGGAGATGTTGGTTTAGCTTTATTTATTGCTCTAATCAACTCTGCCATACTAAAAGGTTCATCAATTGTATCATCAGTTTTTTCCCTCCAGTCTAACACACCAGGATACTGATTCATTGTGTTTTCCTTTCTCATTTTGCATACTTCTGACAAGTTATCTGAACTGTGAATTTTTACAAATGTTTTTGCCATTACCTCTGCCTTATCCTTATTGGAGATTGCTGTACCTTCCTCAGTAATTATAACTGGAATTTCCCTTTCCCTCCTTACTCCACCCATCCTTTTTATCATTCCCCAAACCTCACCAACAGGCGTTGTTCTTCCTATTTCATTGCAAAAGTTCCTCCAACTTGCCCTTTTAGCTTGACGCACTGTTCTTCTCACATTAGCCTGTGCCTTTTTATACAGAATCAAATGCTGCATGTTATGGGTGTTTTTAACTAGTTTAAATGCTCTATTCCTGTTTTTAACAGCTTGACGACACTCTTCTGTCCACCATGGTACCAGTTTTTTATTCCTCCTTTGTTTACTCCTTGGAATAGATCCACCTGCTGCCATAATAATTGCTGATGTTATTTGTTTGTTTGTTTCATCTATATTGCCAGAAATGTCTATCTTTGATAATGATTCCTCACTTAATTGCTGGAATTTTACCCAATCTGCTCTTCTAAAACCCCATTTTGGTATTCCTTCACCTGGTCTTATTTCCACTCGCTCTCCCACTGAGCATGATACTGGGTAGTGATCGCTGCCCACTGTAGTATCGCTCCAAACATGCCAGTTACTTATTCCAGCCAAGGGATTAGACACTAATGTAATATCCAATGCCGATTCATTTCCTGTTGTTATGTTTATTCTTGTTCCTCTTCCGTCATTCATACACACCAATTCCTTATCATCCATCAAATCTTCTATTACCCTTCCATTTACATCTGTATGTGAGCCCCCCCATATTTTACTGTGAGCATTAAAATCTGCACACCATATTACTTTGTTTCTATTATTTCCTTGTATCCTTAATAACCTATCTACTTCCAACCTTTTGCAAGGATTATAGTAGTTTATTATAACCACTTCCTCCCCTCTTTCCCACACTACTACCTTAATGTATTCTAAATCCTCTCCCTTTTCCAGTACCCTATATGGAACATCTTGTTTAATAAACGTAGCACATCCTCCTCCTCCCCGTCCCCCATTTTCTCTGTCATTTCTTATCCCTATAAATCCATGAATCACAAACTCTAAATTTGGCTTTAACCAAGTTTCCTGGATACACACTACATCTGGATTTATTTTCCTGTCTTTAATGAAATGTTTGAATTCCTGACCATTGGCCAGTAAACTTCTTGCATTCCATTGTAAGATGATAACCATTAATATTAACCAATACATGGTGCTTCCTGGCTTGACTGATTGGTGAGGTTCTCCCTCACTTCTTCCCACGTCAGTCCCACTAGTCCTAAATGATTTACTGCTGCTTTGACAACCAGCTGTATTTTATCATTTTTTGATTTAACTTCAGCTGTACTGTTTATCACTCCTGCAATAAACGTCACCAAGTCCTTTTTATCCACATAAATCTTGTCACTTGTTCTTTGTTGTTGTTCTTCCACCCCCAACTCTGCTTGTTCTATAGTGATATTATTGTGTACTCTTGACACTCTTGCTGCTTCTGCATAAGTGATCCTTCTTTCAACTCTTATTTTCTGGATTTTATTTTCCTGTCTCATCACCTCACATCCTCCATAAGCCACATTATGGCTTCCTCCACAATTACAACATTTTGGTTGCACTCCTGTTCCACACTTTCCGTAGTCATGCTCGCCCCCACATCTAGCACATCTCTTCTTCTCTTTACAGTTATTGGCTATGTGTCCAAACCTCTGACAGTTAAAACACCTCAATGGTTTTGGTACATACATTCTCACTGGGTAGCTCATATAACCTAGGTATACCTTTTTTGGCATATTTCCCCCCTCAAATTCAATCAATACCGTTTCACTATCCTTTTTCACTCCTTCTCTTGTAGTTTTTAATCTTTGTGCAATCACTATTTCCCCCCCTTTAAGATGTCTCTTAAGTTCTTCCATTCCTACATTCATTGGTACCCCTGTGATCACTCCTTTGCATCTTCCACCATTTTGTTCTCCCACCCTCCGTGTGTTTATCACTTTCAGTTTTCCAATCTCTTTTACTTTGATTGCTTTCTCAAATTGATCTTCATTTGCACAATTGACCAACAAATTTCCATCATTTAGGACCTTAGCATATAAGATCTCCCCTATCTTACTTGCCAGATGTTTTGTTAATACAAACGGGTTGATTATCTTCATGTTTTCTTGATCTTTTTCATTGAATCTTATTATGACTATAAAATTCTCATGTATTTCCTTCTCATTTCGCTCATGTTCTTCTTCCTCACTTTCCGAATTCTCATCATTTTCATTCCTTATTCTTTTATTCCCTTTTACCTGACTGACTCTCTTTTTTGAAACCTCTCCCTTCAATATTCCCTCATTTCCTTCTTTCTCTTCACTGTAATCCATTTCCGCCCACCTACCTACGTCTGATCCATTCACGAAGCAGTCGTGCTCAACCGCTCCCAAAACAGTATTTCCAATGTTTTTTGAATTTCCCGCTTTCATTCGATTACTATTTCCTCGATCACGTCCTGCTGATGTCGCCGCCATCCTGATCGAATATCAAAAAGGTCGCTAGTGTTTGTTCCAACCTAGAGAGCCTCCGTCTTTACTGATTGTTGTAACCATAGACATCATATAGGTAGACGCCCTATCGACCGCTACTGCCTATTGGCACGGACGAGCCGTGGGGCCGCCATCTTAAACCGGTCAACCGCTCCGCTCAGTGTAATCTGTTTGCCAGGTGTCAGCACATTTAATTAATCATATCTCACTGAATACCGAACCGATTTTCACGCGGGTTTTTTTGCTGCAAACGTCATACATGTAGCTATGATACAGGACACATTGCATATTTTATTCACAAAATACAATCAATAGTACGGTAATGTTAAATGTTAAATCTAACTTGTGAAAAGTAATCCCAGAGCGATGGTCCGCCGATTTGAGCAGGAATATGTTGCACAGTGCTCTGGCGTCTACTGCTGCTATGCAACGCAAATAGGAGTATGACCGGTTTAAGATGGCGGCCGCATTTCTTGCGCCCAGCGGCCAATAGGGCGTCTAGCTATATATGATGTCTATGGTTGTAACTATCACAATTTGTAACTGTTCTTCTTCTTCTTCTTCTTTTTAGGTTTAACTGGCGGTTGGCAGACCAACTTAAGGTGCATTTACCGCCATCTACCGGATATGAGTGTGGTCGTGGAGAATAGTCAGAGGGAATTATTCACCTATGCGCATACCTATGATATAAATATGTACATATTAAATTCGGTAGAACAACCCCGTATTTTTGAGAAACCTCATAATTTGTAACTGTTTGTGATGTGGTGCTAATTATGTACTCCCAATGAGCTTAATTGTTTACCAGATGGAGCTCTGTTGATTGGTCATGTGTTTATCTTAAAAGAGATGAATTTGAACATTTGTATACTCCTGATGAAGGTCGTGTGACCGAAACGTTGTTTGTTAATAAATATTAATTTTAAATTGCAAGTCACGATAGTGTGCGGGAGTTCCTTATCTATTAAATAACATTAACAAAAATTAATAAATACAGTAACAAAATGTATTGTTCATGGTTAGTTCATTTTAGTTAATATATTAACAAATTGTAACTAATTGTAATGTGTTACCGATGAATCTTCAGCAATGCCTGATATCAAAAAGACTAAAAATAAATCTAAATCTACCTAGCGCTAGTCTTCACATGACACACACACACACACACACACACACACACGTACTCCAGTCTTGCTATACTTGTGTGGACATTGTATTGAATTCCATTGATTTTACTATGTCTAACCCACACACTTTCCCTAAACCTAACCATTACCTTAACCTAAACCTAATTCACACCATAACGTACCTCTAAACCTAACTGGTAGAGTTTAATAGCTTGTTAAACATTGTGTGGACCAGGCAAAATGTCCTCACAACTACAAATGTCCACACAATGATGGTGGCCTGTCAAAGGTTTGTCCACACAAGTATAGCAAGACGCGCACACACACACACACACACACACAGTTTACCTTTTTAAGCCCAACTGCAGCGAATGGGGAACGGGGTACAGAGAGTGAGGCAGAGCAGTGCCATTGAGTAGAGCGGTGCTGAGGCAGAGGGCAGGAGGAGAGGGACAGGAATATTACGTTGTAGGTTCGGTAGACTCGTTATTCTCCGCTTTTCTACAATGATTAGCTGAAACTGCTTCACCACGCTGCTGCATCGTGTTGTCAGACAGGAGTACCGCACGTGCACATTTGCCACAGAACTCACATGTCCGTAGTTTAGAGGGGCAAGTCCTACCAGCGTACTGAGATGTCAAATTGTGTACTTGCTACGCAAAATGCGTACATATTGGCAGGTTTGTGTCACGTGGGGCGCTGTGCTGGCTACATGCAGAAATGAAAGCAGACAAGCGCTCCAGCCCAATATTACCCGTTGAAGGCAGCTGAAAACAGACATTCATGCGTAAAATGTTTAACCCGTTTGTGTTCATCCACAAGGAGGGAAAATTATTTTCCAGGACAACGCAAACGTTTCCAGGACATTTAACTTTTTTTCCCATTTTCCATGTGTTTTCCAGGACTGGAAAATTGGTATTTCATTTTCCAGGTTTTCCAGGTTTTCCAGGACGCGTGGGAACCCTGAGGATTGATGAAAAAGGTATGTCTACACAAAATACTATAAACATGGGGTTAATACTAGAGACAAACTGACATTGATTTTACTGATACTGATATTTACATCTTTCTACTCAGATCATCAGTGGTATGATATTGATTTAACTGATAAATGACGCCATCTGGTGGATTTTTTTTATTTTTTTTAACAGCATTATAGTGTGAGCTCCACACCTACTAACATGTTTCATTAACAGCATCTCAACTCTTGGTAAAATGTGTTGGTCATTATGGAAAATTAACAGTATTCTTTCATTTTCACACGACTAGAGCTTTCCACTTCCATCAGCACTTTAATGGGACTGAGCTCTCATGTTAATCTGTCGTGTTTAGTAAATGTGTCTCTAGAGCAAGAGTTGAATCTAGCAGGGCGTTGGACATTGCTCTGTTTGTCAGAAGTCCACATCCATTACCTCATATTACTGAAGCTGTTGGCCGTCTCTGCTCTGGTCGTCTCATTCTTACAGACTGAACAAACCAGACAATAGCAGAGAGAAAATATTTTTGGTTAATTATTTATTTTATTCAGTGAAGTGAAGCAAATGTTTTGCATTAAGCTTAAAACAGCAATACACAAAATCCAGAGCTGAACATTCTCTAATAAAATCGTTTTAAAAAAGAAAAATACCAATCAAATTAAAAATAAAATCAATAAGCTCACACAACTATGATAAATCATCACCCGTATCAGATCATTTGCATTCACAATCAGAGAGTAAGATGGGCAGATTTACTTCAGATAACACAAAACAGAGATGAAATTAAGGGGAAATTAAGTGTTGTGTAGCATAAAAATAAGGCACAGTGTATATTATAAGCAAATAGAAATAAATGTGGAGATTATTACTGCAATAAAAGAGCAAAACTGTCAGTGTGGCACAAACACACGTTAGAAACATTTAGAAAGTGTTAAACTAAAGCGTCACATGTCATTCCTATATAGTCCATACATGACATTTCTCATCTCAGACATCTTGATTTCCAAAGCCCCATTACCGGATCATTGTATTGTAGAAATTAAATTAAATCCAGTTGATAAACTAAGGAAAAATAAAGGCTACTGGAAATTTTACTCCGGTCTGTTAAAAAAATAAAGATTATTGTACAAAGATAAAAGAAATAATATTTGAAACTGAAAATAATGAGACTATAGAGAGTTTTTGCAATAAATGGGAATTTGTAAAGTATAGAATTGGAGAATGTTCCAATAAGGTTAGCAAGGAGATTGCCAGGGGAAAAAAGAAGAGAAGAAGTGAATTTGTTTCAGGAAATATTGTGATAAGACCGAATTAAACAGTGAAGATAGAAGCAAATTATTGATATTGCAAGACAAATTAGACGACATGTTTAGCAAAAGAGCTCGAGAGTTTAGCAACTAACGATGGACTCACTGACGAATTTATAGATTCTTTTGGAAAGAAATCAGAAATGTATTATTTAAGGCAATTCAAGAATGCATGAAGAACGACTACAAGCATGAAGCAAGGCCTAATAATACTTATTCCTAAACATGGCAAAGATAAAAGATCATTAGATAATCTAAGACCAATCACACTTCTTAACATTGATTATAAGTTGTTATGGGGAATTATTGCAGGATGAAAAAGTGTCTTCCACAGATCATAAATGAGACTCAGTCTGGCTTCCTTGCTGAAGATCTATCCATAATAACAGACGATTGGTACTAGACTTAATCGAGTACAGTCATACATTTGTAGATCAGGGTTTTATTGTATTTTTAGATTTCTACAAAGCTTTTGATTCAGTTGAACACCGAAACTTTAAATCATTTGGGTTTTGGACAGAAATTCTGTAATTTGATTATGATATTAACAGCTGTGTGTCTCTGGAGCGGCACATGCTCACGATTCACAGTTAAGAGGAGCATTAGACAAGCCTGCAACACTTCTCCTCTGTTATTAATAATGCTCGCTGAACTATTGTCTATTAGGATTAGAATGAACAATTCTGACGGCTTCAACATCACGGGAAAGCACATCATAATAAGTCAGTTTGCGGACGACACGACTTTATTTCTAAAAGACAAAAGGCAAATTTCCAGAGCGTTGGATTCAATCAGTCAGTTCTCAAAGGCATCAGGTGTTATATTGAACACTAATAAATGTGAAATTCTAGCTTTACACGACCAACCAGCTCGCTTAATAATATACAGGTTACATCAGAAGTCAAATATTTGGGCATCAGAAATAAAGAAACAAGGGACAAAGAAAACATTCTTAAAAATATTGATAAATGTAAAGTAATATTAAAGTCGTGGCTGCAAAGGGATATAACAATGTTTGGCAGGACTCTTCTATCCAAGATGGAGAGTATATCAAGAGCCATTTACCCGGCCTTTTCACTAGAAATCTCAAACAACATGATTACATTAATAAATAAGATACATTTCAATTTTTTTGGAAGGATAAATGCCATTATATCTGGAAAAATGACATGATTAAGAGTATTGAAGAGGGTGGCATGAGTGTCATAGATTGTTCTGTGATGAATGGTGTACTAAAACTAAAATGGTTGAATTGCTTTGTGTGTCATAAGGACTCTTTTTGGTTTAGCATCCCGAACGCAATTTTCCAAAAAAAATGGGGGAATTGATTTTGTATTGCGGTGTGACTATGATTTAAACAAACTCCCTGTAAAATGATGTGGTTTCCATCAGCAAGCTCTTCTGTACTGGAACCTGATGTTTAAGCTCAACTTTACACACATAACACACCTCTGTGGAACAACAGGTATATCCTGAGTAATGGAAAATCCTGGTTTTTAGGAACTTGGATGGAAAAAGGATTATGGGCATTGACGCATTTGATGGATATTTTTGGTAATTTGTTGAATTACAGAGATTTTTGTGTTAAATTCAGTTTCCAGCCCAATTAGAGAGTATAATAAAGTGTTAAAGGCCCTCAGCACCCCTGAAAATGAGGATGAAACAGTGTGTAATGTTCTCGAACTCTCAATCAGTAATGACACCACTTTGTATAGAAGGAATTAATTTAACAGATAAGTTTATTAGAAATGTGTTATCCAAACAGTTTTACTCTGGTCAGCTGAAAAGAAAATATGTTGTAAAAGATTTCACTGATGAAGAGGTTAAAAAATAAGGAAGTGGTATTTATCACCCAATCCTTCCTAAAGCCAGAGAAGTGACTTTAAAATATTGAATGACATGTATCCTCTAATTGCTTTTTACATGAAAGATTCAATTGGGAAAACAATTCATGTGGATTTTGTGAGAAAGAAATTGAGACGGTAGAGCATATTTTCTTTCAATGCGAATTTGTACAAGAATTTTGGATTACATTTCAGAGTTGATTAATCTAAAGAGATATCACTTCACCCTCTGAATATGAGATCAATTACAGTTGGAGTGTTTTTGAATGATAAAAACTTAGATTTTTTGATAAACAATCTGATTGTTTTAGGAAAGCACTTCATCCACAGGTGTAAATATTTAAAGATCAAACCCCATTTCAGTGGATGGAGGAATGACTTGAAGCTATTTGTTAAATCTTTTCATTGGATGACGCATAATGCCCTGAAACTTCTTTCCGTTTTGGATTTGTTTAGGTTATTGGACTAAGACCCTCACCCCTTTGTTGTTGTTGTTTTTTTTTTTTTTTTTGCTTGTTCTATGTTCTTTCTTCTAAGTGATCTATCAACACAATTAAAAATGTATGATTGTTGATTTATGCCTTAATTGTTTGTACTTGAATTCTTTATAGCAAAAAAATAAAAAATAAATCTCGTGCCAGAGGAAGCACCTCACGTGATCTCACACAGCAGACCGGAAGCGGAGAAGCGGATGTAAACTGTCCTTCATAACAGGCCATATTCTTGAAAAGAAAAGGAAAGCGAAATCTTTCAAAAGTCATCCTTTTAACATTTAAGGATATTTCAAATGAATGGCGTCAGCGCTGGTCAATACAATGAATCAATGCCATTGATCTCTATGAAGTGAAGCATCAGCTTCAGCGTTGCTGCTCAGCTGAGCCTTGTAAAGTGGAGCTTAAAAATGTATTTATAAATATTAAAATAATTAACAGCTTGTTTCATTACATCTATCTTCGAATGAATCCTGATGTACATTTTTTTTTTTTTTTACATTTCCGTTGAATGTACAGTTTAATAACTCACTCAAATACAGTCGTTTGCCGCCATCTTGTGGTGTAACAGTGTAACTGCACTGATGACAGCCTCTCTATAACACGCAGAGCCGAGCAATGCCGATCCTGGTGAAATATCAGCAGAAAGCCTCTCATAAAGTGAGATTCGAGGATCGGAACTAACTGTTATATAACAATGGCCTAACAAGCTTATTGTCAGGTTACCTTTTATGTTCTGTTATTATATTTTGTGGACCCTTATTTTGGCATTGTATCTTCTGTTTACTCAACTTTAGTTTCGGTTTCATTACTGAACATGTACTCGTCTTCGGGCCTACTTAACACTTGTTTATTTAGCAATAAATAAATGGAGATAATACCGAATATCGCGCTGTTGAGTCACTCAAAATGACCTCAAGGGAAATTCCTTCACCGTGACAGCCCTGCTTGTTTCTTATTGGCTATTTTGACAGGACTGACGTAATCACACAGTGAATTTACACAAAATTCTTTATCAACAAATGTAAATGGGGAGGAATTAAAAAAACTAATTTTACTCATTTTAAAATAGAAATAGGCCACTATTTGTATACGTTAAAAGGAAAAATAAATAATAATAAGAATGTTGTTAGTAATCAATCAGTTTATGAACCCCGTTGACTTCCATACATAGGGTTTTTATCTTACTATGGAAGTCAATGGGGTTCATAAACTGATTGATTTCTAACAACATTCTTCAAAATATCTTATTTTGTGTTGAGCACAACTTAAGGGTGAGAAAATTATGACAGAATTTTTTTAAAGTATAAACAGATCTTAATTCATAAACATTTTCAAACACCAGTTTTTTATATATTGCTTCCTGCCATTATATTTTGAAGCATATTTCTTGTGAATTGACTGTCTGTTCAATCAATCAATCAATCAATTTTTTATTTATATAGCGCCTTTACAACAACCAGAAAGGTGCACAAAGCGCTTTCCATAAAACACATAAAAAAAAAAGGCAGCAGGATATAAAAATAACAAATTAAAGCTAATTTAAGCAGTTAAAACAAAGTAACTAACACAAAGACTAAAAACACAAAACAAGTGGTTACATGTTGAAAGCCTTCCTGAAAAGAAACGTTTTTAACTGCGATTTAAAAACACTAAACACAGTTACGTTACGAAGGGAAGTAGGTAAGGCATTCCACAAAGTAGGTCCCTGGATGGCAAAAGAGCGGCCTCCAAACTTTTTGCATCTAAACTTAGGGATAATCAAAGAAGTGTTCTGAGAGGAGCGGAGGGTTCTGGCAGGTTGGTATACATTGACCAGCTCGGAAAGGTATGCCGGGGCCAGACCATTGATGGCCTTAAAAACAAACAACAGAACCTTATACTCCACCCTAAACCGTACCGGGAGCCAGTGAAGTGAGCAGAGGACGGGGGTGATGTGTGAATGTTTATGGGTATTGGTAAGGAGACGCGCTGCTGCGTTTTGAACCATCTGAAGACGGTTGAGAAGTGATTGGTTAAGCCCAATGTAGAGGGCATTACAGTAATCTAGCCTTGAGCTGATAAAGGCATGAATAGCTTTTTCTAGATCAGCACGGGACAGGAATGATTTCACCTTACTAATAAGCCTTAGCTGGAAAAAGCCAATCTTAACGACTGCACCAATTTGTTCATCAAAATGCAATCTATTGTCGAAAGCAACACCCAGGTTACGAACAGTGGATGCAAATTGAGGCGTGAAAGGGCCAAAACTGTAAGAGCTGCAAGGTGAGTCTGGGGTGAACAGTATGTACTCGGTCTTACCTTCATTTAAATGAAGGAAATTTTGAGAAAGCCACTGTTTAATGTCCTGGGTGCAGTTATGGAGGGGGTCTAGTGCTGAATGATTGTTCAAAACTACAGGAAGGTAGACTTGAAGGTCGTCAGCATAGAAATGAAATTGTACGTTGTGTTTTGAAATGAGTTGACCAAGTGGCAGCATATAAAGGGAGAACAGGATAGGACCAAGAATAGAACCCTGGGGCACACCAGATGATAAAGGGGCAGCTGAGGAGGAAAAATCATCAAGCATTACTGAGAATGTTCTGTTGGTGAGATATGACGAGAACCAGTTTAGCACCGTGCCCTGTAGACCCACAACATGTTGTAGACGGGAGATGAGGATTGCGTGGTCCACGGTGTCAAAAGCAGCGGTGAGGTCAAGCAGCACCAGAACCACTGAGTTTTTATTATCTAAGGCTCTGAGAATGTCATTATGAACCCTCAGTAAGGCTGACTCTGTACTATGCCTAGACCTAAAGCCAGATTGAAATTTGTCCCCCATACCATGCAGATTGAGGTATGACTGAAGCTGGGAGAAGACAAGCTTTTCCATAAGCTTAGACAAAAATGACAGGTGGGATATAGGGCGGAAATTAGACAGTACTGAAGGATCAAGGTTTGGTTTCTTAAGTAGCGGTCTAACAATGGCGTGCTTGAGAGGAGTGGGAACAACGCCCAGACTAAGACAACAATTCATGAAGGAGACAAGGAAAGGGCCTACGATGTCGATGGCTTCTTTCAGAATCCTAGCAGGAACAACATCTAGAGGACAGGAGGTTGGCTTCAACTCATGAACAACTTTTTTGAGATCAACAAAAGAAACCACCTCAAAATTCTCCAGCACACATTGTGTCGCTTGGGAGGAAGTAATGACAACAGGGGCTGGTATGATAGTTTGCCTAACAGACAAAACCTTATCAATAAAATATTGTTTAAAAACATTGCATGTATTAACTGAGTAATCATTCAATACAACAGGGACTGGATTTATAACAGAGTTTATAGTACTGAACAAGATACCAGGGCGGTGGCTATTGTTATTAATGAGCTCGGAGAGATACTGACTTTTAGCTTCCTTCACGGCTCTCTGATAGGTGACAAGACAGTCTCTAAATATCTCCAATGACACCTGCAGCCTGTTTCCTCTCCATTTCCGCTCTGCCTGCCTGCACTGGCGTCTAAGGGTCCATGTCGTCTCGTTCAGCCAGGGGTCCGAAGAGCCATTTGCAGACTTCACCCTGTAAGGCGCAACTGAGTCCATAATCCGGGCGCAGGTGATGTCGAATGAGGAGAGAAGAAGCTCTGGACATAGAGGCAGGGCAAGTTCTGCAGTGGAGGTGATGTTAGAAGCAGAAAAAGCAGCGGTGAAGTCCTCAGCTGTAGATGGAGTAATAATGCGCCGACGCCGGGGGGCATTGGATATGGGTGCAGGTGGAACAGCACAGATGTCAAAACGTATGAGGGAGTGATCAGAGACAGGAAAGTCCAGAACCTCACAAGATGACACTGTCACCCCACGAGAGATAATAAGGTCAAGAGTATGGCCTAGCCTATGAGTAGGACAGGATATGGACTGGGCTAGGTCTAATGAATCTAAAAGAGCCTTAAAATCATTAGCAGTTTTATCAGAGGGGCAACAAACATGAATGTTAAAATCACCACAGATTAAAATATTGTCAAACTTTGCCAAAAAGTCAGACAAAAACTCTGAAAAATCATTTAAAAAATTCCCATTTAGTTTTGGTGGCCGGTAGATTACTGCACAAAAGATTGGATTAGGTAGAGTGAGTACAAACGTCTGCAACTCAAAACTGGAGTACCCTCTAGTGGACAGTTGACGGCACTTCAGGGACTGTCTGTATATACTGGCTATCCCCCCGCCCCTACCCGTTTGCCGTGGAGTGTTTAGAAACAAATAGCCAGAGGGAAGGATTTCAGAAAATGCACTAACATCACCAGGAGATAGCCAAGTCTCCGTGAGAAAGAACAAGTCCAGATTGTTAGTGGTGATGACATTGTTTAGAACAAAAGTTTTGTTGCTGAGCGATCTGGTGTTACATAGTGCCATACGGAGTGTGGTAGAGTTGACAGGGGATGAGGACATACGTGGAATTGGACGAAGATTGTCTAGGATCGAGCCCCGAGAATGAGTACCAGATGTTCGGCGGTAACAGGAAAAAGGAGCGCCAGTGTTGTCGAAGCTAGCGGGCCGAAGCCACCGATAGCATACCCGTAATCCGCCAGGCCCTGGTTTGACACCACTCCATTGCAACAAAGAATCCAGGTGAGTCCTTTTTCTGACGTGTAGCCCGCTTCTCCTACCCCGTCTCTTGCGACGCTTACTGCCTGGTAGTAGATAGACAGGATGGCTCAGGAACGGAGAAGTAGAAGTAAACAGCGGCGGAGGTGGTTTAAAGGTTTGGGCGTTCAGGTGGTGGTTTGATGAAAACCGTAATTCCAGCAAAGTTGTGCGATCATAAACAATAATTGTAGAGACGGTGGCAAAAACTAGCATGAGAAAACACAGGAGCAAACAGAGGTGCAAGAGGCAAGCCAAACATAGCGGCGCCATCATCATCAGCAAGGTCTGTTAAATGGCGCCTCGCTGTGGCCAAACCACGAACAACAACAGTCACTGTAACCAACTTTGAAATGAACAAACGTGCTATGTTTAATAGTTTTTAGTTTTCAATGAACAGATTGTAAAGCTACAATAGGAGATAAAATAATGTGAAAAGGTTATCAGGCAGAGGAGCAAAGAGAGCGACTGCTGAATTAAACACGATGACAGACACTGGAGCGCCAACTAGTGGAGGAGCGACCAAACAACTCATTCTCTGACATTTCCTTAAATCTGATGCTTAACATGTTCTTATAATACACATTCACACACTGAGAATGAATTAATACAGTATCAATATTCTCCCTCAAACTAAATAATGGAAGTTTATTGAGTAAAAAGTTTTCTGATCGTTGTGATCCTTTCCTCGGGTCTTTGTAATGTATGGTTGCATTTTATAAAACTAATATTTTTTTGCTGTTTTCCTTTATTATCAGTGTAATTTTTTTTTTACATCGTACCAGTCAAATGTGTTTATCCTGAGCAACTTTATTATTCCTTTACACACAAGTGTGACTTTCTGAAGAACCAAAATGGTGTTTCTCCAGTTTTCCAGTCTGGAGGATCAGGATGAGCATAAAGCAGACAACAGCCTCAAGATTTGTGTTTTTGTGGTTTATTTTGATTATTTTATTCAGTAACAGCATGAAGTGAACGCTGTGCGTCCGGCTCAAATCAGCAAATACAAAAGATTCAAGCTGAAGCTTCTCTAATAAAATGAAATAAAAGAACAATCAGAAATCAATAATTTCACACAACAGTGAAAATCATCAACAGAGAATCAGAGTTTATAATTTCACATTCACATCTGATCTGAGAGACACAGATGGGCAGATTCACTTCAGATAATACAAAATATAGATTGATAAAAATATAAGTGCAATTATGTATCATAAAAAAGACAGATTATAATTTAAGCAAATAGAGTAAGGCAAAATAATACTATAGTAATATAAATGCTCAGATAATTCCTGCAATAACAGAGTTTCACACAGAGATGAACAGTCAAAGTCACACTGAAGCTTCTTCAATTAAACTGTTTCTAGAAACTTCTAGAAGTGAAGAGACTGTTAAAGTATCTAAAGCTCAGGATTAAACATGCTTGTTATATAAAAACACACATTAGTCAGAGAAATACTGGTTTAGCACACACACATTCTTCTTATATAGTCTATACATGACATTTCTCATCAGATATCTTGTCTAATAGATGCAGAAACAGAAACTGGATTATACAGTGTGTATTATATGACATGAGTAACATGTGAAATGTGAGATTTTGATTAGATTTACATTAGAGGATCAAATAAAGATGAGAGTTAGTCTAAAGATCAGTGTGAAGAACATAGTAAATGAAATGTGTCTGTATGTTATCCTGTTGTTTAACTGCACAACATCAGAGACACACACACACACACACACACACGCACGCACACACACACACACACACACACACACACACACACACACACGCACGCACGCACGCACACACACACACACACACACACCTAGATCTCCTTCATACAGGGTTTAGAGACTCACATCAGGAGAAATCTGATTTGGATTGATTTTTGAATGTTGATAATGTCACAGTCCGGAGTCAGAGAACGTCTACACACTCCTCAAAGGCACATTCTCCGGGTTATCTTCTGAAAGAAAACACACAAGACAGATCATATTAAAGAAAAGCTTTGCTTTAATATATATATATATTATATATATACATACTACTGGTCAAAAGTTTTAAAAGTTCTACTGGTCAAAAGTTTTAGATCGGTAAGATTTTGTATGTTTTTAAAAGAAGTATCTTCTGCTCACCAAAGCTGCATTTGTTTGATTATTGTGAAATACAATTTAAAATGACATTTTCTATTTTAATATATTTTAAAATGTAATTTATTCCTGTGATCAAAGCTGAATTTTCAGCATCATTACTCCAGTCTTCAGTGTCACATGATCCTTCAGAAATCACTCTAATATGATGATTTTATGCTCAAAAACATTCATTATTATTTTCAATGTTGAAAACATTGCACAGAAGTCTATTGTTAACCAACACTAACAGAAACTGCATTTTATAAAGTGTGGACTAGCTATAAATGTAATTTCCACACAACAATAAAATAGTTTTATAAAGTTGTATAAAAATACATTCAGAGCCTTTCATTCTTAAACAAAACCACAGGCCAGTGCTCTTTAATATCGGTGTATTGATTATGTTTCTTTCTAACCCTGCTTTTATGAGCACAACTACAACACACACACACACACACATGTAAAGTGTTTGAAACATGATCATGAACAAACATTTTACACTTTTAATCTCTACTGTAGCATAATAAAGCTCAGTATTTCTCTTGCTTTATCAGCTGTAATACTCACATGCTTTTCATTTAGAGTTCTTGTGGCGATGGTAAATCACACCAGCAGCTGCGAACGCCAGCAGAACACCACCACTGATCCCTGCTATAGCTCCTGGAGACAGAGCTGGATGTGTAATGATAAAGAGAGAGTCATCAGTGTGAGTGAATCTGTCAGTCTGATCTATTTAAATATGAATCTGATTCTGTTGAAGGGGAATCATAAATGAGCCTCTAATGTAATTTCAGATATCATGATTCTCCTTTTCACTGTGTTCATCTTCTGTATTACTGTGTTACAGCAGGAGTTTGATGTGAACACACGACTGATCTCAATGAAAACATTACAAACTGTAATTCAGATTAAACAGATTAAAAACCTTTAGAAACATGCCAACTGTCTTAAAGCATTTACTGCAGATACAGAGGAGCTCTGACATTTTATTTTCTTAGTTATGAGTCTGAGAAAATTAGAAATACTTGTATTAAAAATAAGAGAAAAACATAAAAATGATTTTGGTGTGATCATTAGAGTAATGGATTTTATCAATGTTATCAATCATTTAAACACAACTAAAATGTTAATTAAACAGTTTGTCTCAAGCGTTAAATGTTGAGACATTGTTAGTTAAAATAATATTCCCTTTACAAATATCTTTTGCACCAAAATCTTCCGAACGAGTAACAAATTATAACAGTCTTAAACAGTTCAAGATGCAGAGTTTATTTTTAACAAATCAAATTCAGTTTAAAATAGTGATAACTTGTGTTTATTTAACTTCAGGGATGTTCTCAGAGCTCTCAATAATAGGATCATCATCATATTGGCAGAAACGATCTACTCACCAGTGACAGTGACAGTGAATCTCTTGAGTACGGTGCGTCTGCGGCTGATGATCTTCAGTTCATAGAGTCCAGAGTCTGTGGTTCTGGTGTCTGTGATGATCAGAGATCCAGTCTGATGATCCAGCTTCAGTCTGTCGTCAGATGTGGAGAATCGATCGTCTGCTTTATTGATTTCAGCTATTTGAGTGTCTCCAAACCTCCACTGCATTACATCATCTCTCTGTCTCTCAGTAAGACCAGAGTGTAGAGTGACAGAATCTCCCTTCATCACTGATAGTGCTGACTTCAGTTCACCTGTAACAACTAACACATGAAGAGCATTGACAAACACTCACTCAGAACATGCATACAGAAAGGCATATAATTTTATTAATATATGTAAAAATGTCTAATTCTATATAATATTTCAATAGCCTATATAATGAAAAATAATTAATAAACAGTTACTGTATATTCACTATTTAAGCGAGCTGATTGGTCGGTTAACAGTAAACTATTAATTGATCTACTTCTGCTGCATACAGTCACTGACGGCTACAGCAGATTTAACATGATAGGAAAAGGAAAAATGCAGATGTTTCTTCATCTACAAGTAAGAATAAATCGGTAACACTTTAAACTAAGGTTTCATTAGTTCATTTACTACTTCAGTTAACATGAACTAAGAATGAACAATACTTCTACAACATTTATGAATCTTATTTAATGTTAATTTCAACATTGACAAATACATTACTAAATTCAAATGCATTTGTTAATATTAGTTAATGCACTGTGAACTAACATGAAATAACAATGAACAGCTGCATTTTTATTAAATAATATTAACAAAGATTAATAAATAGAGTAACAAATGTATTGTGGTTAGTTCATTTTAGTTAATATATTAACTAGTTTTAACAAATTGTAACCAATTGTAAAGTGTTACAGATAAATCTTCAGTAATGCCTGATATCAAAACGACTAAAAATAAATCTAAACAAAGAAAAAAGTGACTATCTAGCTATCTAGCGCTAGTCTTCACATGAGTGGGAGCTGAAAACAAACAGCCAACATCCGTGTTGCTGAAAGCTTTTCATTACTTGCTTATTTTAGGTAAAAAAATAAAAAAATAAAAAATAAGCTTGACATCAAGCCTGATCTTCATTTGCACCTTGCTTCTCTTCAGCCCAACACACAGTGTTCAGTAAATGCTAAACAACAACATCAACCTTTGCATTAGGTGAGTCTAACTCTTAAGCAAAGAGTAGGCTATAGAAGTACCAAGATGCAAAACTAGATCGCTAGATGGCGCTGCTGTCGCCATGTTGGACTGAACCAATGGCTTTACCACAACTACCGTATACAGCATTAATTATGTCTGGAAATAATTGGAAACAAAGAAAACAGTGTTCTGCCATCAACTGCAACAACTACCAGTGTACAACCAATCAACTAGCATTTCATAGATTCCCCAAAGATCCAGAGAGGTAAAGTAGAAAAGGTTTTATTAACTTTAAAGTGAGCTAACGTCAACGATAACAGGTGCTGTAACATTAATGTAAGCTATCCCATAACCGCAGTAACAGTTTGCTAACGTTAGGTATTTGGTTGAAATTGAGTCAAGACTCTTTTTTCGCATAAACATGAAAATCACTATCCAAACTTAAATGGTTGTAGAAGAATGCTTTGGAATATAGACCTATGGTTGGTCTTGTTTTAAAGAAGATATTTGTCAGATTGTTGAAATTAAATAAATTATGAAAGTGAAACAGAAAAAAGTTATATAAAAGTTTGAGTTTATTAAAACGTACAAATTTAAATATATAATTATTTATATTTTATATAAAAAAATTATATATATATATATATATATATATATATATTACAAAATATATTTTACTCTATAACTGCAAGAAAATGAAAGCACAAAATTTGAACAAGTTGTGTTCCACATTTTAGTTTGATATCTCAAAAAATTAGCTTTCAGATATCTCAAAAAAATTGCTTTCAGTAAGATTTTATTTGATTTCAATCAGGATTCCTCTGTCTTACATGCGCTTGAGGCACACACGCACACTAGCACACACAGACGCACACTAGCACACACACACGCAAGGTCTCTCGCTCCCTCACCCTTTCTGCCGTGTGCTCTAACGTTACAAGGTTTGGAGCTGCGCGCTCTTGCTCGCTCGCTCTAGATTCCAGGAGATTTTAGCTAATTTGCGGATATCAGGGAGCCACTGTCAATATGCGGGAGACTCCCGGAACTTCCGGGAGACTTGGGATGTCTGCTATAGAGATATTAAAAACTAGAAACTACTATTTAGTTCCCTTAACTATGGAAGCTTGTTTCCGCCACAAAATAAAAAAAATAAAAGATAATTGCGACTTTTTATCTCACAATTGCGAGTTTACATCTCGCAATTTTGACTTTATTTCTCAGCATTGCGAGATATAAAGTCAGAATTGCGTGAAATAAAGTCAGAATTGCGTGAAATAAAGTCAGAATTCTGAGATATAAAGTCAGAATTGCGAGATATAAAGTCGCAATTGCGTCTTATAAAGTCAGAATTCTGACTTTTTTTCTCAGAATTCTGACTTTATATCTCAGAATTCTGACTTTATTTCACGCAATTCTGACTTTATATCTCGCAATTGTGACTTTATTTCACGCAATTCTGACTTTATTTCACGCAATTCTGACTTTATATCTCAGAATTCTGACTTTATTTCACACAATTCTGACTTTATATTTCGCAATGCTGAGAAATAAAGTCAGAATTGCGAGATGCATACTCGCAATTGTGAGATAAAAAGTCGCAATTATCTTTTTTTTTTTTTTGTGGCGGAAACAAGCTTCCATACTTAACCGCTTTTGAATTTGAACCGGTATCGTTCAATTCTATGAGAGCTGTGTTGCGTTCAGTCCAAGATGGCGGAGCTGTAGCTCTGCGCATGGGTGAGTTTGTTGCAATGGAACGTTCTATTGAGTTTCGCCTCTTGGTACTTCTACTCTTTGCTCAAAAGAGAGTCTGAAGTCTAAACTGTCTAATTGTTAAGTGTCAGAGTCTCTCTAGGCTCGGTCAGGCCTGGTCCTCCGGGGCGCAGCAAGAGCACCATTAGTTGAAGCTGTAATAACGTTTGCTAAACGCTCCAGTGCATATTTGCGCTCTGGATAGCGTCAAATGTATCCATTTACAACATGCTTTTGCAGTGATGAGCAATGTAGCAGCTAGCCACTGTGTTAATCTGTTTCTAAGACCTCATTAACCAACGTGACACAGTGGGGTCTGTTCTTAAAGTGGGCCACGGAGACTTCGTGATTGGTTGTGTGGGCCGCAAGTTGGAAAAGGTTGGGAACCCCTTATCTAAACTATTCACACAGAGCTAATCTTCATTACATTGATGTACTCACCGCTGACAGTCACAGTGAACGACCTGTGTATGGTGTGAGAGCTGGTGCTGATGTCAACTTCATAATCTCCAGAGTGTTTGGTTGTGATGTTCCTGATGGTCAGAGATCCAGTCCAATAGTCCAGCTGCAGTCTGTCTTTGAATCCCTCATCAGTACTATTAGATGTAAGGGACTTTCTAGTCTTTCTATTGATTTCAGCTATAGTAGAGTTTTTAAGCCTCCACTGAATCACATCATATCTCTCTGGTTCAGGAACACCAGTGTTTAGAGTGACTGAATCTCCCACCATCACTGACACTGTCTTCACTGGACCAGCTGACACAACTGGAGAAGAAACATAATTAATAAAACCTGCACTGCAATTATTCAGATCTTCACCGATCCAAAACCAACATGTCAAATCTGTAAAGAGATTTTCTGGATAAGGCAGAAACATCTAGAAGAGAATGTGTTCATAAAATCAAGTGAGTTACACAAGCCATAACTCCTGAGTTCAGTCAAATCCACATTAACATTAATTCATTTAACAGATACTTTTATTAAACGGGAAATTATAATGAGGAAAACAAAGGGATTCATCTTAAGGAGGCAATAACATATAAAGTGCTAACAATACAAAGTTTCAAACATTGTGAAGAAAAGTACAAGCTAAAACAGAAATAGTGAAAAAATACTGTAAGAAATAATGAAAACAATTAATTTGTATTAAGATTTCAGCAGGATTCTGTCATGGAAAAGATGAGCTTTAGACATTTTTTGAATATTTATTTATATTATATAGTTTATTATTTAGTTTATTTATTTATAATATTTATAATATTTAGCTGTCCGGGTTGCATTGGGAAGATTTGAATATTATTCTTATTTGCAACTCACTTTGGCATCTGTTAAATAAATATATGTAAAATCAACAAACACATAAAAACACACCTATCATTTAAATTAAATTTTTTTTATTCAAAGTGGCTATTTTGCACCCAAAATATTTGACTACCTGCCACACACACAACACTATTTTCACCCTGATAGTCTGATAAAACCGTACAAATGTAGGACGAAGTTTGTCAGTCAATGCAGTAAAGTGGGAAGTAGACCCTTTGCAACCATCCTGTTCCAAATCTAATATTTCCCTTTAATATTAAATTAAAATAATACAAATGAACATAAAAGTTGATTTCCACACAGTGTTTAAGGTCAGCAGGTTCAGTAAACGTTTTTTTGGGTCAGTCATATTTGGTTTTACTACTGGTTTATCTGTGTTTACTATAAGGAAAATGTGATTTTTCTGACAGATATTGCGATTGCGATTGATTTAATTTAGTAGCGTCAGGCTTCAGCTCAATCTAAATAGTGTGGAGCACAAACTCTAATTTTTAATTGTCTCAGTGCTAAATCAAATGTACTTTTTAGTTTTTGTCATATTTAGTCATATTAACCTTGTCCTGTTTTTGTTTAGTCAAGTTTTAGTTGACTAAATGTCTGAACATAGTTTTTGTCAATTAAAACTTTGTCATGCTGTAGAATGGTTAAATTTATAATCCCAATAATTTGCTCAAAATTATAATCATAGCGATTTTTGCCATTTGAGAATATTTCTTGCACTTTGACCTATTAGCACAAATTAAAATAATGCCAGCCCACGTGCATGGTTTATTTTACCTCATCTAATTTCCTGATTTAGGCTGTGTATCATATAGGCATGCTGGTAAAACAAGAAACTTCTCTTGGAAATTAAAACAGTGAAATATAATCCCATAAAACCCAGTATATATTACAGAGAAGTTTGATCGCAGATTTAGTCTCGGCAAACAGCTGTTGTGAATTTAGAATCGAACGACCAGGAGACTTGGTCTTTTCTTCAGCAGGATTCTTTATTGAGAACACGAGCTGTCGTTAGCTGCAGTCACCAAGTCTGACATGAAATGTTCTCTTACAGTTTATATACATTTAGGGGCAGGAACCGAAAAAGACAGGTTTAGGAACCGGTTTTAGACTGAGAGTGCTGCCCACCCTAATCCACTCAGCATATCTATTCAAACACTGAGACCCGAGTACAGGACTGGCTGGACTTTCTTGCTAAAACACAAACTCCAAGAGTTTCAATAAAACAGGACTGACCAGAGTCGTTTGCTAGAAAACTCTGATAATCATAATTTATACCTAACCTTAACATGCTAAATTCAATGTAAACCTAAATTAAACATTTTAATAAATCTGGATTCCCACACAGCGCAGGCAGCTCAGACAGAACACAGTGACAGAACACAGACCGACTGAATGACACTTTCATTTAAGCAGAAAATCACAAATGGAGATCGCTGAACTGCAGCTTACTTGTTTGTCTGTGTTTTCAGCTCACCCGCCTTCTTCAGCAGTGTAGAGAGAGCGTGTGCGCATGTTGCCAGATTGCAAATATTAAAGGGATAGTTCACCCAAAAATGAAAATTCTATTGTTAATGAAAAATTCATTGTTCTTGTGTCCATTCATTTAAACTTGTTGATTTCATTTGAGTGTGTGTAAAAGCATCTGACCATATATATTTCTGTGAGGGTTTTCTAACAGCTGAAGAAGGGACAGGAAGACAGGGTGATAAAACTTACACCTGAGCACGAGAAAGGATCCAGCCAGGAGAATACAGGGGTCGTTTAACAATAAACAAGGGGTCCCATGCCATCCCCTTAGGGGATAAAGAACAGCAGGAGGTCATCTAGATTGTAAATGAAGGCCTTTTGGCTTCTCAGGGACAAAGAACAGCATGACCTGCCCAGGGGGGGGTAGAACCAGTCCATACTAGCTTGAGATATAAGATGTCTTTAAGGAAATTTACAGAAACTGGAAAGGAGGAGTCAAGAATGTCAGAAACCTGCATAAAATGTCTCTGTTTTATTATGTCAGTAGGCTTTCTGTTTCACATCTGGGTGGCTGCGGTTGCGAAAAGATTCCTCAAAGAATAAAGGCCTTTTCTTCTTTATTACAATTTTGCCTTTTGAGTGTTCCTTAACCCTGTGATGCTGTTTTTCCCAGTGAGATAAAAAATTGCTATTACAGCTGGTGTCAAGAAGAGGGATCCTGTGCGGACGCTTCTTCTCCTGGTCCTGAGAACGGATTTGACGGGAAAGTGCACAACCTCGGCAGCACTAGGCAGCCGTCTTATACCTCGACGGTTTGAGATAGAAACTCAACAGATTACGAGAGAGAGAGGCAAATACCCCACACTCAGGACCAGTGAAAGAAAAACTCCCACCAGGATTAAAAAAAATCCGCGACGATTGCGGGAAAAACAGAAAAGCATCTCTGGGTAAGAAACGGCAAAATTGTTTTATTGAAGTTGAGTGTAATTTGATAATTGTGAGTGAACGTGAACCATATTGGCTGAGTTTTGCTTTTGGTACGAGCGAAAAGGTGATTCAGATAATCACACATTTTTTGGGGAAGAAATTGATCTGACAGATTCGGATCGGTATCTACCACACTTAAGCTCGTTGGTGGACGGAAGTGCCACAGGTGATTCAGATAATCACAATTGCTGATTAATTAGTTTTACTCAAAAACTCTGTAACCTGAGGAAATCTCGTACAAGTGGACGGAAGAGCCACATCAAAATAATCGATTTAGGTGGACGGAAGAGCCACGTCAAATCAGAATTAATCGAGCGCTGGAAAGTGCTTATAGGAAGTTTTTGAGTGAAACGTAATTACAAACCACCCGACCGATCTTGGGGTAAGGGAAAGATCGGGTCTGTTGAAGACGTTTGACAGATACTGTAAGACACGTGTCGAAATTGTGAAATCCAGAAGGGAGATTCAGCCAAAATGGGGTCATCTAACAGTAAAGTAGATCATTTTTATACACCAATTTTCTGTTAAAAGAGAAATAATGATGGTGGTAAATGTAAATGTATTTCCCCGAGGCGGGAACCTTGAGTAAGATAAGACTCAATGTTGTAAAAGAATCAATAGAAAAGAACGAGGGAAAACAGAATGGTTGTTGTGTGTGTGTTAAACGTGTGTAAAGGATCTTTATGTGTGGCTGATGAAACTTTGAGCAAAGCTATGACTGATGATTTGAGCAGTGTTGTGAATGATGAGCATATGAGATTGTACAAAAGTAGCCTACAGGGTTTTCTGAAATGCTAACTTATCCGTTACTAGTCAGAAAGGGTTGTTGAAGTTTGTTCATGAGTGTAAAACTGTGAACGGACAGTGAATTGTTGGATGGGAAAGAAGCAGATAAAAGAGAACAGAGTCGATGCAGAAGGAACTGACATGTAGGGGAAGATAGGATGTTTTTCCTGATGGAAACAGTGAATCGTTGGATTGAGCACATGCAGAAGGAACTGACATGTAGGGAACGATAGAGTTCATGGAACTATTTATGAATGCCTGATTAAGTCAAATTAAGTTGAAATGGTACGAAAGGTGAGTTTTAGATGGAAATGGGGCGTTGAGTATGATTAACAGGGATTGGCATGATATAAGGATAAGGAATGTTTCATTAAGTAAAACGATTGTCTTTTGAACCTAAAGGGTCCAGCTATGCTGGGAGTACAGCAACAGCGCTTGCTTGTTCAAACCAGCTTCTGAATGTTAAATGTATACTTGTTTTGTATGTGTTGTTGATGATAATATCAAATTAGAAAATGTCCAGAGATTGGATATTTTGTTGATATTAAGCCATTTAAGGAAATATATTGTTTTATAAAGGAAATTATGGGTTGGAGATAATTTCCCCAGAAACGTGTGACTAAAGTTAATCAGAAACTTTGTGAAACCCGTTTAGAATATTTAGATTTTCCGTGTCGCTTATGAAAATTAATGTTCTGCCAATAATGACGATGTGAATGCTTTATTGTATTAATGTTATGAAAACAAGGGTATTGAAGAATAGATTGCCATATTTTTGTAACAAGAGTTGAAGGTGCAAGCGGCTAAGATAGCTGTCTGTGTAATTTAGAGACTGAGAAGATTTAGAGAATCTTGTGTTTTCTGTGAAACAGTAGAGATAAGTAGGACTGAATAATTATAATACAATCTTGTGATTTATGTTGAATCTGCAAACTAACCATTTGATAGAAGAATAAGCTTTTAAAACCAGTGTTGATGAAATTAATGACACGTTAAAGTTTTAATACTGTATGAAGAGTAACTGAACAGTCCTGATAAATAGTGAGATAATAGAGAGCAAATGCTATAAGCAGTTCTGCTCATGCTCTGAAGAGATTTGCAGATGATGTTTTGTAAAAGTTTGATTGTGATTGGAAAGATAAACAATAACTTAATTGGCTCCAAACAAAGAAAGTGCCAAAATAACACAAATTTAAAGAAAAGTCTGTGTTAATATGAGTTAGAAAGTAGATCAGTGTTAATATGATGAAGATTGTGATTCGGCTGTTGTAATTGAATTTGCAGCTGGGACAGTGGGGGAAAATGCAGAGAACTTATCAGTGGCTCTGTTTGCATTTCCTGAATAGGAACGCTCTGCTTCAGGGGCGTAAAGTAGGGTGGAGATGTTAGAAAGATCACAGTGATTGTAGGTAGAATAACAGAGAGTGTTTTACTGCGGTCAGCTGGGTCATTCAGTGACTGTAAAATGACAACTGTATGACTGTAAAAGTAAATGAAGGAGAAAAGAAAGTTGATAGATGGAACTTTTGAAAGTTGTTAAGAAAGATATTAAGTGTAAGGAATTCCTTTTGAAAGGAAAAGAACTATAAAAAGTACCGGTTGACGTAAAATTACAGATGAGCTAAATGAGTTGCAAAATATTTTAAAAGTACCGATCACTAAAAGGATGATTGTGTTTTGAATGAAACGCTTTGATAAGGTTTTAGATGATATAGAGAGACAAATCTAACGAATGATTTATAGTGATAATCATAAAATGTATGACAAGCAGAGAGCGCAGCCTCAAAAGTTAGTATGAACCATAGAAGCAGATTGATAAACTCCTAGAGAAAACATTGAAGTCGGGTATTAAATTATGGTAATTGAAAATAAAATTGAAATGAAATTTGAAACGTTATTAAGAACTAGAATAATTATTATTTCTTTAAGATAAAATAAACAGAAGCAGTGTTACAGGATTAACAGTTGCTAAATGTAAAATGTGTAAAAGGCATTTGATTAAACAAAGGCTTGTTAATGTTGATTTTAAAAGATAAGAATGTGATTTGGTCAAAACAGGTTTGCTTATCTAAATCTGGCATGTGCTGTGACTGAAACTGCCACAGTTTCAGTGCAACAGAGACTCATTCTGAGTGGATATTTGTAATGTCTAAATTACAATACATGTAATTTATGGAAAAGATGCCTTAAGATGGGCTACAGTTAAAGAAAAGATGGCAGATAAAGTCTGAAGTTAAAGGTTTATGAGAATGCAGTGTACCAGTCCTGATGCCTCAAGAGTCTCTCTCTCATTCAATGTCAGCTGAAAGCTGTTGTCTGAGGCTGTGTAAAGCACAGTGTTTCAGTTGAACAGATTCATAGATGCGGAAGAGCTAAAACAAATCATGCTACAGGCAGTTCAGATTTGACAAATTTAGAGGACAATTTGTAAATGTTTTAAAAGTAAAACTGAATGATTTTAAAGAAGTCTTTAAAATAATAATGCAGACCTTAAATGATAGAAGTGACATTTTTGACTAGTTTATTTTAGGACCGCTTCTTTGTCTGATTTTAGCCTCCACCATAAAACAGGGCTGATGGCTCCGGCTACAGAAGTAACAGTACACTGAATGTACGATTGTGATCTAAATTCACTGACCATAATCTAAGCAGGTTGCTACCTTTAAGATGATTAATGAATTTAAGTGATTAAATACTGTTGTTATTAACCTGTCTCCCTGTGAACACTATTAGGTCCGAATGGCTCTGATGACTCTTGAATGCGCCTTTTCCTAAGCTCCAGAAAACAACAGATTATGTTGAAGAAAACGGTCACAGATTCTGTGATGGGAAAAAGCGGTTACCAGTGTGTACGAGTGATTACTTCAACGACGGGTACGATCTTTTAGGCCAAAAGGACAACCTAAGACAGAAGGGTCACGCAAAAACACTGGGCATTTCCTGATGGAGGTGTTTTTATGTGAGAAAGGTATTAGAGTTGAGCGGTGACTGTGAGGCCAGCAGCATCAGCAAATCATTGAGAGGCGAGATGAGCTGTAAGAAGTTACGGCCGTCTGACCCAGAAAATGTGAGTTCCTCTATATACCACTCACCAGAAACCGCGTTGATTGAATGGCTTGTTTTTCTGACAAGTGTCTGCAACTATGCCAGGGGACAACACCCTGAAGAAAAGACAATTATAGGTTAAGAGCTGATCTGAATGGGCATTCAGGAGCCAGCAGAGACCATTGAACTAATGGTTATCTGTTGTGGAGACAGTTTAAAAAAAAAAAAAAAAAAAAAAAAAAAAAAGTTGTAATGTTAGTTGCCTGATGAGCAAGGAAAACACAGAGATTTGTGTCGATGCTGAACTAATGTGTCAGTTCTGACTCCTGTAGATCATTTAGACATGACAAAGGACCACTATAAGACATGGTGGTGGCTAAAGATGACTCAAGAGAATTTTCTGGAAAACAAAGGTTAGGTAAATTGAGTATTTAAACTAAAGATAACCTTAGAAAAGATCATAGAACGATTGAATATGACTATGATTATTTTAGTTACAGTCCTAGGAGGCTGTTGAAAAGATTATTTGCTTATAATGAGAGAGAAAGAGACTGCTTGAGTGGAGGAAGAGGATGGTACTCTGTCTTTTCTTCTGTTATCAGTCAGCCAAAGAAAGCTGAAGCAAAGTAATAATTATGCACCAAAACAATCCAGCTGACTTTTCTAAAATCAAATGAATAATGAACAGACATGCCTTGAAACTGGTTAAGAGGCCATAAAAACATTAGATAAAAGATACAGGAAAATGTAAGGTTAAAATGTCATTTAAAATGTAAATCTTTTTAGAGAAAAGATATGAATAAGAAATATGAGCAGTTCATAGTCAGGGATGAGTGTGAGTGTTAATTCATGTTTGTACAGTATGTGTTAGTTTAGGACAACTATTCTGTCTGAATAGTGTGTATAAATTTGTCATTAACCTCTGGAAAGAGTGTTTTAGCATTATAGATGGGTTAAGGCAAATGACAAATTTGAAAAGTAAGCTGAGGATTGTGAGTCAATCTGATGAGAAGGCAACACAGAACAGGATGAGCTTTAAGTTGATTGATCATCGAGCTCTGTCTGTTAATTATTATTTTGATCATTCATGATGTGCAGTAGATTTGAATTACTTTCTGGACAGGTTTAAGTATTGATAAATTAGAATTGTGAAGTCGTAGATAGCCGTCAGTCATGTGTTGAGAAAAAGTTATAGATTTGACAGCAACAAACACGTAGGCTAAGTAAATATCAGATTATCCAGAGAGCCCTTAACAGTTATGTATTGTAAAAAGGGGAAGATTGTTATTCGACTGACGTTGACGAAGTGTACTGACGTTGACAAAGTGTACACGACCTGACCTGACCAATTGATGACCTGGAGAATGTTCGTAGATGACAGTTGATTAAGAGACCAAACAATAGGCCTGAAAATCAAGAAACGCTGTGAGACTAGGGGCCGTTGCCTTAAAAAATAATTTGATAAGAAGATGAAATTGTGGCTTTAAGTAATATTTTTATTTCAGAGGCAGAGAAAGATGGGAAATTTGGCTGAAGGACAACGTTTGGGTTAGCAAACTTTATCCAAACAAATGTTACCAAATAAATATTAACAAATATTGTAGTTTTCTTGTAGCTCAAACATTAGAGTTTGACACCTGTAACCTGGACTCTTCACCACTCTGGAGTTGCCCATGGTGTGAGGCGGCGGGCTGGGGTGGGTTTGCTTATAGCCCCCCAGCTCAGCCGCCATGTGTTGGAGTTCACCCCGGTGAACGAGAGGGTCGCTTCCCTGCGCCTTCGGGTCGGGGATAGGTCTCTCACTGTCGTTTGTGCCTACGGGCCGAACGGCAGTGCAGAGTACCCGGCCTTCTTGGAGTCTCTGGGAGGGGTGCTGGAAAGTGCTTCGACTGGGGACTCCGTCGTTCTACTGGGGGACTTCAACGCCCACGTGGGCAGCGACAGTGACACCTGGAGGGGCGTGATTGGGAGGAACGGCCCCCCTGATCTGAACCCGAGTGGTGTTCTGTTATTGGACTTCTGTGCTAGTTACAGTTTGTCCATAACGAACACCATGTTCAAGCATAAGGGTGTCCATCAGTGCACATGGCACCAGGACACCCTAGGCCGGAGGTCGATGATCGACTTTGTGGTCGTCTCATCTGACCTCCGGCCGTATGTCTTGGACACTCGGGTGAAGAGAGGGGCGGAGCTGTCAACTGATCACCACCTGGTGGTGAGTTGGATCCGATGGCGGGGGAGGAAGCTGGACAGACTCGGCAGACCCAAACGTACTGTGAGGGTCTGTTGGGAACGTTTGGCCGAATCTCCTGTCAGAGAGATCTTCAACTCCCACCTCCGGCAGAGCTTCGACCAGATCCCGAGGGAGTCTGGAGATATTGAGTCCGAGTGGACCATGTTCTCCACCTCCATTGTCAACGCGGCCACTCGGAGCTGTGGCCGTAAGGTCTCCGGTGCCTGTCGAGGCGGCAATCCCCGAACCCGGTGGTGGACACCGGAAGTAAGGGATGCCGTCAAGCTGAAGAAGGAGTCCTATCGGGCCTGGCTGGCTTGTGGGACTCCTGAGGCAGCTGATGGGTACCGACGGGCCAAGCGGACTGCAGCCCGGGTGGTTGTGGAGGCAAAAACTCGGGCCTGGGAGGAGTTCGGTGAGGCCATGGAGAAGGACTATCGGCTGGCCTCGAAGAGATTCTGGCAAACCGTCCGGCGCCTCAGGAAAGGGAAGCAGTGCCCTACCAACGCTGTTTACAGTGGAGGAGGGCGGCTGTTGACCTCGACTGGGGATATCACCGGACGGTGGAAGGAATACTTTGAGGATCTCCTCAATCCCGCCGTCACGTCTTCCATTGAGGAAGCAGAGGCTGAGGGCTTGGAGGCGGACCCGTCCATCACCCAAGCTGAAGTCACCGAGGTAGTCAAGAAACTCCTCGGTGGCAAGGCACCGGGGGTGGATGAGATCCGCCCTGAGTACCTCAAGTCTCTGGATGTTGTGGGGCTGTCTTGGCTGACACGCCTCTGCAGCATCGCGTGGCGGTCGGGGACAGTGCCCTTGGATTGGCAGACCGGGGTGGTGGTCCCTCTTTTCAAGAAGGGGGACCGGAGGGTGTGCTCCAACTATAGGGGGATCACACTTCTCAGCCTCCCTGGGAAAGTCTATGCCAGGGTACTGGAGAGGAGAATCCGGCCGATAGTAGAACCTCGGATTCAGGAGGAACAGTGTGGTTTTCGTCCCGGTCGTGGAACACTGGACCAGCTCTATACCCTCTACAGGGTGCTGGAGGGCTCATGGGAGTTTGCCCAACCAATCCACATGTGTTTTGTGGATTTGGAGAAGGCATTCGACTGTGTCCCTCGTGGCATCTTGTGGAGGGTGCTCTGGGAGTATGGGGTCCGGGGCCCTTTGCTAAGGGCTATCCGGTCCCTGTACGACCGGAGTAGGAGCTTGGTTCGTATTGCCAGCAGTAAGTCAGACTTGTTCCCGGTGCGTGTTGGACTCCGGCAGGGCTGCCCTTTGTCGCCGGTTCTGTTCATAATTTTTATGGACAGAATTTCTAGGCGCAGCCAGGGGCCGGAGGGGGTCAGGTTTGGGGACCACACGATTTCATCTCTGCTCTTTGCGGATGATGTGGTCGTGTTGGCCTCATCAAACCAGGACCTCCAGCATGCACTGGGACGGTTTGCAGCCGAGTGTGAAGCGGCTGGGATGAGAATCAGCACCTCCAAATCCGAGGCCATGGTCCTCAGTCGGAAAAGGGTGGCTTGCCCGCTTCAGGTTGGTGGAGAGTTCCTGCCTCAAGTGGAGGAGTTCAAGTATCTCGGGGTCTTGTTCACGAGTGAGGGAAGGATGGAACGGGAGATTGACAGACGGATCGGTGCAGCTTCTGCAGTAATGCGGTCGCTGTACCGGTCTGTCGTGGTGAAGAAGGAGCTGAGCCGCAAGGCGAAGCTCTCGATTTACCGGTCAATCTACGTTCCTACTCTCACCTATGGTCATGAGCTTTGGGTCATGACCGAAAGGACAAGATCCCGGATACAAGCGGCCGAAATGAGCTTTCTCCGCAGGGTGGCTGGGCGCTCCCTTAGAGATAGGGTGAGAAGCTCGGTCACTCGGGAGGAGCTCAGAGTAGAGCCGCTGCTCCTCCACATTGAGAGGGGTCAGTTGAGGTGGCTCGGGCATCTTTTCCGGATGCCTTCTGGACGCCTTCCTGGGAAGGTGTTCCGGGCATGTCCCACCGGGAGGAGACCCCGGGGAAGACCTAGGACACGCTGGAGAGACTATGTCTCCCGGCTGGCCTGGGAACGCCTCGGTGTCCCCCCGGAAGAGCTGGAGGAAGTGTCGAGAGAGAGGGAAGTCTGGGCATCCCTGCTTAGACTGCTGCCCCCGCGACCCGGCCCCGGATAAGCGGTAGAAGATGGATGGATGGATGGATGGACCTGTAACGCCAAGGTCATGGGTTTGATTTCAGAGGGAAAGCAAGAACTGATAAGAATGTAAATGTGTACTTTGAAATGGAAGTCACTATGGATAAAAGCGTCTGATAAAAGTAAGAGAATTTTATTATATTAAATTTATGCACGAGATGGGTGTTGTGCATCAAGAGGAGGATGAATATGCTCATGGCGGGAACAAGAGAACGCACAGTAAAACAAGTGGTCAGATGAGTCTTTGAACTTTTTAGTATGGATAATTTGTATTCAGGCCACAAACAAAGACATTTCGGCCTCACAGGTGGGAAAACAGTAAATCCAGGGGGGGAGGACTAAACCCATTGTCTTCACAGCAGGCTGAGAGGTTATCTAGCTTTGACCTCATCGGTATATGAGGACAGTAAAAGTCCAGGAGGGGTTTATTTGAAGAACTTTATTTGTATTAACCAGCTAGATCTGGTTTACTAAGGGGTTCACATTTGCTGAAAGCCATCGCACAGGTGGGAAGATAAATGTTGGGAGGACATTGGGTTTAATTGTGTGTATTGTTTGTATTTTAAGTGTGCTAATAACAAGAATTGTTTTGACAGGAAACGCCGGAGCAGATGTGGCAGCACAGCAGACAAAAGAAAACTATGTGACAATGACCTCAACATTTGTTTTTCTTTACAGAAGATGCAGACTTTTGCGCATGGCATGAGCAAAGTGAAGAAACAGTGCCTAACCCTGTGTAATGCCTAACTTAAAATTTTCATTTTGCAGGATGTCAGGATGGATTGAACCAAACAGAACTGATTCTGTATTGTTTTGTTAACATGAGCAACGTGGGTTGAATGTTTTTTTTAGGGGACAAGGACCCTGAGTGCTATTCAATGAGCAAGAAATTATCCGGTGATATGTTTCAGGTTGAAAATTTCACAGGTCACACCAAAGAGACGACAAGACAAGCGGTATTGGTGAAGATGGAACGTCCATGAGGCAACGAGATGATCAACATATCTGGAGAAAATGTTGACCAATTAATGGTTGAAGAAAAGTTTTGCGATTTTATTTGATTGAATCAAATTAGGGCTTAGTATTGATATACATGAAGGGTATAACTGTTCTTGAATTAAGACTTGAATTAATTCTATTCTTAAAGATTTAATAGTAAAATGGGTTTGATTGATTTTAGAAAATAGAAATGAATTTTTATTATTTTATTGGTTATCAGAGAATGATAAACAGGGGGGAGATGTTAATGAAAAATTCATTGTTCTTGTGTCCATTCATTTAAACTTGTTGATTTCATTTGAGTGTGTGTAAAAGCATCTGACCATATATATTTCTGTGAGGGTTTTCTAACAGCTGAAGAAGGGACAGGAAGACAGGGTGATAAAACTTACACCTGAGCACGAGAAAGGATCCAGCCAGGAGAATACAGGGGTCGTTTAACAATAAACAAGGGGTCCCATGCCATCCCCTTAGGGGATAAAGAACAGCAGGAGGTCATCTAGATTGTAAATGAAGGCCTTTTGGCTTCTCAGGGACAAAGAACAGCATGACCTGCCCAGGGGGGGGTAGAACCAGTCCATACTAGCTTGAGATATAAGATGTCTTTAAGGAAATTTACAGAAACTGGAAAGGAGGAGTCAAGAATGTCAGAAACCTGCATAAAATGTCTCTGTTTTATTATGTCAGTAGGCTTTCTGTTTCACATCTGGGTGGCTGCGGTTGCGAAAAGATTCCTCAAAGAATAAAGGCCTTTTCTTCTTTATTACAATTTTGCCTTTTGAGTGTTCCTTAACCCTGTGATGCTGTTTTTCCCAGTGAGATAAAAAATTGCTATTACACTATCATTGTTTACTCCCCCTCAAGTTGTTCCAAACCTGTATGAATTTCTTTGTTCTGCTGAACAGAAAGGAAGATATTTGGAAGAATGTTTGTAATCAAACAGATCTCGGTCACCATTGACTTCCATAGTAGGAAAAAAATATACTATGGAAGTCAATGGGGACTGAGATCTGTTTGATTACAAACATTCTTCCAAATATCTTCCTTTGTGTTCAGCAGAACAAAGAAACTCATACAGGTTTGGAACAACTTGAGGGGGAGTAAACAATGATAGAATTTTCATTTTTGGGTGAACTATCCCTTTAAGTAAAACACCAGGTAGAAAACGTGTTCTTTTAACAGAAAAGCATTTCTTGAAATCACAACCACAAGCATGAACACATGTAGCATCTTATTAAAAACGGTAGTCTGTAATTTTTTCTCCTATTTTTTACCCTGACAAAAACAAAGAGTGATTTAGTCTCATTTTTCAATATTACATGTTTATTATTACATGTCACAGCTAACGTTTAGTGATGTTGGGTGTCGTCTTGTCTCGTCTTAGTCATGGAAAAAAGAGGTCGTCAACGAACATTTTTCGTCATAGATTCCGTTTACAAAATGAACACTATACTAGATGATTAGCTTCTTTGGGGGAGAACGTGCGCTCACTCATTTGGTTAGTAAGACTGCCACACTGATTTAACTTGATTACCCTGTCTGTGTATTAAAGCTCTTAGTTCCTTCAGTTCATTGTCTGGGATCGTTTATGGTCGTTTTCCCCTGTGATATTCTCTTGTGGATTGCTGTGTTTGGATTATTGAATTAAAGATATTTATTATCTCTGGTCGTCGTGCACTCATTAGAGCCACAACGTGACAATGATAACATTGAAATGCTTTAATCACTCACCAGAAACCCTGAATGTCCTAATGACGATGGTGTTGATTAATATGGATCCAGCATGTTCAGTTGTGATGTTTGTGATGGTGAGATCTCCGGTCTGACCGTCTGGTTTCAGTCTGCCTCTGAATATCCCACCAAGAACATCATCATCTGTTGTGGGGTCACTGTCTTTTCTTACTCTAGCTATGAGGTCACGTCCAACTCCAAACCTCCACTCTAACACACCATCTTCCTGTATTTCAGTAAGACCAGTGTGAAGAGTAACAGAATCTCCCTCATTCACTGACATTGACTCACCAAACACACCTGGAAAATAAAGAGGAACAGTATTACAGACAAAAGATAAAATGACAAAACACTGACAAAAAACATATCTCTTTATGACTATTTTATTTTATTAATAAAGGTAAAGGGATATATACAGTGATTGACAAATTTATTAGACCAGCACCCAATATGTGACTCAACTGCCCTAAACTAACAGTAATGGTGAAAATATTTTTTTATATTTCTGTAATGGTTAGTCCACCAGTACGTGTAAGCTATTTATTGCAGTAGTGTTTCTAATGCTAAAATATAATTATTGTTGGCATTTAATGGATTCAAAGATTGTATAAAAGTTCATCAAAAGCAAGTCTTTGGGAACATCTAGAAACTATTTGGAAGTCATTAACAACAGTGGAAAAGTACACAAAAACAATGCCAGCAAGAACGCTAACTGTTATCAAGGCCAAATGAGGGCAAACAGAATAAAAATAAATATTTAACATTTCTGTTATTATGCGTGAATAAAGACTATTTAGTTGTTTCAGTTTGTTATTTGCCTAATAAATGACTATAAAAAAATGCTAGTTTCAAACTAATTTTTGACAGATTCCTAAAATATTTTTGTTTTCTCTTTATTGATAATAAATATGTTAAGCACTGTATATTTAATATGGGGCTGTAATAATCAGCATCTTCATTATGAACTCAGCCAGGTCACAAAACAAAACTAGACCTATACACTAAGATAAATTACCTGTAGAATAATGATAAGAATTCAGCCTAAATTAAACACGGACTATATTCAAGGAACACAATAATCAACCAAGTTATGATCAAGTCTCAAAAAACAAGCATCATAAACTTTAAAACCTGATGAAAATTATATATCAAGACCCAACGCTATCTCACGACCAATTCGTACGAATTCGTACGAATGATAAAAAGTTGGCTAATTCGTACTAATTCGTACGACCTGACTCGTACGAATTTGTACGATTTGTCTAAACCCACGTGATGGGTAGGTTTAGGGGCGGGGTCAGGGGTAGGTCATTCATATGAATTCATACGAATTGGCCAATTCGTCAAATATGTACGATTTTGCACAAAACGTACTAATTCGTACGAGTCAGGTCGTATGAATTCGTACGAATAAGCCACCTCGTAGAATTTGTACGTTTTCCCGTGAGATCGTAGGCTATAAGACTAATCGCGTTACACTAAAATATTATGCAACAACAACAACATACAGAAACCTTAATCGCTCGCCTATATTTTGATCAAAATAATCACATTGAATTTATTTACATAAACAGCGGGAAGAAGATAAAAGAAACACTAATTAGCATTTTCGTTTTTTTTACAAACTGAAACAGAAACATAAAACATACCTTCAACGAGAAATGATAACAGAAAGAACAACAAAAAGTTCTTCATATTGCTGCAGATTTCAATAAAAATCTTAGTTTCCGAAGACGATCGGGGTTTATTATTGGGAATAATCTGCTCCGTTATGTTTGGGTGTGTCAGAGTCGCGCCCGAAACAACTGACATAGAATTAACACGACTGCAGATCAACAGAGAGACTTAATACTGGCTGTTTTGGCTAACAATATCTAGCCTACAGTGTTCTTGATTATATCTGCACTGCTGATCATAGGTTTTAATCGTTCATTACAGTGAAAGTAAAACGCTCAGGGAATCTATGGCCGCATCTTCCTTCTTCTTCTTCTTCTTCTTCTTTTTTTTTCTTCTTCATAGGGGTTTTACCAGAGAATGTCTAATAGGAAGACGGGCTCTGGTTTTACTGCAGCTGGTGTAGTTCCGAAATCCGACTCCTCGGACAAATCGCACTCCCCTTTGCGTGAACGCGCCTCCCACATTAATTCACGATGAAGCGAGTTTAAACGCACTTTCTTTGCCATATCTATCTATCTATCTATCTATCTATCTATCTAGACTGGCACGGACCTAACAGCGAGTCGTGATTTCGTGAAACTGAGTATCGTTGCCGATTTGGATGGTAGGAAATTGAACTAACTGTAACAGCCCTTAGTCTTTTCACTGTTCATTCACAAGGATTCAGTCAAGAGGAGAGACTGAGTAACCTGTTTAACGTTTTCAGCCACATTCACAAGGTTGTGAATATAACTTGTGAGACTGTGAGACGAACTCGTTTTGAAAACAGATGTTAAATCCCTGTGAAGGGAATTTAATGCGAATTTTTGGGTTTATTTATTTATTTATCCTACTCTTTTTGTATTAACTGTGTTGCTTGATCGAATGTGATTGCTTTTATTTTTCTATATTTTGTTTTGAAAATTAGAAGCAAATATCAAATGAGGAATTTAACTTTGATTATATTTCTAACTTAAGATTTTCAGCCATAAGGTGAATTCAGCGTTACTGTCACGCTGAGGCAAGGATGAAGCAGAGAGAGAATCCAAGTGCAAGCATACATTTAATAAAACACACAGGTAATCCAGGCGGGACACGGAACTCAGGACAAGAACAGGTAACAGTACATTAAACAACGACCGACAACCAACAACTGAAGCACAGAGGTTTAAATACACAGACAAACAAGCTAAACAAGATAACAAGGGGGTGTGGCTAATTAGAAACACCTGGGAGAACTAATAAGCAAGAAAAACTACAAAGGACTACAAAAACATGACACAGAACAGGAAATAACAAAAGTGCACACAAGACAAGGGAAACACAGGACAGGAAACATTACATAGCCCCCCACCTAAGGAGTGGATTCCAGACACTCCTCAGAAAATAAAAGTCCAGGAGGGTGGTGGGTCTGAGGCGGATCCGGGGGCGGGACGGGGGGCCAGGCCCGTGGAGCGGAAGAGGGCCTGAAGACTCCGGCAGGGCAGAAGGCCAGGGCGGAGCAGGCTGTGCAGGCGGCCAGGGCGGAGCAGGCTGTGCAGGCGGCCAGGGCGTAGCAGGCTGTGCAGGCGGCCAGGGCGGAGCAGGCTGTGCAGGCGGCCAGGGCGGAGCAGGCTGTGCAGGCGACCCTTCAGGCGGCCAGGGAGGAGACGACCCTTCAGGCGACCATGGCACAGGAACAGACACGGGCTCAGAGGAGACCATCTTGTCCGAAGATACAGGCGTGGTTTCGGCCATCTTGTCCGAAGACCTCTCGGGCGGCCACGGCGGTGAAGACCCTTCGGGCGGCCACGGCGGTGAAGACCCCTCGGGCGGCCACGGCGGTGAAGACCCCTCGGGCGGCCACGGCGGAGAAGACCCTTCGGGCGGCCACGGCGGTGAAGACCCTTCGGGCGGCCACGGCGGAGAAGACCCTTCGGGCGGCCACGGCGGAGAAGACCCTTCGGGCGGCCACGGCGGAGAAGACCCTTTGGGCGGCCACGATGGATCAGACTGGTCCGGAGGTGTATTGCCCCCCCCCCCAAATTTTCTTGGGGAGGCTCCCCGGTAAAGAGTCCTGGACCAGCGATGAAGAGGGTTTTGAGCTGGGCAGCGATGAGAGCTCTGTGCTGGGCAGCTCCAGCGATGAGAGCTCTGTGCTGGGCAGCTCCAGCGATGAGAGCTCTGTGCTGGGCAGCGATGAGAGCTCTGTGCTGGGCAGATCCAGCGATGAGAGCTCTGTGCTGGGCAGATCCAGCGATGAGAGCTCTGTGCTGGGCAGATCCAGCGATGAGAGCTCTGTGCTGGGCAGCTCCAGCGATGAGAGCTCTGTGCTGGGCAGCTCCAGCGATGAGAGCTCTGTGCTGGGCAGCTCCAGCGATGAGAGCTCTGTGCTGGGCAGCTCCAGCGATGAGAGCTCTGTGCTGGGCAGCTCCAGCGATGAGAGCTCTGTGCTGGGCAGCTCCAGCGATGAGAGCTCTGTGCTGGGCAGCTCCAGCGATGAGAGCTCTGTGCTGGGCAGCTCCAGCGATGAGAGCTCTGTGCTGGGCAGCTCCAGCGATGAGAGCTCTGTGCTGGGCAGCTCCAGCGATGAGAGCTCTGTGCTGGGCAGCTCCAGCGATGAGAGCTCTGTGCTGGGCAGCTCCAGCGATGAGAGCTCTGTGCTGGGCAGCTCCAGCGATGAGAGCTCTGTGCTGGGCAGCTCCAGCGATGAGAGCTCTGTGCTGGGCAGCTCCAGCGATGAGAGCTCTGTGCTGGGCAGCTCCAGCGGCGAAGAAGGCTCTGAGCTGGGCGGAACCAGCGGCGAAGAGGGCTCTGAGCTGGCGTGAAGTGCAGGCTTAGCTGGACTGGCGTGAAGCTCTGGATCAGCAGAAGCGACGTGAACCGTCTCTGGATCAGCAGAAGCGACGTGAACAGTCTCTGGATCAGCAGAAGCGACGTGAACAGTCTCTGGATCAGCAGAAGCGACGTGAACAGTCTCTGGATCAGCAGAAGCGACGTGAACAGTCTCTGGATCAGCAGAAGCGACGTGAACAGTCTCTGGATCAGCAGAAGCGACGTGAACAGTCTCTGGATCAGCAGAAGTGCGCTCTGAGCTTGACGGAACCAGTGGCGGCGAAGATGCGGCTGAACTGGACGGGACGTGAAGATCAGGTGTTGACCTTGCGTGCCACGGGAGGAAGCTCTTCAGACATCTGGAGAGTGCCTCTCTCCAATCCAGACCGGAGAGATTGGGAAGCTCACTTGGGTCAACCTCCCTAGCCCCCAGCCGGTAACACACTTTAATTGCCTCGTCACCCAGAGAGCAAGAGGCAGCTAGAGGAATAAATCCCCAGGTGTACAGGATCAGATCGAGGCTATCCAGGGCCAAGGCCGCGATCTGTCCAGCAAACTCCCGGGTCAGGCTGTGAAAATCAGGCATGACGTGAAGAGACTCAGGCTTTGCAGGCATGACACGAAGAGACTCATTTAATGTTGCTGGATTCATCGTTTGGTCGGTCGTTCTGTCACGCTGAGGCAAGGATGAAGCAGAGAGAGAATCCAAGTGCAAGCATACATTTAATAAAACACACAGGTAATCCAGGCGGGACACGGAACTCAGGACAAGAACAGGTAACAGTACATTAAACAACAACCGACAACCAACAACTGAAGCACAGAGGTTTAAATACACAGACAAACAAGCTAAACAAGATAACAAGGGGGTGTGGCTAATTAGAAACACCTGGGAGAACTAATAAGCAAGAAAAACTACAAAGGACTACAAAAACATGACACAGAACAGGAAATAACAAAAGTGCACACAAGACAAGGGAAACACAGGACAGGAAACATTACAGTTACTGGTGGTGACTAAATTTGACTTTATTATTATTATTATTATTATTATTATTCTTTAAAGAAACAATCAAATTCGAAATTTGAAACCTAGAAGGGACCAAACAAAAGGTTAATGTATTAATTTACATAAACAGTGTTTAAAAGACATGTGATTATACTTACCTTTTGAGTCATTAGGCTGTTTGAAAAAATAATTTTATTTTATTTTTTGTTTGAGAAGTACAAATTGTATTTTTTTCCCCTGTATTCTCTCTCTCTCTCTCTCTCTCTCTCTCTCTCTCTCTCTCTCTCATACATTCCAGTTATTCAGTTTTTTTATTCAACACAAACATAATACAATCAGTTAAAAAATGATACCTTGTGTGAGTGTCTCATTATTGTTGTGACATCCTTATTCTCTGCGGGCTTCTTCTATTTAGTCTTCTGATCAAACTGGTCCATACTCAGACATTGTGTCTGTACCAAATTGAGTGAAGAGGTCTACAATTGTATTAGACCAGAGCTCATCACCCTTGCTTTGCAATATCAATCCAAATGTTGTAAATATCAAAGCTGGAACTCAAACACAGCAGATGTAAACACCCTCAGAAATTAAACTATAACATAACTGGGGAACAATCATATTCTCACAGAATAAACGACGGCGGTAATGTGATATTTACACTGGGAAGAGTGACCATTTTGTCATATTAAAGTACACATTTCAAAAGTAAATTAGCATTAAAAAAATAATAATAATGTACCTGATATTCATAGTTTTAATATGACCTCTTCTATGTTAGACAGTTCAGACACTTTCTGTCTGATAAAACACTGCCATACTTTTACAGAGGTAAAAATCACTATAATAATGCATTTCCCATTGTAATTTGCACTACGGACAAACAGCCCTTGCATTACTGTTTGAAATGGCTTGACATGAATATTGAGTTGGAAACGCTTATAATATGTAAAGAAATGTACGAATAAAGTGAAGAGACAAACATTAATTAATTGCCTGACTTTATACTGCACTATAGAGCGCTTTCTAGTGTTATTAACCTGAAATTCACCTTTCCGAGATTAGCTCCACTGTCCAATATAAATAGACCTACAGGAAACAGAAAGCTTTTAAATCACAGTAGATTAGACACAGGCTGCGTTCGAAACCGCATACTCAATGAGTAGGTACTTAATTTCAATAAGTACTTACTTAACGAGCGCTAAAAGAGTATGTAGGCTACCTTATAGCCAGATCTCGTTGAGTATGAATGCGAACCGGACATCTGCCATGTTGACGTAATCATGTGACCTACGACGCGTTATCACAAGCGCAACAACTTAAAAGATTTGAACGACACGTTTAATTCATCTATCTGTAAATATCTTGATATTGATTAAACTTGCTCATTTTGTGGTCTTTTTGAAGAAACTGCTGCCCATTTATTTTGTGAGTACATTTAGGGTTGATTAAAGTTCTTATATTTAACCCTACTAATGTGACCCACCGTTTTATCCTTAATAACGATATTATTTATTTTTATTACGGAATCCCAAAATTGTCATCTCTTGAATATGTTGTTAATTTCTTTATTTTATATCCAAACATTTTCATCCATAAGCAAAAGTGGCTTACTGCTTTGTTTTCCTCTTTTTCTTCTCTCGTTTCATCCCTCAGGCCTATAAATAACAGAAAATGCATTTTTTTTAAATGTATTATATAATTAATTATTTAAGAAAATATATATTGATATTCAACCTTATAGGTTTTTTCCTGTGTATAAAATCTCATGTTTGCAAACCCATGATATATATATATACACGCACAAGCCCTGAAAAGTGAAGCCAAAACATCTCGATCGCCCCCCGGTGGCTGGTCCTAGTATAGTTCAAGTTCAAGTTCAAGTTGAGCTTTATTGTCATTCCGCTACATGTGGGGACATACAGTGGAACGAAATGTCGTGCCTCGCAGGACCACGGTGCTACATAAATACAGACATACAACAATGAAGTAAAAAACACTGTAAACCTATACACAACTAACCTACTGACAGATTTAACTATAAGTATAATATATATATATATAATATATATATATATATATATAAGTATTTACCCTATACAAACTAAAAGAATAAAGGATAATAAATACAAACTATACAAATGCTTCACATAAATATTTACCCTATACAAACTAAAAGATAGAAGAAAATCACAAATACTGTACATGTGCAAATAGAGACATTTGAGTCAGCAGCTGGTTGGGGAACAGTGCGGGATGATTTGAAGTGCATGAGCATGTAAACATACATATATTGCTGAGTCTTTTGTGGGATTGTGTACCCGCAGCAGTGTGTGTAAAGTGTCCATAGTGCACATAGTGTAAAGTGTCCATAGTGTAAAGTGTCCTCTATGTGTCCACATAGTGTAAAGTGTCCATACAGTTTTTTCTTGGGTGTGGTAAGGTTTGGGGTGGTCCATGTTTCAGGAGGTAGGGGTTTGCGTGGGGTTTCAGAGGTGGGCGGGGTGGTTTGAGTTCAGGGCTCTCACAGCCTGGGGGAAAAAGCTGTTGAGCAGTCTGGCGGAGCGGGCTCTGATGCTCCGGTACCGTCTTCCAGATGGTAAGAGCTGGAAGAGACTGTGGGAGGGATGGGTGGAGTCCTTCACGATGCTGTTGGTTTTGCTGGAGCATCGTGTAAGGAAAATGTCCAGGATGGAGGGGAGAGGGGCACCGATGATCTTTGCAGCTGTGTTCACGGTCCGCTGGAGGGTCTTGCGGTCGGCAGCACTGCAGTTCCCGTACCAGACAGTGATGCAGCTAGTCAGCACACTCTCAATGGTGCCTCTGTAGAATGTGGTGAGGATGGGTGGAGGGAGACTTACTCTTTTCAGCCGGCGGAGAAAGTATAGGCGCTGTTGTGCCTTTTTGGAGAGTGACATGGTGTTGGTGGTCCAGGTGAGATCCTCTGTGATGTGCACCCCCAGGAATTTAGTGCTGCTGACTCTCTCCACAGTCGAGCTGTCGATGGTCAGTGGGGGGTGGTCAACGGAGTTTCTCCTGAAGTCCATCACAACCTCCTTTGTCTTCTCCACATTGAGGGACAGATTGTTTGTGCCACACCATTCAGCCAGCCGTGCCACTTCCTCTCTGTAGTGCGTTTCATCGTTGTTGCTGATGAGACCTACCACTGTTGTGTCATCAGCAAACTTGATGATGTGGTTAGAGCTGAACTTGGCAGTGCAGTCGTGAGTCAGCAGTGTGAAGAGCAGCGGGCTGAGCACACAGCCTTGTGGGGCACCTGTGCTCAGTGTTGTAGTGCTCGAGGTGTTGTTGCCGACACGGACTGACTGAGGTCTTCCAGCTAGAAAGTCCAGGATCCAGTTACACAGGGAATTGTTAAGGCCCAGCAGGTTTAGTTTATTTATGAGCTGTTGTGGGATTATTGTGTTGAATGCCGAGCTGAAGTCAATGAACAGCATTCTAACATAGGAGTCTTTATTTTCCAGGTGGGTAAGAGCCAAGTGGAGGGTGGAGGAAATTGCATCGTCCGTAGAGCGGTTTGGACGGTATGCAAACTGAAGCGGGTCGAGTGTGTTGGGGAGGCTGGTTTTGATGTTATGCATGACTAGCCTCTCAAAGCATTTCATGGGTCTTATAGGTCATAAGACCCATAGATATCATATAAATGAATAAATAAATAAATAAAATTTATATGATATCTATGATAAGACCCGCCTCCCCATGTTATTCAACGGGACGTGAGACCAACTAAACAATTAAATTACACTTCAAATATATTTTTTTCCAAAGGTGGTTTCTTTCATTTGCTGTCGTTTTAATCACGCTGATGTAAGTTCAAGTGTCCGTTTCAAAAATAAGTTGTTTTTTAGTTAGTTACGTGATGTGGTGGTGTAACGTCATGATTGACAGCTGTGATTGACAGGTTCTCGAGCGAAGTAGTCACTGAAGCACCAACGGACATTTTTTTCGGGATCTTCAGGAGACTGAGGAGATTGTATTTACTTTATTTTAACAAGCCTCTTGTCGTACTGCAATCAATTTTTAAAAAAGTGTGCAGAATCCACTCTCCCTGAGAGTGAGTTCTGCAAGAGTGAGGGCGGAGCGTTGATCTCGCGGCTTTACTTCCTTCTCACTACTGCGCAGGTCTGGTCCCGAGATCGCTACTGCGCAGACTCAAGTTCCAATATGTCAGCGCCATATCGGGACTCTGGCGGCTTCAGTTCTTATCAATGGAAGAAAGCGAAGCGGCGTCGTCCATCTTTTTTTACAGTCTCTATAACACGCAGAGACGAGCAATGCCGATCCTGGTGAAATATCAGCAGAAAGCCTCTCATAAAGTGAGATTCGAGGATCGGAACTAACTGTTATATAACAATGGCCTAACAAGCTTATTGTCAGTTCACCGTTAATGTTCTGTTATTATATTATGTGGACCCTTATTTTGACATTGTATCTTCTGTTTACTCCACTTTAGTTTCGGTTTCATTGCTGAACATGTACTCGTCTTCGTGCCTGCTGACTACAGCGTGACACTTGTTTATTTAGCAATAAATAAATAAATGGAGATAAAGGAATAAATGGACAAGGGTAATTCCTTCACCGCGACAGCCCTACTTGTTTCTTATTGGCTATATTGACACAACTGACGTAATCACAGGGCCTCCCCTTACCCTAGATTTCTGACCTAAAAAAAAAAAAAAAAAAGATTTCTGCCCTAACCCTTGTTTTTGCGCGTTCTCGTGTAGTCTTCTATTTTAAATCCTAAATATCAAACATGAACTTATTTTTTTATGATAACATTGGTGAATAAAATTTTTGTTATATTGTGAATTTAAAATTCTTTATTCACAAATTTACATGGGGAGGAATATAAAAACTAATTTTACTCATTTTAAAATAGAAATAGGCCACTATTTGTATACGTAAAAAGAAACAATAAATAACTAGATGCGAAAGTTCGTCGAGACAAACTTTAAGTTGGCTTGATAAAGTCGGACCAGAAAGTTTGAAGAAGTTTGAAGTTTAAATTAGTTTGAAGTTTAAATTAGTTTGAAGTAGTTTGAAGTTTAAAGTAGTTTGAAGTTTAAAGTAGTTTGAAGTTTAAAGTATTTAAAAGTAGTTTAAAGTATTTTGAGTGGTTGGTTAGTTGTCACAGATGGTTACTATGGAGTTTTTATAGAGTTCTTAGCATGATCTTGGCATTATTTAACACAAAGAAAGAAAGAAAGAAAGATAGGTTAGAAAGATAAAAAGGTTAGAAAGAAAGATTAGTTCGAAAGAAAGAAAGAAAGAAAGAAAGAAAAAGAGTAGTTAGAAAGAAAGAAAGAAAGAAAGAAAGAAAGAAAGAAAAAGATTAGTTAGAAAGAATGAAGGAAAGATTAGTTAGTTAGAAAGAAAGAAAGATAGGTTAGAAAGATAAAAAGGTTAGAAAGAAAGATTAGTTAGAAAGAAAGAAAGAAAGAAAGAAAGAAAGAAAGAAAGAAAGAAAGAGATAAAGATTAGTTAGAAAGAATGAAGGAAAGATTAGTTAGTTAGAAAGAAAGTTAGAAAGAAAGAAAGAAAGAAAGAAAGAAAGAGAAAGAAAGAAAGAAAAAGAGTAGTTAGAAAGAAAGGAAGAAAGAAAGAAAGAAAGAAAGAAAGAAAGAAAGAACAAAAGAAAGAAAGATGGATTAGTTAGAAAGAAAGATAGATTAATTAGAAAGAAAGAAAGATGGATAAGTTAGAAAGAAAGAAAGAAAGAAAGAAAGAAAGAAAGAAAGAAAGAAAGAAAGAAAGAGAAAGAAAAAGAGTAGTAAGAAAGAAAGAAAGAAAGAAAGATCAGTTAGAAAAGAATGAAGGAAAGATTAGTTAGAAAGAAAGAAAGATAGGTTAGAAAGATAAAAAGGTTAGAAAGAAAGATTAGTTAGAAAGAAAGAAAGAAAGAAAGAAAGAGAGTAGTTAGAAAGAAAGAAAGAAAGAAAGAAAGATAGATTAGTTAGAAAGAATGAAGGAAATATTAGTTAGTTAGAAAGAAAGAAGGAAATATTAGTTAGTTAGAAAGAAAGAAAGAAAGAAAGAAAGAAAGAAAGAAAGAAAGAAAGAAAGAAAGAAAGAAAGATGGATTAGTTAGAGAGAAAGATAGATTAATTAGAGAGAAAGAAAGATGAATAAGTTAGAAAGAAAGATAGATAGATTAGAAAGAAAGAAAGAAAGAAAGAAAGAAAGATGGATTAGTTAGAAAGAAAGATAGATTAATTAGAAAGAAAGATGGATAAGTTAGAAAGAAAGATGGATTAGTTAAAAAGAGATAGATAGATAGTTTAAAGTTTAAAGTAGTTTGAAGTAGATAGATGGATGAGTTTATTTGTTTAAATGAGTCTCAATGGCTCATATAGTATATAGAACGGCAGTTTGGTTTAGTCTTCAAGGTGTTTAGATTTAAATTTTTGTCGGTTTGAATTTTTTAGAACTCCCCAATGTAAGTCAATGGGAGTTTTTGAATGAGTTTTTTCGAGTTTTGATCGTCATTTTTAGGAAAACCGTAAGTCCGATCAGTCTGAAAATAGATAGCACACTTAGTCAGAAAAGTTTGAGTGTCTGAGCCGAGTTTGGAGTATGTAGAGTTAAAGCTCTAGGAGGAGTTACATATAGAATTTTTTAGTCTCAGAAGAATAATAATAACTAGATGCGAAAGTTCGTCGAGACAAACTTTAAGTTGGCTTGAGAAAGTTTGGACCGGAACGTTTTTTGCTGGGCGGTTGTTAGGATGTTATGGGTGGTCGCTATGGTGTTGCTAGGCGGTTGCTAAGGTATTCTGGGTGGTTGCTAGGCGGTTGCTAGGGTATTTTGGGTGGTTGCTAGGGTGTTTTGGGTGGTTGCTAGGCGGTTGCTAGGGTCTTTTGTGTGGTTGCTAGGTGGTTGCTAGGGTGTTCTGGGTGGTTGCTAGGATATTTTTGGTGGTTGCTAGGGTCTTTTGGGTGGTTGCTAGGCGGTTGCTAGGGTCTTTTGGGTGGTTGCTAGGGTCTTTTGGGTGGTTGCTAGGCGGTTGCTAGGGTGTTTTGGGTGGTTGCTAGGGTGTTTTGGGTGGTTGCTAGGATATTTTGGGTGGTTGCTAGGGTCTTTTGGGTGGTTGCTAGGCGGTTGCTAGGGTGTTTTGGGTGGTTGCTAGGATATTTTGGGCGGTTGCTAGGGTCTTTTGGGTGGTTGCTAGGCGGTTGCTAGGGTATTTTGGGTGGTTGCTAGGGTCTTTTGAGTGGTTGCTAGGGTGTTCTAGGGGGTTGCTAGGCGGTTGCTAGGGTCTTTTGGGTGGTTGCTAGGGTCTTTTGAGTGGTTGCTAGGGTGTTCTGGGTGGTTGCTAGGCGGTTGCTAGGGTCTTTTGGGTGGTTGCTAGGTGGTTGCTAGGGTGTTCTGGGTGGTTGCTAGGATATTTTGGGTGGTTGCTAGGGTCTTTTGGGTGGTTGCTAGGCGGTTGCTAGGGTCTTTTGGGTGGTTGCTAGGGTCTTTTGGGTGGTTGCTAGGCGGTTGCTAGGGTGTTTTGGGTGGCTGCTAGGGTGTTTTGGGTGGTTGCTAGGGTGTTTTGGGTGGTTGCTAGGATATTTTGGGTGGTTGCTAGGGTCTTTTGGGTGGTTGCTAGGCGGTTGCTAGGGTGTTTTGGGTGGTTGCTAGGGTCTTTTGAGTGGTTGCTAGGGTGTTCTGGGTGGTTGCTAGGGTCTTTTGGGTGGTTGCTAGGCGGTTGCTAGGGTGTTTTGGGTGGTTGCTAGGATGTTTTGGGTGGTTGCTAGGGTCTTTTGGGTGGTTGCTAGGCAGTTGCTAGGGTGTTTTGGGTGGTTACTAGGATATTTTGGGTGGTTGCTAGGGTCTTTTGGGTGGTTGCTAGGCGATTGCTAGGGTGTTTTGGGTGGTTGCTAGGATATTTTGGGTGGTTGCTAGGGTCTTTTGGGTGGTTGCTAGGCGGTTGCTAGGGTGTTTTGGGTGGTTGCTAGGCGGTTGCTAGGGTATTTTGGGTGGTTGCTAGGGTCTTTTGGGTGGTTGCTAGGCGGTTGCTAGGTCTTCGGTGGTTGCTAGGATATTTTGGGTGGTTGCTAGGGTCTTTTGGGTGGTTGCTAGGGTATTTTGGGTGGTTGCTAGGGTGTTCTGGGTGGTTGCTAGGCGGTTGGTAGGGTGTTCTGGGTGGTTGCTAGGGTCTTTTGAGTAGTTGCTAGGCGGTTGCTAGGATACTTTGGGTAGTTGCTAGGGTCTTTTGGGTGGTTGCTAGGATATTTTCGGTGGTTGCTAGGGTCTTTTGGGTGGTTGCTAGGCGGTTGCTAGGGTATTTTGGGTGGTATCTAGGATATTTTGGGTGGTTGCTAGGTGGTTGCTAGGGTCTTTTGGGTGGTTGCTAGGTGGTTGCTAGGGTGTTATGGGTGGTTGCTAGGTGTTGCTAGGCGGTTGCTAAGGTATTCAGGGTGGTTGATATGGTGTTACTAGTTTGCTGGTAGTTGTCACAGATGGTAACTATGGAGTTTTTATAGACTTCTTAGCATGATCTTGGCATGATTTAACACTTAACTAATCACTATTAGCATGTAGCTATTCACTGCTAGCATGTGTAGTATGTTGGAAGTGATGTTTGCTAGCATGAGTCAAAAGAGCCAAACCTCATCTCTATACGATGTTCTGATACAGAGATATAGGTCTTACAAAACGGTTGCTAGGGTACTCGAGTTTGGTTGCTATGGAGTTGCTTGGGAGCTGGAAGATTTAAACTTAACAAGTTTATAGTGGTTTGAAGTTTATAGTAGTTTACAGTAGTTTGAAGTTTGACAGATAGATAAATAAGTTAGATAGACACACACACACACACACACACACACACACACACACACACAAACACACACACACACACACACACCCACTAACTCGCTCACACACTCACTCATAAACTCAGTGTGTGTGTCTGAGTTTAGAGTTTATAAGTGTATAAATTGATGAGTTTATAAGTGTATGAGTTCTTGAGTTTTGAGTTTATAAGTTTAAATCAGTTTAGAGTTTATAAGTTTAAATGAGATTAAGAGTTCAGAGTTTATTAATTTATGAGTTTAAGAGTTCATAAGTTTATGAATTCATGATTTTATAAGTTAATTAGTTTATAAGTGTTTATAGTTTAGAGTTTATTAGTTTAAATGAGTCTCAATGGCTCATATAGTATATAGAACGGCAGTTTGGTTTAGTCTTCAAGGTGTTTAGATTTAAATTTTTGTCGGTTTGAATTTTTTAGAACTCCCCAATGTAAGTCAATGGGAGTTTTTTCGAGTTTTGATCGTCATTTTTAGGAAAACCGTAAGTCCGATCAGTCTGAAAAGATATAGCATACCGAGTCAGATCAGTTTGAGTGTCTGAGCCGAGTTTGGAGTATGTAGAGTTAAAGCTCTAGGAGGAGTTTGATATAGATTTTTTTAGGGTCAGAAGAATAATAATAACTAGATGCGAAAGTTCGTCGAGACAAACTTTAAGTTGGCTTGAGAAAGTTTGGACCAGAACGTTTTTTTGCTAGGCGGTTGCTAGGATGTTATGGGTGGTCGCTATGGTGTTGCTAGGCGGTTGCTAGGGTCTTTTGGGTGGTTGCTAGGGGGTTGCTAGGGTATTCTGGGTGGTTGCTAGGGTGTTTTGGGTGGTTGCTAGGCGGTTGCTAGGGTGTTTTGGGTGGTTGCTAGGCGGTTGCTAGGGTTTTTGGGTGGTTGCTAGGGTATTCTGGGTGGTTGCTACTGTGTTTTGGGTGGTTGCTACGGTGTTTTGGGTGGTTGCTAGGGTGTTTTGGGTGTTTTGGGTAGTTGCTAGGGTGTTTTGGGTGGTTGCTAGGCGGTTGCTAGGATATTTTGGGTGGTTGCTAGGGTCTTTTGGGTGGTTGCTAGGCGGTTGCTAGGGTCTTTTGGGTGGTTGCTAGGATATTTTGGGTGGTTGCTAGGCGGTTGCTAGGGTATTTTGGGTGGTTGCTAGGGTGTTTTGGGTGGTTGCTAGGCGGTTGCTAGGATATTTTGAGTGGTTGCTAGGGTGTTTTGGGTGGTTGCTAGGCGGTTGCTAGGGTATTTTGGGTGGTTGCTAGGGTGTTTTGGGTGGTTGCTAGGCGGTTGCTAGGGTATTCTGGGTGGTTGCTAGGGTGTTTTGGGTGGTTGTTAGGGTATTCTGGGTGGTTGCTAGGGTGTTTTGGGTGGTTGCTAGGATATTTTGGGTGGTTGCTAGGGTGTTTTGGGTGGTTGCTAGGCGGTTGCTAGGGTATTCTGGGTGGTTGCTAGGGTGTTTTGGGTGGTTGTTAGGGTATTCTGGGTGGTTGCTAGGGTGTTTTGGGTGGTTGCTAGGGTGTTTTGGGTGGTTGCTAGGCGGTTGCTAGGGTATTCTGGGTGGTTGCTAGGGTGTTTTGGGTGGTTGTTAGGGTATTCTGGGTGGTTGCTAGGGTGTTTTGGGTGGTTGTTAGGGTATTCTGGGTGGTTGCTAGGGTGTTTTGGGTGGTTGCTAGGGTGTTTTGGGTGGTTGCTAGGCGGTTGCTAGGATATTTTGGGTGGTTGCTAGGGTCTTTTGGGTGGTTGCTAGGCGGTTGCTAGGGTCTTTTGGGTGGTTGCTAGGATATTTTGGGTGGTTGCTAGGGTCTTCTGGGTGGTTGCTAAGGCGGTTGCTAGGGTATTTTGGGTGGTTGCTAGGCGGTTGCTAGGGTATTCTGGGTGGTTGCTAGGGTGTTTTGGGTGGTTGCTAGGGTATTCTGGGTGGTTGCTAGGGTGTTTTGGGTGGTTGCTAGGGTGTTTTGGGTGGTTGCTAGGCGGTTGCTAGGATATTTTGAGTGGTTGCTAGGGTGTTTTGGGTGGTTGCTAGGCGGTTGCTAGGGTATTCTGGGTGGTTGCTAGGGTGTTTTGGGTGGTTGCTAGGGTCTTTTGGGTGGTTGCTAGGCAGTTGCTAGGGTTTTTGGGTGGTTGCTAGGGTATTCTGGGTGGTTGCTAGGGTGTTTTGGGTGGTTGCTAGGGTGTTTTGGGTGGTTGCTAGGCGGTTGCTAGGGTCTTATGGGTGGTTGCTAGGTGGTTGCTAGGGTGTTCTGGGTGGTTGCTAGGCGGTTGCTAGGGTGTTATGGGTGGTTGCTAGGCTGTTCTGGGTGGTTGATAGGCGGTTGCTAGGGTGTTATGGGTGGTTGTTATGGTGTTGCTAGGCGGTTGCTAAGGTATTCAGGGCGGTTGATATGGTGTTAATAGGTGGCTGGTAGTTGTCACAGATGGTTACTATGAAGTTTTTATAGAGTTCTTAGCATGATCTTGGCATGATTTAACACTTAACTAATCACTATTAGCATGTAGCTATTCACTGCTAGCATGTGTAGTATGTTGGAAGTGCTGTTTGCTAGCATGAGTCAAAAGAGCCAAACCTCATCTCTATACGATGTTCTGATACAGAGATATAGGTCTTACAAAACGGTTGCTAGGGTACTCGAGTTTGGTTGCTATGGAGTTGCTTGGGAGCTGGAAGATTTAAACTTAAGAAGTTTATAGTGGTTTGAAGTTTACAGTAGTTTACAGTAGTTTGAAGTTTGACAGATAGATAAATAAGTTAGATAGACACACACACACACACACACACACACACACAGACACACACAGACACACACACACACACACACACTAACTCGCTCACACACTCACTCATAAACTCAGTGTGTGTGTCTGAGTTTAGAGTTTATAAGTGTATAAATTGATGAGTTTATAAGTGTATGAGTTCTTGAGTTTTGAGTTTATAAGTTTAAATCAGTTTAGAGTTTATAAGTTTAAATGAGATTAAGAGTTCAGAGTTTATTAATTTATGAGTTTAAGAGTTCATAAGTTTATGAATTCATGAGTTTATAAGTTAATTAGTTTATAAGTGTTTATAGTTTAGAGTTTATTAGTTTAAATGAGTCTCATTGGCTCATATAGTATATAGAACGGCAGTTTGGTTTAGTCTTCAAGGTGTTTAGATTTAAATTTTTGTCGGTTTGAATTTTTTAGAACTCCCCAATGTAAGTCAATGGGAGTTTTTGAATGAGTTTTTTCGAGTTTTGATCGTCATTTGTAGGAAAACTGTAAGTCCGATCAGTCTGAAAAGATATAGCATACCGAGTCAGATCAGTTTGAGTGTCTGAGCCGAGTTTGGAGTATGTAGAGTTAAAGCTCTAGGAGGAGTTTGATATAGATTTTTTTAGGGTCAGAAGAATAATAATAACTAGATGCGAAAGTTCGTCGAGACAAACTTTAAGTTGGCTTGAGAAAGTTTGGAGCAGAAACTTTTTTGCTAGGTGGTTGCTAGGATGTTATGGGTGGATGCTATGGTGTTGCTAGGGTATTTTGGGCGGTTGCTAGGGTGTTCTGGGTGGTTGCTAGGCGGTTGCTAGGGTGTTCTGGGTGGTTGCTAGGTGGTTGCTAGGGTGTCCTGGGTGGTTGCTAAGGTCTTTTGGGTGGTTGCTAGGCAGTTGCTAGGGTTTTCTGGGTGGTTGCTAGGCTGTTTTGGGTGGTTGCTAGGCGGTTGCTAGGATATTTCTGATGGTTGCTAGGGTCTTTTGGGTGGTTGCTAGGCGGTTGCTAGGATTTTTTGGGTGGTTGCTAGGGTCTTTTGGGTGGTTGCTAGGCGGTTGCTAGGGTATTTTAGGTGGTTGCTAGGATCTTTTGGGTGGTTGCTAGGCGGTTGCTAGGGTCTTTTGGGTGGTTGCTAGGATATTTTAGGTGGTTGCTAGGCAGTTGCTAGGGTTTTCTGGGTGGTTGCTAGGCTGTTTTGGGTGGTTGCTAGGCGGTTGCTAGGATATTTCTGATGGTTGCTAGGGTCTTTTGGGTGGTTGCTAGGCGGTTGCTAGGATTTTTTGGGTGGTTGCTAGGGTCTTTTGGGTGGTTGTTAGGCGGTTGCTAGGGTATTTTAGGTGGTTGCTAGGGTCTTTTGGGTGGTTGCTAGGGTATTTTGGGTGGTTGCTAGGGTGTTCTGGGTGGTTGCTAGGCGGTTGCTAGGATATTTTGGGTGGTTGCTAGGCTGTTTTGGGTGGTTGCTAGGGTATTCTGGGTGGTTGCTATGGTGTTGCTAGGGTATTTTGGGCGGTTGCTAGGGTGTTCTGGGTGGTTGCTAGGTGGTTGCTAGGGTGTCCTGGGTGGTTGCTAAGGTCTTTTGGGTGGTTGCTAGGCAGTTGCTAGGGTTTTCTGGGTGGTTGCTAGGCTGTTTTGGGTGGTTGCTAGGCGGTTGCTAGGATATTTCTGATGGTTGCTAGGGTCTTTTGGGTGGTTGCTAGGCGGTTGCTAGGATTTTTTGGGTGGTTGCTAGGGTCTTTTGGGTGGTTGCTAGGCGGTTGCTAGGGTATTTTAGGTGGTTGCTAGGATCTTTTGGGTGGTTGCTAGGCGGTTGCTAGGGTCTTTTGGGTGGTTGCTAGGATATTTTAGGTGGTTGCTAGGCAGTTGCTAGGGTTTTCTGGGTGGTTGCTAGGCTGTTTTGGGTGGTTGCTAGGCGGTTGCTAGGATATTTCTGATGGTTGCTAGGGTCTTTTGGGTGGTTGCTAGGCGGTTGCTAGGATTTTTTTGGTGGTTGCTAGGGTCTTTTGGGTGGTTGCTAGGCGGTTGCTAGGGTATTTTAGGTGGTTGCTAGGGTCTTTTGGGTGGTTGCTAGGCGGTTGCTAGGGTCTTTTGGGTGGTTGCTAGGATATTTTAGGTGGTTGCTAGGGTCTTTTGGGTGGTTGCTAGGCGGTTGCTAGGGTCTTTTGGGTGGTTGCTAGGCGGTTGCTAGGGTGTTTTGGGTGGTTGCTAGGATGTTTTGGGTGGTTGCTAGGGTCTTTTGGGTGGTTGCTAGGCGGTTGCTAGGGTGTTTTGGGTGGTTGCTAGGATATTTTGGGTGGTTGCTAGGGTCTTTTGGGTGGTTGGTAGGCGATTGCTAGGGTGTTTTGGGTGGTTGCTAGGATATTTTGGGTGGTTGCTAGGGTGTTTTGGGTGGTTGCTAGGCGGTTGTTAGGGTGTTTTGGGTGGTTGCTAGGGTCTTTTGGGTGGTTGCTAGGGTCTTTTGGGTGGTTGCTAGGCGGTTGCTAGGGTCTTTTGGGTGGTTGCTAGGCGGTTGCTAGGTCTTTTGGGTGGTTGCTAGGATATTTTGGGTGGTTGCTAGGGTCTTTTGGGTGGTTGCTAGGGTGTTCTGGGTGGTTGCTAGGCGGTTGGTAGGGTGTTCTGGGTGGTTGCTAGGGTCTTTTGGGTAGTTGCTAGGCGGTTGCTAGGATATTTTGGGTAGTTGCTAGGGTCTTTTGGGTGGTTGCTAGGATATTTTCGGTGGTTGCTAGGGTCTTTTGGGTGGTTGCTAGGCGGTTGCTAGGGTATTTTGGGTGGTTGCTAGGATATTTTTGGTGGTTGCTAGGGTCTTTTGGGTGGTTGCTAGGATATTTTGGGTGGTTGCTAGGTGGTTGCTAGGGTCTTTTGGGTGGTTGCTAGGTGGTTGCTAGGGTGTTATGGGTGGTTGCTAGGTGTTGCTAGGCGGTTGCTAAGGTATTCAGGGTGGTTGATATGGTGTTACTAGGTGGCTGGTAGTTGTCAGAGATGGTTACTATGGAGTTTTTATAGAGTTCTTAGCATGATCTTGGCATGATTTAACACTTAACTAATCACTATTAGCATGTAGCTATTCACTGCTAGCATGTGTAGTTTGTTGGAAGTGATGTTTGCTAGCATGAGTCAAAAGAGCCAAACCTCATCTCTATACGATGTTCTGATACAGAGATATAGGTCTTACAAAACGGTTGCTAGGGTACTCGAGTTTGGTTGCTATGGAGTTGCTTGGGAGCTGGAAGATTTAAACTTAACAAGTTTATAGTGGTTTGAAGTTTACAGTAGTTTACAGTAGTTTGAAGTTTGACAGATAGATAAATAAGTTAGATAGACACACACACACACACACACACACACACACAAACAAACACACAAACACACACACACACACACCCACTAACTCGCTCACACACTCACTCATAAACTCAGTGTGTGTGTCTGAGTTTAGAGTTTATAAGTGTATAAATTGATGAGTTTATAAGTGTATGAGTTCTTGAGTTTTGAGTTTATAAGTTTAAATCAGTTTAGAGTTTATAAGTTTAAATGAGATTAAGAGTTCAGAGTTTATTAATTTATGAGTTTAAGAGTTCATAAGTTTATGAATTCATGAGTTTATAAGTTAATTAGTTTATAAGTGTTTATAGTTTAGAGTTTATTAGTTTAAATGAGTCTCAATGGCTCATGTAGTATATAGAACGGCAGTTTGGTTTAGTCTTCAAGGTGTTTAGATTTAAATTTTTGTCGGTTTGAATTTTTTAGAACTCCCCAATGTAAGTCAATGGAGTTTTTGAATGAGTTTTTTCGAGTTTTGATCGTCATTTTTAGGAAAACCGTAAGTCCGATCAGTCTGAAAAGATATAGCATACCGAGTCAGATCAGTTTGAGTGTCTGAGCCGAGTTTGGAGTATGTAGGGTTAAAGCTCTAGGACGAGTTTGATATAGATTTTTTTAGGGTCAGAAGAATAATAATAATAAGTTTAAATAGGATTTCAATATGTTGGCTTTCTCAAGCCAACTTAATAAGTTTAAATAGGATTTCAATATGTTGGCTTTCTCAAGCCAACTTAATAAGTTTAAATAGGATTTCAATATGTTGGCTTTCTCAAGCCAACTTAACTAGATGCGAAAGTTCGTCGAGACAAACTTTAAGTTGGCTTGAGAAAGTTTGGACCGGAAAGTTTTTTGCTAGGCGGTTGTTAGGATGTTATGGGTGGTCGCTATGGTGTTGCTAGGCGGTTGCTAAGGTATTCTGGGTGGTTGCTAGGCGGTTGCTAGGGTATTTTGGGTGGTTGCTAGGGTGTTTTGGGTGGTTGCTAGGGTGTTTTGGGTGGTTGCTAGGCGGTTGCCAGGGTCTTTTGTGTGGTTGCTAGGCGGTTGCTAGGGTGTTCTGGGTGGTTGCTAGGATATTTTGGGTGGTTGCTAGGGTCTTTTGGGTGGTTGCTAGGGTATTTTGGGTGGTTGCTAGGCGGTTGCTAGGGTGTTTTGGGTGGTTGCTAGGCGGTTTTGGGTGGTTGCTAGGCGGTTGCTAGGGTATTTTGGGTGGTTGCTAGGGTGTTCTGGGTGGTTGCTAGGCAGTTGCTAGGGTGTTATGGGTGGTTGCTATGGTGTTGCTAGGCGTTGCTAAGGTATTCTGGGTGGTTGCTAGGTGGTGGCCAGGGTGTTCTGGGTGGTTGCTAGGCTGTTTTGGGTGGTTGCTAGGGTATTCTGGGTGGTTGCTAGGGTCTTTTGGGTGGTTGCTAGGGTCTTTTGGGTGGTTGCTAGGGTCTTTTGGGTGGTTGCTAGGCGGTTGCTAGGGTCTTTTGGGTGGTTGCTACGGTGTTCTGGGTGGTTGCTAGGGTCTTTTGGGTGGTTGCTAGGCGGTTGCTAGGGTGTTCTGGGGGGTTGCTATGGTATTCAGGGCGGTTGATATGGTGTTACTAGGTGGTTGGTAGTTATCACAGATGGTTACTATGGAGTTTTTATAGAGTTCTTAGCATGATCTTGGCATGATTTAACACTTAACTAATCGCTATTAGCATGTAGCTATTCACTGCTAGCATATGTAGCATGTTGGAAGTGCTGTTTGCTAGCATGAGTCAAAAGAGCCAAACCTCATCTCTATACGATGTTCTGATACAGAGATATAGGTCTTGCAAAACGGTTGCTAGGGTACTCAAGTTTGGTTGCTATGGAGTTGCTTGGGAGCTGGGAGCTTTAAACTTAAGAAGTTTAAATTGGTTTGAAGTTTAAAGTAGTTTAAAGTAGTTTGAAGTTTATGATAGATATATAAATAAGTTAGATAGATACAAACACACACACACACACACACACACACACACACACTCACACAGACTACCTCGCTCACACACTCACTCAGACACACACACACACACACACACACACTCAGAGTTTATGAGTTTAGAGTTTATAAGTGTACAAGTTTTTGAGTTTAGAGTTTATAAGTTTAAATGAGTTTAGAGTTCAGAATTTATTAATTTATGAGTTTAAGAGTTCATAAGTCTATGAATTCATGAGTTTATTAGTTAATTAGTTATTAAATTTAAGTTAATTAGTTTATAAGTGTATGAGATTAGAGTTTATTAGTTTAAATGAGTTTCATTGGCTAATATATATAGAATGGCAGTTTGAATTAGTTTTCAAGGGATTTAGATTTAAATTTTTGTCGGTTGGTGAGTTTGAATTTTTTTAGAATGCCCAATGTTAAGTCAATGGGAGTTTTTCCGAGTTTTGATCGTCATTTTTAGGAAAACCGTAAGTCCGATCAGTCTGAAAATAGATAGCACACTTAGTCAGAAAAGTTTGAGTGTCTGAGCCGAGTTTGGAGTATGTAGAGTTAAAGCTCTAGGACGAGTTTCATATAGAAATTTTAGTCTCAGAATAATAATAATAAGTTTAAATAGGATTTCAATATGTTGGCTCTCTCAAGCCAACTTAATAATAAGTTTAAATAGGATTTCAATATGTTGGCTCTCTCAAGCCAACTTAACTAGATTAAAAAGTTCGTCGAGACAAACTTTAAGTTGGCTTGAGAAAGTTTGGACCGGAAAGTTTGAAGTTTAAAGTAGTTTGAAGATTAAAGTAGTTAGAAGTTTAATTTAGTTTAAAGTTTAAAGAAGTTTGAAGTTTAATTTAGTTTAAAGTTTAAAGAAGTTTGAAGTTTAAAGTAGTTTAAATTTTAAATTAGTCTAAAGTTTAAATCAGTTTGAAGTTTAAAGTAGTTTAAAGTTTAAAGAAGTTTGAAGTTTAAAGTAGTTTAAATTTTAAATTAGTCTAAAGTTTAAATCAGTTTGAAGTTTAAAGTAGTTTAAAGTTTAAAGTAGTTTACAGTTAAAAAGTTGTTGGGGGTTTTCTAGTGGGTTGCTAGGGTGTTCTGGGTGGTTGCTATGGTGTTGCTAGGCGGTTGCTAGGGTATTCTGGGTGGTTGCTAGGCGGTTGCTAGGGTGTTTTGGGTGGTTGCTAGGCGGTTGCTAGGGTGTTCTGGGTGGTTGCTATGATGTTGCTAGGCGGTTGCTAGGGTGTTTTGGTGGTTGCTATGGTGTTGCTAGGCAGTTGCTAGGGTGTTCTGGGTGGTTGCTATGATGTTGCTAGGTGGTTGCTATGGTGTTGCTAGGGTATTCTGGGTGGTCGCTATGATGTTGCTAGGTGGTTGCTAGGGTGTTTTGGTGGTTGCTATGGTGTTGCTAGGGTATTCTGGGTGGTCGCTATGATGTTGCTAGGTGGTTGCTAGGGTGTTCTGGGTGGTTGCTATGGTGTTACTAGGTGGTTGGTAGTTATCACAGATGGTTACTATGGAGTTTTTATAGAGTTCTTAGCATGATCTTGGCATGATTTAACACTTAACTAATCGCTATTAGCATGTAGCTATTCACTGCTAGCATATGTAGCATGTTGGAAGTGCTGTTTGCTAGCATGAGTCAAAAGAGCCAAACCTCATCTCTATACGATGTTCTGATACAGAGATATAGGTCTTGCAAAACGGTTGCTAGGGTACTCAAGTTTGGTTGCTATGGAGTTGCTTGGGAGCTGGGAGCTTTAAACTTAAGAAGTTTAAATTGGTTTGAAGTTTAAAGTAGTTTAAAGTAGTTTGAAGTTTATGATAGATATATAAATAAGTTAGATAGATACAAACAAACACACACACACACACACACACACACACACACACACACACACAGACTACCTCGCTCACACACTCACTCAGACACACACACACACACACACACACACACACACTCAGAGTTTATGAGTTTAGAGTTTATAAGTGTACAAGTTTTTGAGTTTAGAGTTTATAAGTTTAAATGAGTTTAGAGTTCAGAATTTATTAATTTATGAGTTTAAGAGTTCATAAGTCTATGAATTCATGAGTTTATTAGTTAATTAGTTATTAAATTTAAGTTAATTAGTTTATAAGTGTATGAGATTAGAGTTTATTAGTTTAAATGAGTTTCATTGGCTAATATATATAGAATGGCAGTTTGAATTAGTTTTCAAGGGATTTAGATTTAAATTTTTGTCGGTTGGTGAGTTTGAATTTTTTTAGAATGCCCAATGTTAAGTCAATGGGAGTTTTTCCGAGTTTTGATCGTCATTTTTAGGAAAACCGTAAGTCCGATCAGTCTGAAAATAGATAGCACACTTAGTCAGAAAAGTTTGAGTGTCTGAGCCGAGTTTGGAGTACGTAGAGTTAAAGCTCTAGGACGAGTTTCATATAGAAATTTTAGTCTCAGAATAATAACTAGATGCGAAAGTTCGTCGAGACAAACTTTAAGTTGGCTTGAGAAAGTTTGGACCGGAAAGTTTTTTGCTAGGCGGTTGTTAGGATGTTATGGGTGGTCGCTATGGTGTTGCTAGGCGGTTGCTAAGGTATTCTGGGTGGTTGCTAGGCGGTTGCTAGGGTATTTTGGGTGGTTGCTAGGGTGTTTTGGGTGGTTGCTAGGGTGTTTTGGGTGGTTGCTAGGCGGTTGCCAGGGTCTTTTGTGTGGTTGCTAGGCGGTTGCTAGGGTGTTCTGGGTGGTTGCTAGGATATTTTGGGTGGTTGCTAGGGTCTTTTGGGTGGTTGCTAGGGTATTTTGGGTGGTTGCTAGGCGGTTGCTAGGGTGTTTTGGGTGGTTGCTAGGCGGTTTTGGGTGGTTGCTAGGCGGTTGCTAGGGTATTTTGGGTGGTTGCTAGGGTGTTCTGGGTGGTTGCTAGGCAGTTGCTAGGGTGTTATGGGTGGTTGCTATGGTGTTGCTAGGCGTTGCTAAGGTATTCTGGGTGGTTGCTAGGTGGTGGCCAGGGTGTTTTGGGTGGTTGCTAGGCTGTTTTGGGTGGTTGCTAGGGTATTCTGGGTGGTTGCTAGGGTCTTTTGGGTGGTTGCTAGGGTCTTTTGGGTGGTTGCTAGGGTCTTTTGGGTGGTTGCTAGGCGGTTGCTAGGGTCTTTTGGGTGGTTGCTACGGTGTTCTGGGTGGTTGCTAGGGTCTTTTGGGTGGTTGCTAGGCGGTTGCTAGGGTGTTCTGGGGGGTTGCTATGGTATTCAGGGCGGTTGATATGGTGTTACTAGGTGGTTGGTAGTTATCACAGATGGTTACTATGGAGTTTTTATAGAGTTCTTAGCATGATCTTGGCATGATTTAACACTTAACTAATCGCTATTAGCATGTAGCTATTCACTGCTAGCATATGTAGCATGTTGGAAGTGCTGTTTGCTAGCATGAGTCAAAAGAGCCAAACCTCATCTCTATACGATGTTCTGATACAGAGATATAGGTCTTGCAAAACGGTTGCTAGGGTACTCAAGTTTGGTTGCTATGGAGTTGCTTGGGAGCTGGGAGCTTTAAACTTAAGAAGTTTAAATTGGTTTGAAGTTTAAAGTAGTTTAAAGTAGTTTGAAGTTTATGATAGATATATAAATAAGTTAGATAGATACAAACAAACACACACACACACACACACACACACACACACACACACTCACACAGACTACCTCGCTCACACACTCACTCAGACACACACACACACACACACACACTCAGAGTTTATGAGTTTAGAGTTTATAAGTGTACAAGTTTTTGAGTTTAGAGTTTATAAGTTTAAATGAGTTTAGAGTTCAGAATTTATTAATTTATGAGTTTAAGAGTTCATAAGTCTATGAATTCATGAGTTTATTAGTTAATTAGTTATTAAATTTAAGTTAATTAGTTTATAAGTGTATGAGATTAGAGTTTATTAGTTTAAATGAGTTTCATTGGCTAATATATATAGAATGGCAGTTTGAATTAGTTTTCAAGGGATTTAGATTTAAATTTTTGTCGGTTGGTGAGTTTGAATTTTTTTAGAATGCCCAATGTTAAGTCAATGGGAGTTTTTCCGAGTTTTGATCGTCATTTTTAGGAAAACCGTAAGTCCGATCAGTCTGAAAATAGATAGCACACTTAGTCAGAAAAGTTTGAGTGTCTGAGCCGAGTTTGGAGTATGTAGAGTTAAAGCTCTAGGACGAGTTTCATATAGAAATTTTAGTCTCAGAATAATAATAATAAGTTTAAATAGGATTTCAATATGTTGGCTCTCTCAAGCCAACTTAATAATAAGTTTAAATAGGATTTCAATATGTTGGCTCTCTCAAGCCAACTTAATAAGTTTAAATAGGATTTCAATATGTTGGCTCTCTCAAGCCAACTTAATAATAATAAGTTTAAGTACAATATCAGTAAGTTGGCTTTCTCAAGCCAACTTAATAAAGTAAAAAAAATTTATAAAAAAATAAATAAATTTTAAAATCTTTGAATAATTTGTAACTCTTTGTACTTATTTGTAGTTATCTGAATTTTCCCTATTATATTTGTTTATTATTATATTTGATTTTATGTTACTGGTATGTTATTGCCTTTGTATGTTCATTGTTTAAAAGATTGCAATTAGGGCCGGGACTCGATTAAAAAAATTAATCTAATTGCCTGATGAGCAAGGAAAACACAGAGATTTGTGTCGATGCTGAACTAATGTGTCAGTTCTGACTCCTGTAGATCATTAGACATGACAAAGGACCACTATAAGACATGGTGGTGGCTAAAGATGACTAAAGAGAATTTTCTGGAAAACAAAGGTTAGGTAAATTGAGTATTTAAACTAAAGATAACCTTAGAAAAGATCATAGAACGATTGAATATGACTATGATTATTTTAGTTACAGTCCTAGGAGGCTGTTGAAAAGATTATTTGCTTATAGTGAGAGAGAAAGAGACTGCTTGGGATGGTACTCTGTCTGTTCTTCTGTTATCAGTCAGCCAAAGAAAGCTGAAGCAAAGTAATAATTATGCACCAAAACAATCCAGCTGACTTTTCTAAAATCAGATGGATAATGAACAGACATGCTTTGAAACTGGTTAAGAGGCCATAAAACATTAGATAAAAGATACAGGAAAATGTAAGGTTAAAATGTCATTTAAAATTTTAATTTTTTTTAGAGAAAAGATATGAATAAGAAATATGAGCAGTTCATAGTCAGGGATGAGTGTGAGTGTTAATTCATGTTTGTACAGTATGTGTTAGTTTAGGACAACTATTCTGTCTGAATAGTGTGTATAAAGATGAGATCTCGTGCATCAAGAGGAGGATGATAACAGTTGCCAAATATGGTTTAAAGCCATCACACAGGTGGGAAGATAAATGTTGGAAGGACATTGGGTTTAATTGGGTAAAAACCCTGCAAGAAGCCATTCTTCCCCCTAACAAAATTGCTGTGTCCATTGTTTGTATTTTTAAGTGTGCTAATAAAAAGAATTGTTTCGACAGGAAACGCCAGGGCAAGATGCGACAACACAGCAGACAAAAGAAAACTATGTGACAATAACCTCAGCATTTGTTTTTCTTTACAGAAGATGCAGACTTTTGCGCACATGGCATGAGTAAAGTGAAGAAACAGTGCCTAACCCTGTGCAATGCCTAACTTAAAAAGTTTATTTTACAGGATGTCAGGATGGATTGAACCACACAGAACTGATTCTGTATTGTTTTGTTAACATGAGCAACGTGGGTTGAATGTTTTTTTCAGGGGACAAGGACCCTGAGTGCTATTCAATGAGCAAAAATTATCTGGTGACAATAATGTTTCAGGCTGTTGAATCCACAGGTCACACCAAAGGGACGACAAGACAAGCGGTCACTAACAAAATCACTTAAGGTCTGCCTTCACAGGTGACAGCAGACAGTAAACGACTCATTCCAGTGGGGGTGCGATCGTGACCTAAGGGAAAATCTTGGAAGGATCTGGGTCCAAGCATCTCACCTTAAACTATACCAACCAACATCAGCAATCCCATACGCCACAACGAAGAATAAAGTGGAAGATCAAGGATATGCGCTAGAACATACCTCTCCTGCCAACGTTGGAAAAAGACCATTTCAACGGCACACAAAGTGTCAAAATGGTGAAGATGGAACGTCCATGGGGCAACGAACATAGGAACAATGTTGACCAATTAATGGTTGAAGAAAAGTTTTGTGATTTTATTTGATTGAATCAAATTAGGGCTTAGTATTGATATAAATCTAATAATTTGACTTGTGCAAAGAAAAATGTGTTTTCAGGTAGAAGATCTATTAATTAATGTGAAGTATGGTGATAAGAAAAAAAAAAAAAAAAAAACGGTATGTAATGGAAAAGTCAAGGATAATTTCGAACAACGAATGATCAAATGATAAAACTTTTCTGGTTAGATTTTATTAAATAGATTTTAATTAAATATAGCTTTAGAAGTAAAACCATTTCCTGACAAAATACTGTGATTAATTGAAAAAGGCTAAATACATAGTGTTATGATTGTATGTGTAATTCTGATAATTTTGTTATTAATGGGTACAGTCTATCCTAAGTGTGAGCAAAATTATGCAGATGGTACGAGTAACAGAAGTTGAAATTATAATCATTTACGGTTTTTCGGTATTATAATATTCTTTATTCTTACTATACTAGTTCTTGTTTATACTGAGGTGACTGAGGGTTCGATCCAGGTCGAGAGTGCAATGACAGTGTTTATTCATATAGCCCGGCTTCATATAAATATTTATTTGCTTGCTAAATAATTGAGGACCTATCCTTACAAAAAACAGCCTAAACCTTTCCATCTTAATTTTTCTACAAGACTCAAGTAAAATGATCAGGTATATGAAAGTCAGCAATGAGGAGTATAACTGTGATGTAAAGACTTGAAGTGATTGTATTCTTGGGGATTCAATAGTAAAATGGGTTTGATTGATTTTAGAAAATAGAAATGAATTTTTATTATTTTATTGGTTATCAGAGAATGATAAACAGGGGGGAGATGTTAATGAAAAATTCATTGTTCTTGTGTCCATTCATTTAAAACTTGTTGATTTCATTTGAGTGTGTGTAAAAGCATTTCTAACAGCTGAATTGGGGGCAGGAAAGAGCAGATGTAATAAACCAGATAGCCCGGGGAGATAACAAACACCTATAGGCACGAGAAAGAATCTTAGTTGAAGAATACAGGATGTCATATAGTAGGGTCCCAGGCCCCCTCCTGAGGAAAGCAGGAGGTCATTTAGATTGTAAATGAAGGCCTTTTGGCTTCTCAGGGACAAAGAACAGCATGACCTGCCCAGGGGGGGGGGGGGGGGGGGGGGGGGGGGGGGGTAGAACCAGTCCATACTAGATGTCTTTAAGGAAATTTACAGAGACTGGGAAAGGAGGAGTCAAGAATGTCAGAAACCTGTATAAAATGTCTCAGTTTTATTATGTCAGTAGGATTGTCTGTTTTTCATGGCTGGGTGGCTGCGGTCTGTGAAAAGAATCCTCAGAGAAATAAAGCCTTTTCTTCTTTATTACAATTTTGCCTCTTAATGCTTCTTACACCTGTTGATGCTGTGTTTCTCATTGAAAATTGAAATTTGCTATTACACTAATTAATTAGAGGCTTTGTAATTAATTAATCGAAATTAATCGCATTTTAATTGCATATAAATTAGGGCTGTCAATCAATTAAAAATAATTGTGTTGAACATGTTATTGAAATAATGTTCAAAGGGTGAGCATTGAAATAATTGTGCCTAGCAAATAATCAATACAATACAACTGAACATTATTAAATTATTGAACATTATTAAATTATACATTTAATATTAAACATTAAATTATAAACATTTACACTTGCTTTACAGGTTTTTAACATTACTTCGAAAATGCTGCAATTTAAAGTTTTGAGATGTTTTTCATCTGTTTTAGAAAGTATTTTTAGACACTTGTTTTTTCAGAATAAAACTTGTTTTACAATCTTGAGCATGTGTTATATTTTTATTAAATGTGTTTAATTAAGCCATTGCTGCAAGTAATTTGACAGTTAACAATATTTTAATGTACAGTTAATCACAAATTCAGTCAGCATTGTCATGACTCGTTATCCCATGATGAAAGGTAAGACGGTGAAACAACGTCACGATATCAACGTTGATTCAATTTGCAAAACCGAAGCATAATTCAACATTGGTTCAACGCTATGGTTCAACGTCGACATACAATCTTTATTCACCCATATTGAAAGAAGAGACGGTGAAACAACGTCACGAAATCAACAATGAAAAAACGTCACGATTTCAACGTTGATTCGTTTTGCACAATCGAAACATAATCCAACATTGATTCGACCTTGGTCCCTTACGTTCACCGGTGAATCAACGTTGAAATGCCGGCTGTTTTTTTATAAGTAAATGTTCCAATCAATGATCCAGGCAGCGCCAGCGCGTTCTCGTCTCCCTCCTTCATTTTACAGTCGAATTGTGGCTAGAACGGCTCCAGGTTCAAAGGTCAATACGGAATGGATTAATCTGCGTTATTTTTTTTAACGCGTTATTTTTTCTCAGATTAATTAATCGAAATTAACGCGTTAATGTCACAGCCCTAATTGCAATACATTTTTATTTATTTTTAATGAGTTTGAGTTTCTTTCTTCTGCTAACATAAAAGAAGATATTTTGAAGAATGTTGTTAGTAACCAACATGATTTTTTTTTTTTTTTTTTTTATCTTACTATGGAAGTCAATGGGCATCAGCAAATGTTTGGTTACTAACAACATTCTTCAAAATATCTTCTTTTGTGTTCAGCAGCAAAATGATGACAGTTATTGTGAATTGACTGTCTGTCAAATGGCGCCTCACTGTGGCCAAACCACGAACAGCAACAGTCACTGTAACCAACTTTGAAAATTTGAATATATGTTTTTAATTTTCAATTAACAGATTGTAAAGCTACAATAGGAGATAAAATAATGTGAAAAGGTTATCAGGCAGAGGAGCAAAGAGAGCGACTGGTGAATTAAACACGATGACAGACACTGGAGCGCCAACTAGTGGAGGAGCGACCAAACAACTCATTCTCTGCAATTTCCTTAAAACTGATGCTTAAAATGTTATTATAATACACATTCACACACTGAGAATGAATTAATACAGTATCAATATTCTCCCTCAAACTAAATTATGGAAGTTGATTGTGTAATTCTAATATAAACAATTTTTAAAAAGTTTTCTGATTGTTGTGATCCTTTCCTCGGGTCTTTGTAATGTATGGTTGCATTTTATAAACCTAGTATTTTTTTGCTGTTTTGCATTTTTTTTTTTTACATTGTACCAGTCAAATGTGTTTATTCTGATCAACTTTATTATTCCTTTACACACAAGTGTGACTTTCTGAAGAAGCAAAATGGTGTTTCTCCAGTTTTCCAGTCTGGGAGGATCAGGATGAGCATAAAGCAGACAACAGCCTCAAGATTTGTGTTTTTGTGGTTTATTTTGATTATTTTATTCAGTAACAGCATGAAGTGAACGCTGTGCGTCCGGATCAAATCAGCAAATACAAAAGATTCAAGCTGAAGCTTCTCTAATAAAATGAAATGAAAGAACAATCAGAAATCAATAATTTCAGAGTTTATAATTTCACATTCACATCTGATCTGAGACACACAGATGGGCAGATTCACTTCAGATAATACACAATATAGATTGATAAAAATATAAGTGCAATTATGTATCATAAAAAAGACAGATTATAATATAAGCAAATAGAGTAAGGCAAAATAATACTAGAGTAATATAAATGTGCAGATAATTCCTGCAATAACAGAGTTTCACACAGAGATGAACAGTCAAAGTCACACTGAAGCTTCTTCAATTAAACTGTTTCTAGAAACTTCTAGAAGTGAAGTATGGAAGCAGATTAGTCTCAAATATAATTCAAGCAAAAAACATGATTCACAAATGCGTAGACAATTTCACATGCATGAAACCTAATTCACGTGCACACAAAAAAAATCCACGTGCGTGAAAAAAATATATATTCACAAAAAGCAATTCACATGTGCAAAATAAAATTATATACTCATAAAATACATTTCACAAATGCAAAACACAATTCGTAGATATACAACTGTGCACAAAAACCTTTGAATGTTTAAAATGTACGAGTGTATCCTTGCATTTGAATGTGCAAATCGTCATTCACGTACGAATCGCCTTAGATATGTGTGTGTGAGTTTGAGACTTTGCTGGCAGCATATAACACTCGTAACACAGAGCAGTCGTACTCTTTAGCCAATCAGTAGTGATGTGACATTTGAACCGAGGCGTCGGAGCGTGTATCGAGAAAAAGTGGGCGTGCCAGATGAAGCCGCGATTCGAGGCTTGTGTTGTTAACGTGAAAATCACGTGACTAATGACAAACGAGGCCTCGGTTTGTGTGGATACGTCATCGGTTCGGTCTGGGTGTCGCTTCCGGATTAAAGCCGGTTCGAAACTCGCGCCACCTTGTGGGTGTTGTCAGCAGTAGTAGAAGCAGTTGTAGTAGTGTCTCAGAGAGTTAGATAACTATCATTGTCATTGTCGTTATTGTGTCATATGTGAGGGCTGTATATTATTACATTATCAGGTTAGAATAGTTATAGTATATTATTATTATAGTAGGCCTATATTATAGTCTTGTTATATTAATTAGATAAGATTATTTGGATTGCTCTGGATTTTTGGATCTGGACTGGACTGCTTTTTTATTTGGATTGCCCTTTTGGATTTGTTTGCTTTTTGTTACTCTTCCTTTTTCCTGGTAATGGAGCCAGCAAGAAAGAAGGAATCCTCCCCTGTCTGGGCTCAACAGAAGCATCAGTGTCCTCATTTATACCACTGCCATTTTTACGTTCCCCTTCATCCTCTGTTCCTTGTGAAAGGATATTTTCCCAGGCTAGAGAGATTTTGTCCAAGAAGAGGAATCGTCTAAACCCAAACACACTTGAAATAATTCTGTTTCTCAATAAAAAATCTATTTTTATTTTCCTTCCTTCCGGACTATTCTGTTGCAGTTTACTTTAATCTGTTATCTATAATCTGTTAAATTAATAAATGTAGGCTACTTTATTACACTCCCTCTAACATGCACTCAACAGTGTCACTGTTGTTGTTCATACTGTCCCTATCCAAACAATTTATGAATAATTAATTAACTGTGTGTGTGACTCTGGACAAGTAAATTCAGACAGAGAAAGATACATATTTTATATTATACACAGTAATGGACAAATGTCTGATCATGTCTTTTTATTATTGCAAATGAAAGGTTACAGAACAGGGGGGGGGGGGGGGGGGGGGGGGGGGGGGGGGGGGGGGGGTAGAACCAGTCCATACTAGATGTCTTTAAGGAAATTTACAGAGACTGGGAAAGGAGGAGTCAAGAATGTCAGAAACCTGTATAAAATGTCTCAGTTTTATTATGTCAGGAGGATTGTCTGTTTTTCATGGCTGGGTGGCTGCGGTCTGTGAAAAGAATCCTCAGAGAATAAAGCCTTTTCTTCTTTATTACAATTTTGCCTCTTAATGCTTCTTACACCTGTTGATGCTGTGTTTCTCATTGAAAATTGAAATTTGCTATTACACTAATTAATTAGAGGCTTTGTAATTAATTAATCGAAATTAATCGCATTTTAATTGCATATAAATTAGGGCTGTCAATCAATTAAAAATAATTGTGTTGAACATGTTATTGAAATAATGTTCAAAGGGTGAGCATTGAAATAATTGTGCCTAGCAAATAATCAATACAATACAACTGAACATTATTAAATTATTGAACATTATTAAATTATACATTTAATATTAAACATTAAATTATAAACATTTACACTTGCTTTACAGGTTTTTAACATTACTTCGAAAATGCTGCAATTTAAAGTTTTGAGATGTTTTTCATCTGTTTTAGAAAGTATTTTTAGACACTTGTTTTTTCAGAATAAAACTTGTTTTACAATCTTGAGCATGTGTTATATTTTTATTAAATGTGTTTAATTAAGCCATTGCTGCAAGTAATTTGACAGTTAACAATATTTTAATGTACAGTTAATCACAAATTCAGTCAGCATTGTCATGACTCGTTATCCCATGATGAAAGGTAAGACGGTGAAACAACGTCACGATATCAACGTTGATTCAATTTGCAAAACCGAAGCATAATTCAACATTGGTTCAACGCTATGGTTCAACGTCGACATACAATCTTTATTCACCCATATTGAAAGAAGAGACGGTGAAACAACGTCACGAAATCAACAATGAAAAAACGTCACGATTTCAACGTTGATTCGTTTTGCACAATCGAAACATAATCCAACATTGATTCGACCTTGGTCCCTTACGTTCACCGGTGAATCAACGTTGAAATGCCGGCTGTTTTTTTATAAGTAAATGTTCCAATCAATGATCCAGGCAGCGCCAGCGCGTTCTCGTCTCCCTCCTTCATTTTACAGTCGAATTGTGGCTAGAACGGCTCCAGGTTCAAAGGTCAATACGGAATGGATTAATCTGCGTTATTTTTTTTAACGCGTTATTTTTTCTCAGATTAATTAATCGAAATTAACGCGTTAATGTCACAGCCCTAATTGCAATACATTTTTATTTATTTTTAATGAGTTTGAGTTTCTTTCTTCTGCTAACATAAAAGAAGATATTTTGAAGAATGTTGTTAGTAACCAACATGATTTTTTTTTTTTTTTTTTTTATCTTACTATGGAAGTCAATGGGCATCAGCAAATGTTTGGTTACTAACAACATTCTTCAAAATATCTTCTTTTGTGTTCAGCAGCAAAATGATGACAGTTATTGTGAATTGACTGTCTGTCAAATGGCGCCTCACTGTGGCCAAACCACGAACAGCAACAGTCACTGTAACCAACTTTGAAAATTTGAATATATGTTTTTTAATTTTCAATTAACAGATTGTAAAGCTACAATAGGAGATAAAATAATGTGAAAAGGTTATCAGGCAGAGGAGCAAAGAGAGCGACTGGTGAATTAAACACGATGACAGACACTGGAGCGCCAACTAGTGGAGGAGCGACCAAACAACTCATTCTCTGCAATTTCCTTAAAACTGATGCTTAAAATGTTATTATAATACACATTCACACACTGAGAATGAATTAATACAGTATCAATATTCTCCCTCAAAACTAAATTATGGAAGTTGATTGTGTAATTCTAATATAAACAATTTTTAAAAAGTTTTCTGATTGTTGTGATCCTTTCCTCGGGTCTTTGTAATGTATGGTTGCATTTTATAAACCTAGTATTTTTTTGCTGTTTTGCATTTTTTTTTTTTTACATTGTACCAGTCAAATGTGTTTATTCTGATCAACTTTATTATTCCTTTACACACAAGTGTGACTTTCTGAAGAAGCAAAATGGTGTTTCTCCAGTTTTCCAGTCTGGGAGGATCAGGATGAGCATAAAGCAGACAACAGCCTCAAGATTTGTGTTTTTGTGGTTTATTTTGATTATTTTATTCAGTAACAGCATGAAGTGAACGCTGTGCGTCCGGATCAAATCAGCAAATACAAAAGATTCAAGCTGAAGCTTCTCTAATAAAATGAAATGAAAGAACAATCAGAAATCAATCATTTCAGAGTTTATAATTTCACATTCACATCTGATCTGAGACACACAGATGGGCAGATTCACTTCAGATAATACACAATATAGATTGATAAAAATATAAGTGCAATTATGTATCATAAAAAAGACAGATTATAATATAAGCAAATAGAGTAAGGCAAAATAATACTAGAGTAATATAAATGTGCAGATAATTCCTGCAATAACAGAGTTTCACACAGAGATGAACAGTCAAAGTCACACTGAAGCTTCTTCAATTAAACTGTTTCTAGAAACTTCTAGAAGTGAAGTATGGAAGCAGATTAGTCTCAAATATAATTCAAGCAAAAAACATGATTCACAAATGCGTAGACAATTTCACATGCATGAAACCTAATTCACGTGCACACAAAAAAAATCCACGTGCGTGAAAAAAATATATATTCACAAAAAGCAATTCACATGTGCAAAATAAAATTATATACTCATAAAATACATTTCACAAATGCAAAACACAATTCGTAGATATACAACTGTGCACAAAAACCTTTGAATGTTTAAAATGTACGAGTGTATCCTTGCATTTGAATGTGCAAATCGTCATTCACGTACGAATCGCCTTAGATATGTGTGTGTGAGTTTGAGACTTTGCTGGCAGCATATAACACTCGTAACACAGAGCAGTCGTACTCTTTAGCCAATCAGTAGTGATGTGACATTTGAACCGAGGCGTCGGAGCGTGTATCGAGAAAAAGTGGGCGTGCCAGATGAAGCCGCGATTCGAGGCTTGTGTTGTTAACGTGAAAATCACGTGACTAATGACAAACGAGGCCTCGGTTTGTGTGGATACGTCATCGGTTCGGTCTGGGTGTCGCTTCCGGATTAAAGCCGGTTCGAAACTCGCGCCACCTTGTGGGTGTTGTCAGCAGTAGTAGAAGCAGTTGTAGTAGTGTCTCAGAGAGTTAGATAACTATCATTGTCATTGTCGTTATTGTGTCATATGTGAGGGCTGTATATTATTACATTATCAGGTTAGAATAGTTATAGTATATTATTATTATAGTAGGCCTATATTATAGTCTTGTTATATTAATTAGATAAGATTATTTGGATTGCTCTGGATTTTTGGATCTGGACTGGACTGCTTTTTTATTTGGATTGCCCTTTTGGATTTGTTTGCTTTTTGTTACTCTTCCTTTTTCCTGGTAATGGAGCCAGCAAGAAAGAAGGAATCCTCCCCTGTCTGGGCTCAACAGAAGCATCAGTGTCCTCATTTATACCACTGCCATTTTTACGTTCCCCTTCATCCTCTGTTCCTTGTGAAAGGATATTTTCCCAGGCTAGAGAGATTTTGTCCAAGAAGAGGAATCGTCTAAACCCAAACACACTTGAAATAATTCTGTTTCTCAATAAAAAATCTATTTTTATTTTCCTTCCTTCCGGACTATTCTGTTGCAGTTTACTTTAATCTGTTATCTATAATCTGTTAAATTAATAAATGTAGGCTACTTTATTACACTCCCTCTAACATGCACTCAACAGTGTCACTGTTGTTGTTCATACTGTCCCTATCCAAACAATTTATGAATAATTAATTAACTGTGTGTGTGACTCTGGACAAGTAAATTCAGACAGAGAAAGATACATATTTTATATTATACACAGTAATGGACAAATGTCTGATCATGTCTTTTTATTATTGCAAATGAAAGGTTACAGACATCAACAGTGAGTACAAAATAAATAAATAAATATTTTTTATTTATAAAAATATTTTTATAAAATATGCATTTAAATATAAATATACAAATAAATATAAATATGTATTTGTATATTTACATTACAAATAAATATTTTTATTTATAAAAGTATTTTTAGAAAATATAAAAAAATGTATAAAAAAAAATATTTTTTATAAAATTAGGGAGAGAGGGAGGGAGAGAGGGAGGGAGGGAGCTAGGGAGGGAGGGCGTGACACTGGTTCAGAATGAATTAATTTGTCTGCTATTTCTTTACTCAGTAGCTAGGTGTCACTAGTGAGCAATGCTGAATGAAGCTTCGAGTAATGAACCTTTAGCTGAAGCAATGGACTGCGAGGTCTCAGTGGTTCAGGAAGCCTCATTTTGCCATCACTACCAATCAGATTTAAGCTTATCAATCGACCAATCAGTATCACGTGAGGGCGGGCCTACCTACATGTTACGTCATCAGCTTTCGACCAGTTCATGGCTGAGCAGAGGTGCAGTTAACCGTTCATTTCTGTGTTTAGAAGTTAGAGATCATTTGAAGCAATAGTTTATTAACTTCTGTTTAGTCCACATGTGAATATAAACATTTATTTTTAGTATTGATGGATTTTCATGTCCTGTCCACCACACATTCAACCTATGATAATGTATGTAATGACGTGCATATTTAGGAGACATGTTTTGATCTGCATATATTATGTAGTTTTATTGTTTCAGATTTCCAAGACAGATGATGTATGAAGTTGCAGACAACCAGTACTGTGATCTTACCATTTCTACTGTAATTCTTTGAAAATAGTCATGTTGCAAGCCATCCATTTTGACAGTTGTTTCAACATGTGGTTGAAAGTGATGCATTGTTACTGTATTAATTTGTCTCCTGCGGACTATATGTACACGCTTTAGGAATAAAGCCTGGCTATGCATGCATTATTAAATGTTCTTGTAAGAATGAAAAGATTCAGACATAGTTCAATTTGATGTACACGTTTTATTCATTTGAAAGTTTCTGAATCCTTTGGGAATAAAATATATAAAATGACTTGATCATGATTAATGTTCCTGTTACATATGAAGATCATGAACTGACAGTCTAAACTGTGAAGCACAATATTCAGTACAGAGAAATATACGTCTCTTCAGGAGTTGTGAGATCCAGTCAGAGTCTACTTTGCTTTTAGAGTATATAAATATAAGTGCAATACATCATGTGAAAAGTTAAAAAATGAAGTGTGTTCAGTCCGGTCATCAGTAGACCTCTCTGTTAGGACATATCAGATTTTGTCCTGATATTTAAAGTACTAAAACCCTATAGTACAAGAGTTGCAGACAGAGGACGTGGGAGATTAAGTGATGGTATTTGAATAGAGTTTACTGTGTAATCTTAGTCGCATAATCTTAATTGCCTCTCTATGATAAGTACCTTTGTCTCATCAGCATAAAATCAGATTTGCCTATTTTACTAGGCTAAGTAAAATTAATGCTTCACAATATTGTCCTGAGACCTTAAGATGACAATAAAAAACCTTATTTAAAAACCTTGACATTACAATACAGCATAAGGAAATGCATGTTAAATATATTGCTAACACTCTACAATAAGGTACAATAACTTAGTTAACATTAGTTCATGTATTAAATAACCATGAGCAATACATTTGTTGCTGTGTTTGTTAATCTTTATTAACGTTAGTTAAAAATACAGCTGTTCATTGTTAGTTTACAGTGCATTAACTAATGTTAACAAGATTTAAATGAAGTATTAGCCTAGTAAATGTTAACATTAACAAAAAATAATAAAGGCTGTTCACGTGCAGTTCATTATTAGTTCATGTTAACTAATGAAACGTTTTAATAAAGTGTTACCAATTAAGACATAAATACAAAAAAAAAAAGTATAAAAGAGAATAAAGAAACAACATGAATTAAGATGTTCGTGACTGCTATCCAGATGTCACACCAAAGGTGAGTAATCCTGATAAAATGCAGGGAAACAAGTGTTAATAATAATTTAACATCATACACAAATGGCAAAAAACACTTGGTGCTCATTAAAATAGGTCTATTCACTATTTAAAGAACAATCTCGATGGGTATTGACCACAGTTGATTGTTTTGCAATCATTAGCGTGATTGTAGCTGTGAGAGCTGTCTGTACCTTCAGCTAAAATACAACAAAACAAGCATCATTCTTCTTCATTTTTGACACGATATGGGACATCTGATTACAACAACACTTGCTTACATCAGTTAATAGTTCATAAACTATTGCTTCAACTGATCTCGAACTTCTTTAACTTCAGTTAACACAGAAATGAACGGTTAACTGCACTTACCTCTGCTCAGCCATGAACTGGTCGAAAGCTGATGACGTAACATGTAGGTAGGCCCGCCCTCACGTGATACTGATTGGTCGATTGATAAGCTTAAATCTGATTGGCTAAAGAGTACGACTGCTCTGTGTTACGAGTGTTATGCTGCCAGCAAAGTCTCAAAAACACACACACACATATCTAAGGCGATTCGTACGTGAATGACGATTTGCACATTCAAATGCAAGGATACACTCGTACATTTTAAACATTCAAAGGTTTTTGTGCACAGTTGTATATCTACGAATTGTGTTTTGCATTTGTGAAATGTATTTTATGAGTATATAATTTTATTTTGCGCATGTGAATTGCTTTTTGTGAATATATATATTTTTTTCACGCACGTGGATTTTTTTGTGTGCACGTGAATTAGGTTTCATGCATGTGAAATTGTCTACGCATTTGTGAATCATGTTTTTTGCGTGAATTATATTTGAGACTAATCTGCTTCCATAGTGAAGAGACTGTTAAAGTATCTAAAGCTCAGGATTAAACATGCTTGTGTAAGGAGCACTTATTATAATGTAGAGTGAAGTGCTGCCTTTCTAAGGAACTTTTCACAGGAGGAGTAGACAAATGAAAGTACCAAAATAGTTTACTCAGAACATATAGCCAGCATTTATTGAACATCAAATATCAACCAATTTGACCTTGTTTATCTTTTCTTTGTAATGTCCTTTTAGTTGTGAAAATCAGTATTTCTCTTAGTTTTCAACTTTTTCACACAAGTTGGGAAAATATGAAATAAAAATGACCTCAGAGCTCTGATTAAATAACCTCAAAATAATAAACCAAAGTCCATCTACCCGGGTAGTGTGCTTTTTTTTAAAGTGTGGTGAGATCTCGCGCTTATCTGTACCATGCCATTAAGAAATGATGAGTAGAAGCAGTTTGTGTTGCAGGCAAGATGATCGTTCGCGCCCTCTGCTCTTCCGCCTCGCGTGTCCGATGGTGAATTTGTCCAATGGAATTCCCTCTCAAATCATGCATCAAAAAAAAAAAAAAACCCTGCATAGCAGGAAAACATTCAATTACTCTCTCGATAAATTTTACCAGATCTGGAAATATAACTCATATTCATTAAGTAGCTTAATTCTTATTTTCAATCTATACCTTACATACATGAAACTCAAACACTAGCATATCACGTAGTAACGTGGCTTCAACATAGCATGAAATAACACTTCAAATCATTAAACTCATGTTCAACTCCGATTGGTTTTTAGCTTATGCAGTACATATATCATCAATACATTTTCACACAATGCATTAAACAATTGAGTTACAGCAAAATAGAAAAATAAAAATAACTTTTACCTGCATAACTCAATCACATCTATCATGCCATGTAACACAAATGACAAACACGTGTAAAACACTCACCGGAGAAAAAAGTAGGTAAACTCCTTGTCGTAATTTCGACCCTTTGCTCTGTTATTCTGCCTTAGAAGTAGGTTTGGTGAGAAAAACCCTTTTAACTAGCTCTTAAATGTTTGTTTTTTTTTTTGTTTTTTTTTTACACTCTATTACTCAGTGTGGAAAATCTAAATAGGGCTTCAGCTCACTATAGAGCTGGTAAGTCCCGCCCCTTCCGCTAACCCCACTGGACCTCTAGGTTGAAAAATCGTCAATGCAAGTGAATGGGAGAAAATAATTATTTTCTGGTCCCGTTTGAATTTTGCCATGAATGTGAACATATGTTGTCTGTGAATTTTTTTATATAACTTTTCGTGTAAAGAATGCTACAATTTAGAAGTTTGATACGGTTAGACTTTGTGTGTGAGCACTTTGTGGACTACAACTCCTCGCTGCTTTCGACGCGTTTGAAACGTCACCACCACTCGCACACGGCTCTAGCTCACGGATCCCGCTAAACATGACTGTGTCTTTGGTGCACTTCACCGCCTTCTTTCAGGGAGAGGACAAAATCGTTGCGGTTGGCGAAAACCACGGGTAAGTCAACTTTATGGGGTGACGTCACATAGGGGACATGTAGTCTTTCTCGTTATGTCTTTTCCACAACTGCTAGCCGAAGAATCATACCATATACTGTCAAACTCGTAACATGAAAAGTTATATAAAAAATTCACAGACAACATATGTTCAATTCATGGCACAATTCAAACGGGACCAGAAAATAATTATTTTCTCCCATTCACTTGCATTGACGGTTTTTCAACCTAGAGGTCCACTTGGGGTTTTACGGATGGGCGGGACTTACCAGCTCTATCGTTCTGCTGTTCGTGATTTTTTTCTTCTTCTCTATGAATCAGACTAGCCCCGTTTACATGCACACTTTTTTGCTATTCTGATTGAGATCGTTCTGATTGACGAATTCCGGTTGACTGTTTACATGGATGTTATCTAAACCGATCTGGTGTTTACATGTGCTGACGCTTTCAATTGAAGTCATTTTCTGACATGCGCACACAGCTTGTCTGCCGGATCTGGAAGCTCATTATTTCCACGTTTTCAATCCTGTCAAGATGGTGCATCACTTAATTGTCGCGTTTAGTTGTAGGCATGAGACGCGTTTCCACTGTCGGGCCAGTGCGAGCCATAAACGTGGCATTTTATTGTATTGTGTAGGCTGTATTGTTCTTTGTTAATTATTGTCTTGATTTGTATTTGCATCAGTTTTTCATTCTCATACTCATATCACACTCATTATAGCATATAATTAAATATAGGCCATCATTATTGTAAAAAAATAAAAAGAAGAAAAAAAGGAAGTTTTATCAGAAAACTGATCAGAAAGAAATCACTATAAACAGCCTGATCGATCGCAAAACAAGTGCGACTGTTTGCTGGCATTTTTGTTGTTTAATTGAATATTTAAAACCCAAGAATAGATGTTTTACCACAGGTTTAATATAAAAATCGATACATTTATCATAATGAATTAATTTGTGTCAAAATTGCACATTAGTCACAGAAATACCGTTTATGACGTTTGAGAACGTTTACAAAAGAAAGAGGACACACAACTTATTCGCGTCTGTTTCTGTTTATTTGGTAGCCTATAACAGGACGTATTTACATCACATTTAGAAAGAATGTTAATTTCTACAAATATGCCACCAAAAATATGACCTGAGGAGCTTTAGCACTCTCTCCCAGAAGGATACAATTATATTTTCAGTCAGAGAAAAAGAGGATAGTCCGAGACATAGGCTACTGAAAGATAAAATAAAAACAGGATTATGATTTGTCTGATTTCTTCAAGCGTAGGCTACATGTTTACCATGTTTACTATGGTAATGGTTAGCGTGCATAGTTTTTTGCATCGGGTATAAATATTCCTACCTTATTCGGTGATCAGAATCCACAACGGATCACAAACAGAAGGCGTAATGTTTGCTGACAGAATTATCTGGCAAAATCAGGCATGCGCAGAAAGACGTACGCTCAAAGTAATCGGATCAGCTCGTTTACATGGTGTAATCTTTTGTTTGATCGGTTCATGAAAAGGTTTATTCCACCCCCTTCAATCCGACTGAAATTTCAATCGGTTTGAGCATTTTTATTCCGATTGAGGTGTTGACATGGAGCATTTTCATTCTGATTGGACTTGCACCTGGTTATAATCGGAATACAATGCTACATGTAAACGGGGCTACTGTAGCAGTTTTCCCTCTGTGCAGCGCCACCACTGCCACCTACTGGACAAATACGGTGTGCATGGAAAACATAACTAAAAGTAATCAAGAAATCCAGGGTTTCCCATACATTCATTAATTTGTGGCGGCCCGCCACATATCAACGCTGACCGCCACGGATTGATTCAGATTTTTTAACTATTTAATATGGGTAAAATTGTATTTTATTCGAGCTGCTTGCTCCCTCTCTCTCTCACAAACTGACAATGGAGGCGCGACTAGCCCCTCCTTCTCTTACCGCACTGTAGTGTTTCTTCATGTGCAGTATATCCAATTAACTACGTACACAGAAAGTCACTGGAAAGAACCGACCGTTTATTCATACAAACAAAGCGGCTACTGCCGCTAGCACATGCAAGCCAGACTTCTTCACCTTCACACTCCAATAACCCCCTTTAACCCCCAGGTGGCCCTCTAGTGGAGACAATAGGTAATTACATCACAAATGCATTATGCACAGCAAATGCATTAAACACTACATCACATCCCCCTTTTTCACAGCACACAACACAAGCTATAAACAAGATATATGAACATTAGGCAGTCCATTAAAGGAGAAGTTCACTTTTAAAAAAACTTTTGCTGATTATTTACTCACCCCCATGTCATCCAAGATGTCCATGTCTTTCTTTCTTCAGTCGAAAATAAATTAAGGTTTTTGATGAAAACATTCCAGGATTTTTTCACATATTATGGATTCCATTGGGACCCAAACGGTTCAAGGTCCAAATGACAGTTTCATTGCAGCTTCAAAGGGCTTTAAACGATACCAGACGATGAATAAGGGTCTTATCTAGCGAAACGATCGGTCATTTCAAAAATAAAAATAAAAGTTTACATTTTATAAGCACAAATGTTCGCCTTGCTCTGTTCTGTGATGCGCGTTCGTGACGTCAAGTAATACGCAATTACGTTGAAAAGGTCACGCTTGAAAAATTGAAGAAAATGTTATTTTTGGCTTTTTAATATTAAAACACTCAGGATGCGCACACGAAATGGGCATTTTAAACGATAAACTGACACAAATACATTTGAAAATGTTTATATGGTCCTCCTTCCGCACATTTGTAAACACATCAAACTTGACCTTTTCAACGTAATTGCGTATTACGTGACGTCACGAACGCGCATCACAGAACAGAGCAAGGCGAACATTTGTGCTTATAAAACTTAAACTTTTTTATTTATTTTTTAAATGACCGATCGTTTCGCTAGATAAGACCCTTATTCATCGTCTGGTATCGTTTAAAGCCCTTTGAAGCTGCAGGGGAAGGTGCTGTTTATAGTGCACTAACTAATACATCTCCATTTCCGGACCTTTACGCTAGAACACACACACACAGGTTCCCGAGATGGAAGGGAAGGAAAGGAAGAAAGAATGGTGATATGAATGCACACTTGGGGTAAACATAAATTGGACACGATTCCCAGGAGTCAACACAATGAAGTACTGAAAGTCACATTGTTTCATGATTTAGGGATGTCACATGTTTTTTACATTGTCAAGTGATTTATTAGTCACATGGTTTACTTCTTAGGGGAAAACCATAGCGTAGGCACAGGAACTGATGTAACCAAAATGTTCCTATATATATGACTGCTTTTGTATCAATCGAGGCTTTTTTCCTTTTGATCATGATGTCGTTGAAGCCCTGAAGAGAATATAGCCCATCTTCAGTTTCACTTATACTCGTTGACTTGATATTGCTCTGTGGTATTTTTTACTTGTTAAACTCCAAGGAGAACAAGTTAATTAATTCTGTTAAATCATAGAATAGGTATTTAGCTTTTTGTGAATCCATTCGCAGGACTGCCCTGGAATAGGATAGAGCTGGATGTGTTATAACCTGTAACCTTTTGTTGATTTGCTACAAATCTACTGTATTGTATAACCAGTGTCTTAATCTTTTGTATAAATAAATTTTATTTTATAAAGATAAGTATCGTTATTGTATATCTCAGCTCATCACAAGATAGCCATATAAATATCATACCCGAGCATAATAGGAATAGGGAATAAGACTTCTATTCTTCAAAGAACACCTTTGGATCAGATTCTGCTGGAAGGTAAGCATGACTTTGGTTCTATAAGTTAGAACTTGTATACATGTATTGTGACACGTAGGGAGTATGATATTCCTAGGCACGCTGATATATGCTAGACAAGCTCAGGGGATTCAATCCTAAGAAACTGACCTGACAGCACAAGGCTATTCTTGATAACTTAGGTTAGAAAGAGGCTAATCAGGAGATGAGATAATATCAGATCTCACAACATGGGGGCTCGTTGCCGGGATGTACTGTTGAGAAATCAATAGACAGAATCCGTGGAGCAATACATAGCGGGGACAAATTAATGCTTAAAGAGTTGTTACACATAAGCAGAGTCTCCGTACTAAAGAGAGGGAAAGTTACTTAAAAGTAACTATCTCGGAATGAGAGAAACGATATAATAAAATCTTGGGGACGCCTGAGAGAAAAAATTCTATGGTTTCACAAATAAGGTAATAAAATATCTCGAGGACAGCGCTGTGGGACCAGAAGAGTACCCAATTTTAAAATAACCTCAAAATAAAGAGATAATTACCTAAATAGCAAACTCCGGAGAGGCAGACACACAATAATGGATAAAATAACTAATATTGCTTTGCTCTCACAAGATGCACTAAATAAAAAATTAAAAGAAGCAGGGCAGATGGAAGGTGAGGAAATATTGACCACCGATGACACACTATACACCTCTAACGAAAGAGGAGTAGGAAGATTAGCCCAAAACGTTGCTTCGATAAATCCAAATAAGAAAGTTACCGTGGAAATTGGAGATAGTGATATTACTATACCAATACTGCAAGGCGCAAACATACGAGTAACTAGACACGGCGATGTGGATCCTAAAGCAATAACTAGGGCCGGGTCTCCATCATTGTCGGAATACACAGACAAGGAGGGGGCTACGGGAGTTGATTTTCATCATTTAGGAAAATCGTTCGAAAGACCGGCCTTAGAGACAGGAACGAAACCTAAACTACCGAATTTCTTAGCCCAATTCAGCCCGCTCATATCAGGGGGAGAAACTTGGGAAATAAGAGAAACAGGTTTTAGACCGTGTAAAACATCTACCGAAAAAAAGGATAAAGATAATAAATATAGAATATCCGCAGAAGAGGAGGTAGATGGGGATTCAACTTCGGAATATACTGAGGACGAAGAAATAGCTCCCAGAAAGAGAATTAATTATCGAAAATCTCGAAGTCAATCTCGTGAGCGGCGAAGTAGCTCTCACCAGCGGGAACACGATTGCTTGGGAGGCAGAAAATTTTTAACGTGCCCTGGACTTGTGTTCGCCCCACGAGATTCACATTTGGCAGAGCTAAAAGGGACAAATCGAAAGATAATAAGGTTAGCTGGTGGGCCGACCGCAGATGAAATATTGGACCTACCAGAAACAAGTTCAAGAGCAAAAATTGATATATTAGCAGAACAATTCGACTGCATGCAAAAATCATTGTGTTATCTATTGTTGGGAGAACCTAAGAAAGATAGGCAAGAACCGACGATAAATGACGTATGGAAACTGCGAGACAGAACGCATAAAGCAGTAGCTCCAAATAAGGGCAAAGCACCCAGGCGCAAGGAGAAAGGGGAATTGGCCGGGGGCAAAAATAACGAAGTGGTGAAAAAGAGCAGAGAACCGAAAGCAATAGCAGAACCGAACGAAAATAGCTATGGAGAAGAAAAAGACTTTTCTGATCATCAGACCGGTTCGGAAAATTCAGAATCAGAGTCAGAAGAAGAAGTGAAAGAAAAGAAAAAGTCACCTGTGCGCAAGCAAAAAATTGATTTGTCCCTCGTGGCTTTAATGGCTCAAAAAGAAAACGTTAGAATGGAATCAGAGTCAGAAAAGGACGAAAAAACCCGAAAGCCTAGGCGGGGACCCGCTAGGGAGGCCAAAGGGGATAGCATTACTGCAATGCAGTTGCTACAAAATATGAGATTTCCTGGAGTTAAGGATGATATGGATAAGGCTAAAATGATAGCTGACTTAGGAAAAGATCTAGATGTTTCTACTTCTCTAATCGAGCGTATCATTACCTATCATACCGGAGTGTGTATAAAACTAGATGTTTTGCTGGCCCATTATGAGGAAGTCTTAGGCGAGGATGAAGATGATGAATACAGAAAGGAAGTGACCTCCGTAAGAAAAACGGGGTTATGGCCTTATCTTACTAGCAAAGCGCGGGTTGGCTGGACTGCTGACAAAATGTTAAGCAAACTGCAAAAGCTAGCTCCTGACCTACCCGGTTGTAAAGTGTTAGGTTCGTGGGGGGCCGAAACAGATTGGAGTGAACTGTCTAAATTCGCTGCTCGATATGATAGGGAGACAAAGCGGCGAAATAAAATGAGAGAGAGTACGGGTCAAGACTGGAAGAGACCAGCAGAGGGAGCCAAGATAAAACAAAGCTCAAATTTTCAAAAACAGTTCGAAAGGCCTGCTGTCAAAGATAGAGCCACTAGCAGGTACAAACCGGTGGTGACAGCTAAAGAAAAACTAGGGTCTAAGGAACCAAGTAAAGACTACTATCAAAAAAGCAGAAAATCGAATAGGCCCGTGGAGAATAAAAAATCGGACAAGAAAAGTACATATATCGAAGAAGACGTGTGGAAAAAAATGACGGTTGAACAAAGAAAAGAGCATATGGAAAAGAAAAATAAGAAGGCAGTGCAGAAGACGGGGAAAATCCGTAACATTAACTCCAATAAAACAGAACGAGAAAAAGAAAAATAGGAAGTAGAAGCTCTAGGAAAAGCAACCATTGCCTCTAGTCTGGTAGAAGAAACAGAAGATCAGGAGTTGTTCGTGGAATATAAAGGACTCAGGTTTAGGTTAGATTCAGGAGCTGACATTAGTACATTAGCTGAAAAACCGGAGGGAGCTAAAAAATTAAAAGGTACATATGTGGTCTATGGTTTCAGTAAAGAAATGAAACCAGTAACCCGAGATAAATATCTATGGGAAGGTTTACACTGCATTATAGATAGCTCAAATCTAATGTGCCTAAAAGATGCGTCCTTAATAAAAGAACAACTAGAAAAAAATCAGAAAGAGACTAGACAGATTAGTTGGCTAAAAACGGTTGACCTGGAGTACGAAATCAATAGATTGGTAAACGAAAGCCTATTACCAAAAAAGGAGTTAAGGGAATTATTAGAAAAATATAAAGGAAATTGCGCGAAGAGCAAAAATGATTGCGGGAAATTATCTGATAAATACGAATATACCATTGTGGGAGGTATCCCACCTCCGCAAAGACAGTACCCGTTAAACAAAGCGGCGTATGGGGAGATAAGAGAGACTCTCAATGAATTGCTGCTGAAAGGGGTAATCAGTGAGGGAAAAAATTGTCCCACTAATTCCCCGATCCAAGCCATTTGTAAAACCGACCGTACGTACCGTCTTGTTACGAACTTCAAAGCGCTCAATAAATTAACGGTGCCTGATACAAGATATCTTATCAATGCCAAAGATGCTACCAACTGCTTGAGTAACGGAAAAATACTATCCAAGATCGATTTAGCAAACGGATTTTATAGTGTGCCACTAGCAGAGGCAAGCCGTGCGCGTACCGCCTTCACGTTCGGGGGAAGACAATTCGTCTATAACCGTTTACCTATGGGCCTGAGCACTAGCCCTAATGTATTTCAGTCCGTAATTTTAGATATTTTGGCCGAATTGCCGGTGACCGTTTATATTGATGATATTTTAATCTCTACAGAAACGGTTGAAGAGCACATGAAAATTCTGCGGGAGACAATAAAAAGACTAGCGGACGCGGGCTTTTTATTAAACCTGAAGAAATTAGAGCTAGGGAAAGAGAAAGTAGATTTCCTGGGGTTTGAAATATCAGGTACGGACAGAGGAATTGCTAAATCAACCCATGATAAACTGGTGGAACTAAAGGAAAGAAAAGTGACCAGTTTGAAACAGTTGCAAAGCTTACTGGGCAGATTGAACTTCGTACGAGATTTGATTCCAGGATACAGTGCTAAGGCGAAAATACTGTATAAAGCAACGGCAGGGAATGATTTTAAATGGGATGATAAATTAGAAGCCGTTAAGTGTGACATAATAGACATGGCGTTAGGTTCAGGCCGAATCACGAGAAGAGACCCAGAGAAAAACCTAATAGTCAAAATAGAAAATACCGGTGAAGAAATGGAAGTTATATTATATAACGAGGGAAATTCTAAGTCACCGGTGATGTTTATTTCGCACGAGAAACCTGCTAATCAAAAGAAGCATGAGAATATGTCTGCTGTTGATATCTTAGCCACGATCGCCAGGAACCTGTTGACCATTAAATCAGCAGCTGCAGAAAAGCTAATAATCATCGTAGCCAAAGGAGATGGAATAGACATGTTAGCTAGAGAGGCAAGAAATTTAGTTTCTGAGTCTAAATTGGTTCACAAATATACTTGGAACAAATGGTCCAAGCTGATCAGCGACACTCAGTTAATCTTTAGGAACGAGAAAACGCCGAAGAAAGAGCGTCGTACAATAATAGACCCAGGACAGGTTTGTTATTTTACCGATGGGAGTACTCTGAAAGATGAGACTTGGTGGGCTTTTCTAGTCAAGCAGCAAGGCAAGATAATACACCAGGAAAAGGGGAGATTGTGCGATGGACTGAGTGCTCAACACGCGGAAGTCTGCGCGGTCGAGAGAGCTATTGCCCATATGAGAGAAACTAGTCGTAAAGATAGTTTTTTGATTACGGATAGCGAATATGCATTTCTGGGGTTAACAGAGCATTTGTCCACATGGGAGCAAAACAATTTTCATAACGCCAAGGGTAAGCCGTTGGTACAGGCTGAGTTATGGAAGAGCATCAGTGAAAATGTGAAATTAGTAAAACCGAAAGTGTTGCATCAAACTTCTCATACATTGCAGAAAACCGCGGCTGCGGAGGGAAATAGAGAGGTCGACCGTTTTGTGCAGATAAGAGTAATAACTGCAGGAAGTGAAACTGGGTTGCTGCAGGATCTGCACGAGAAACTGAAACACCCTTCCACTTCCTACATCACTAAATATTGCAAGCAGATGGGTTTGCATGTGGCCAATTTGAAAACGAAGTATCATAAAATTAAACTCGACTGTCCAGATTGTAGAAAAGTCATGTCCAGTGTGTACCATGATTATGGAACAATCAAAACTAAGGAAGAGAACGTTGAGATATCAATGGATTTTGGTGGGCCTCTTAGGCCAAAAACCAAGAGAAACAATGTATATTTCTTGGTTATAGTTGATAACTGTTCTAATTTCATGCAAATATATCCGTGCAAACAGGCTACTAGTGAGGTTGTGGTAGACAGTCTCAAGCAGTGGATTCGCTATCGGGGATTGCCTCAGAGAGTGCGTGCGGACAACGCACATAACCTGTCAGGGAGTCTGGTGGAGGGTTTTTGCAAAGAACAGGGAATCAAGTTAATAAAATCCGTTAAGTACACGCCGGAAAGTAACGGATTGGCTGAGAATTGCGTGAAATTGATAAAAATTTGGTACGTGAAGAACGAACGGCTAGGCGACTGGGATGAATTTATTGATGATTGTATTCATTTCCTCAACTATAGGGTAACGCAGCCTATTGAAAATTCGGAACCCAGCGACACAAGCAAAAATCCGTTCACGGTAGGGCAGAAGGTTTATATTCTTTTGAAACAAAAGAGGGGACGGTTTAAAAGTAAAACGGGTACAGAAGATATTGTTACCGAATTGACATCAAACACTTCAGTCAGGCTACAGGCTAACGGCATTTGGAGTGTGAGGCATCTTGTGGGTAGCAAAAACTAATACTGTCAGGATGAATAGCACAGAGGCACGTAAAGTGACTTTCCTAGAGGTAATCGAGTTACCGGCCGAAGGGACCGTGAGGGTGTGCAAAGATTTCAGTGACAGATTAACAGTTAAAATGTGGCACCGAGGGTGTCAGACAGGTACCCCAGCGTTGCAGCGGGGACCTACCGATTGTGTGGTCTGTGGCAAGATTAATGTATGCCAACTTCTTTGGAGTGGGCCTAGAAGCAGGCGCGAGAGTCAAGCGCGGCTGAGGGCCCAGCTAACGTTAAGTCCGAAGTGGTACAGCCCTAACGGAGAGGTTGGGTGCTGTGCGCTGGGCGACGTGTGTGTATGTGCAGATTGCAGAGTGCAAACTCAGCTATGGACAATCTGTCAGTACGAGCTTACAGCAGATAAATGTGGCTGTAAACACTGCTCGGCATGTAAGTTGAAATATTACTTGAGAGGCCAGGAATGTAAGTGTATAATGAATGATAATGGTGATTTTATCAAATGTCCAAGATGTAAACTATTACTGGATAAATTGTGGATGATATCTATTAGCTCAAAGGAAGTCTGGCAGACTAGGAAGAGCGAAACTGGTTTGGGGTGTTTAGTCGATGATAAGATCATGATGGAATGGGAAGTGAACCCGTTAGCCTTAGTGCCCAGTACAGACAAAGCGTTTGTGTGGGACAGGCTTTTGGAGATGGGAGAACCGTTACCATCTGAATCAGAACCATTTGCTAAAGGCAGTTTACTGGATAGGATGCTGTCCAGAAATACAAACCTGCACCTTTGGAAGAAGGTGATTAGAGACGTGACTTTTGACAATGATCGTTTGATTTTGCATAAGTCTAACGGATTGTACAAAGAAACAAGTGTCAAAGATGTGTTCGTAAAAGTATTAGAGGACATGTCGTTCCAAGAGGAACATCCTGTTTATATGCCAAGAGATTACAGCTTTTATGTTACGGAAACATCCTTGACAGTGAGAGCAAGATCTCAACAAACATATGCAGGGACAGGAAGGGTCAAAGTTAAACTAGGCCCAGGTGAGCCGAGTGAGGTGTGGGAGATCAGGGCAGCTGTGTCTACTACAACGGATTATCTGGGTATAGGAAGATCCATGGAAGGTATTAAAATTACCAGAAAAGTAATTACAAAGGCTGGGTTTACCAGTAAAGCAGTACAATGGTTTAGAAAACAGTTAGGGAGAGAGTAGGTTGATCTGGGTCTATTGTTCCTTTTGTTTTCACAGGCGCAGAAATGGCGAGGACAGGACACATGAAGAAGAGGAAGTGGCAGAGACTTCAGCGAAACCGCAAAGAATTGTGCCTGTTCCTGTCGGCTATGGTCACGTGTGTACTGGTTACTTTAGTTATAATTAGCGCAGGAATAACAGTTGAGGATAAACGTACTGTTAGCAGCGTGGCATCTTGTTCTGTAATTGAAAAGATAGTCGTGAAAATTTGTTATAAACAAACCGTGACGATAGGCTCTGCGAAATATGGGTCTCAAATGATAAGGGACATGATCAAGAAAATGATAGGGAACATAGACAAATCGTTTTGGAATTGTACTGGTAGTAAGCAGATTGATGCTGCTAAAGCCCCTAGGCTATATGGAGGACGTGAAGTCAGGGGTAAATCACGGTTGACTTGGTCGAGTCTAAGGGGTTATAATAAAACCCACGTGAAATTAACAGGCCTATTATATAACTTGTCTGATAGCACCGATTTGACAACCAGCATTCGTACATATAGAATTTGGAATAGCCCCGTCCTAAAGGTTACGCACGAGAACAGATGGGACTGTTTGGGTAAACAGACCAGTCTAATTGTAATGTATAACTGGTTGGGGCGTCAGGAGCCTGAAAAAGGAGTTCCTGTTGTTATAGGTAAATTGAAGTCCGCTAAGAGACGCAATAGACGGGCGGCTTCTTTGGGTAATGGATATAGACTAACGCATAATACCTGGCGTAATATTGATTATGATAATCCGGTGCAAAAAAGTTATTGGCCAAAGGATTTGAACCCTTATGCCTTAATTTTGGGGGTGTTTAAAAATAAACCTAAGCCGGCATACGTGGAATTAGAATGGGTTACATGCGATTTCCTAGTTATGCCCGTTGAAATGTGTGAGAGTCACTTGAACTGTCCCTTTTTGAAGAAAAATAAATTTTTGGGGCCTAATGTTGAGGACCAATTATGGTATGACATGGGCACTCATTGCTCTTCAGAATACGGCAAGACCAAAGCGTGGGTCTGTTATTTAAATAGCAGTGCCTTGTGGAATGATGAAGAGTTCGAGAGACATGGTGCTAATGTTATTAAATTATGGCATGAGTGGATGATGTTGCAGGATCAGAGTAATGAAATGGTTAAGGCGGAAAGCGAGCGCACGACCTGGTCCATCAACGCCACCTTGTGGAGGAACGGAGTCGGGGGTAAGAGATTACATCCTATTACGTTAGCTTATGCACCAAGACCGGGCTTGAGTCTGGAATTGGCAAACTATTCTGGAATATGGGATTACATTATAAGTAATGTCACGGACCAACAATATAGATCCGCTCTCGTCTTGTACTGCATGGGGTTAGACAGACCTTTACGTGTGACACACACTAATCAGGGAATCTGGGGGAATCACAGCGATGCAGGCAATAGAGGAACGTTGCGTTGGATTGGACTCTCAACCTTTCAGAATAGGATTTGGGATGTATTCCCTGTAGCTATGGGTCTGCGCAAAATAACTAACCGAACGGAGACATGGATAGAACCAGTTCCACATGCAAATGGGGATATTTTCCCGATCACGATTTATTATCGAGAGAATAAAACTAAAGGGTTGAAAACCCATAAGTTTGCTCAGGGGTTATGGAAGACTGTGTATTATTTACCTATGATGAAGCCGTCCGAGCAGCGGCGAGGACGTTCTGTGGATTATAAGGTGTTGATGGCGTCTCATAACTTTGATATTAAATCGTCAAGTCCATTTTCGCGACATAGTTTAAGACCAGCTCATGATAAGAAAGATCGTGAGAAGGTTAGATCGAACGTGTGGAATTTTGGACTAGGTAAATTTGAGTACAGGCATAGCGGCGAGGTTAAGTATATATGGTATCCAGGCAAAAAACAATACTGTACGGCAGATATGTTCAATGATTGGACAGTTAAGACACCTGGGGTGTTATTCCACCCGGCTAGAACGTGGCTGAGCGAGGAGGAGCAGGTGTACTGTACTTTTAAAGATTTAGTGAAAATGGGACAAGACGTTGTTAGCGGGGAGGGCAAGCACTGGAATGATATCAGCACGATAACAGGTGCTGGCCCGTTATTGATGATAGCTCGGAATCAAGTGTTGAACAAATGTGCCCTGTCCTCTTTGATTAATAACGAAAAAGAATTAGGGGGGTTCTTTTACCCAATAATGGACTATCTGGAAGGATTTTCGGTGGGGCCTAATTTTTATTTTACATTGGATTATGGGAATCAGCTGATTAAACCGAGTAGCGGAGACCTATTTTCCGTATATTGGAAGATACAAAAGAAGGCCGTGCTGTGGGTAATGGAGAATGTCAAGGAACTAGCTGTATCTGTTTGGGATTTGATTATGGGATATGGATATTACATTAAGATTGTTGCAATTTGTTTGGCTATTATTTTTGTAATAATATTGATAGCAGTAATGTTTATCAAATTTACCAAATTGGGTATGGTATGCAGTAAACTTTCGAAGAGGAAGTCCGCTGGGGCGTTGAGAAAGCTCATCCCCAATGAGGTTTCGGACTCCGAATGAATTATTGCTAGAGGGGGAAGAGGAAGTAGGTTAAGGTTGAAAAGGGCGGTTGGTCTCGGGGCTCTCAGAACTTAAAGGAGTTGACGGTTCACGGGTTTGGAGCGGTCCTTGATAAAACCTAAATTTACAATTGGCCGAAAATAACTGTGAAATGGCATCAAATCAGACTAACTCATCTTGGAGATGCGGTGAACCACCGCAAGCTATTGTGAGTATAATATCCATTAATATATGGTTGATTTCCTATTGGACAACGGGAATTATTTCCGTACAAATTAAACCACAAGCAATTTTGATGTGTTTGAGTCTGGTCTTGTACAATATTTTAGATGATTTTTCGTTAGTGTTAGTATTGGTTTCACAGTTATTACGTAGCAAAAGATACGTGGCAATTTTCGGAGACAAGGGAGTAATAATTGTAGTCCTGTTCTCCTTTATGATTACTGTGTATAACTTGACGCAGTGCCATTTTGGAATGGCTTGGATAAAATTTGTAGGTGTAGGTCTTGCAAGCCTGACCTACATTTGTTTATTCATCATCAGTTATAGGAGAAATACAGTTTTAAGACCAGTAGTGATTAAACTGGCTATACTGTATTTAATTGTCATAATAATGTCGGCTTGTTCCAAGATTTGCAACGAGCCGAAATTATTCTTTTTAGCCATTTTAATGGGAATAAATGATTACAGTTATCTGTTTAAATTGTTGGACGGGGTGTTGAAGAGACCTTCAGTGCTTGATTAAGACAACGCTTGGAATGGGAAATTATGATATATGTTAGTGGTGTCTTTCTATGTTGTTTTTCGTTTTTCTTTCTCTCAAAAATGGGATTACAGAAAAAAAAAAAAAAAAAAAAAAATTTTTTTTTTTAGGGGAAAACAGATATGGGAGTCCAGCAATATTGTGTTGAAAACTGTGTCTTGTAATTGGTCTGTTAAAAAGTTCTGGTGGCACTTGGTGTGAAACGGGGGGCCCACTGTTTCAGATCAATTGGTTGCTAGGTTGAGACCAAAATAGAAAAAAAAAAAAATTGGAATTTTTTTTTTTTGGGATTAAGGGATTGTTTGGTAAACGACAAGAAAAAAAAAAAAGGGGGCTTTTTTGAAGGGCTTGATGTTTTTTTTTTCTCTTCTTTCTCTCTGTATGTTTTCACAATACGTTTATTGTTCTGAAAAAAAAAAAAAGGAAAAAGTAATAATTTTTTTTTTATTATCTTTCGTTTATTTGTCAGTTAATAACGAAGATTTGTGGAATAGGGGGAAATTGGAAGTGACCATATTTGTACCGTTCACCGGGGAGTGTCTCATGGTACATTTTGGATGACAGGGGAAATGTTGTTGTTTATGTCATTTTGTGTCATTGTATAGGTCGCAGACGGTCGGACCAAGAGAAGGAATTCCTTATGGCACGGTCTGAGGAGAAAATGTGATCATTGTCTTACATTTGCATGTTATCCTATCAGAATCAAAGCTTTCATGAGGAGTGTTAAGGAATTTAAATATTTTTGTGCAAAATGTATAATTGATGAAGGTTATTGCATGGCGGAGATGAAGAGTTTTACTTTTTGTGACACCAGGGGCACTTTCAAAAACCCAGGCCGCACTCATTATTTGACAAATGAGGCAATGAGATTTATCATTGCGATGAAATGGCTCGTTGTTGGCGTTGATGAGGCCTATGAGCTATTAATTGGCAATAGAGAAAAAGTGACTGGTACTACATGCAGTGTCGACATTCAGAGCTTTGTTTGGAGGGGTCTTATTATTCCTGGTTTCTGTACGAGGCAGATACAGTTCGATGGTCGAGTGACTTGTCAAAATGTCATTGATCCACTAGGAATGTCTGGAAAGACTCACGAGATTCTCGTGGCAAAGAAGGACTTTGGACGAGGGCTTGGCGAGAAGTGGCCGCGAAATAGCCCTGCATCCGGAAGATCTCTGGAGACTGGACCAGGCTCCGAGGAGCCGAGACTCATTCCGATGGAGGCCAGTGAGCAGAAGATGGTACCGACAAACCATGAGCAGTCTGTCGACAAGGCATTGTAGTAATCTAGTTATTGGGTTTTTTGCTAGAGAATCAGAATTTAAATTCAGATTTTTTGAGTGCTGCTTGGATTTTGTTTTGCCAAGTGTTTTTGTGTTCCATGTTAGCCTAGACTGTGTGGATGACATGTTATTAGACGATTATCGAAATGAAAATGAATTCGTTACTGCAAGCGGGGATGCAGGGGAAGGTGCTGTTTATAGTGCACTAACTAATACATCTCCATTTCCGGACCTTTACGCTAGAACACACACACACAGGTTCCCGAGATGGAAGGGAAGGAAAGGAAGAAAGAATGGTGATATGAATGCACACTTGGGGTAAACATAAATTGGACACGATTCCCAGGAGTCAACACAATGAAGTACTGAAAGTCACATTGTTTCATGATTTAGGGATGTCACATGTTTTTTACATTGTCAAGTGATTTATTAGTCACATGGTTTACTTCTTAGGGGAAAACCATAGCGTAGGCACAGGAACTGATGTAACCAAAATGTTCCTATATATATGACTGCTTTTGTATCAATCGAGGCTTTTTTCCTTTTGATCATGATGTCGTTGAAGCCCTGAAGAGAATATAGCCCATCTTCAGTTTCACTTATACTCGTTGACTTGATATTGCTCTGTGGTATTTTTTACTTGTTAAACTCCAAGGAGAACAAGTTAATTAATTCTGTTAAATCATAGAATAGGTATTTAGCTTTTTGTGAATCCATTCGCAGGACTGCCCTGGAATAGGATAGAGCTGGATGTGTTATAACCTGTAACCTTTTGTTGATTTGCTACAAATCTACTGTATTGTATAACCAGTGTCTTAATCTTTTGTATAAATAAATTTTATTTTATAAAGATAAGTATCGTTATTGTATATCTCAGCTCATCACAAGATAGCCATATAAATATCATACCCGAGCATAATAGGAATAGGGAATAAGACTTCTATTCTTCAAAGAACACCTTTGGATCAGATTCTGCTGGAAGGTAAGCATGACTTTGGTTCTATAAGTTAGAACTTGTATACATGTATTGTGACACGTAGGGAGTATGATATTCCTAGGCACGCTGATATATGCTAGACAAGCTCAGGGGATTCAATCCTAAGAAACTGACCTGACAGCACAAGGCTATTCTTGATAACTTAGGTTAGAAAGAGGCTAATCAGGAGATGAGATAATATCAGATCTCACAACAAAGCGGCAATGAAACTGTCATTTGGACCTTGAACCGTTTGGGTCCCAATGGAATCCATAATATGTGGAAAAATCCTGGAATGTTTTCATCAAAAACCTTAATTTCTTTTCGACTGAAGAAAGAAATACATGGACATCTTGGATGACATGGGGGTGAGTAAATTATCAGCAAAAGTTTTTTCAAAAGTGAACTTCTCCTTTAAGCAGTTCAAAGCTAGTTCATACAATAGTCCTGAAACCTCACCGGAAGTTTCACAACTCGACCACTCCTAGTGGTTGTGGGACTGCTATCATGAGAAGATTGCTCTGGCACATACTGTACAGACCGATCCTTCTCTTCATGTGCCTCTGGGACGTGAGAGTGTGCATTGTCATGGGTCTCATCCGCTACTTCAAATGTTTCTGTGTGTTTGTGATTTGTTTTCCTCAGATGGCGCCTGTTGCGACGGAACTGTCGTCCTGCTTCATTGATGACATCATACGATCTTGGCTCATCACGTTTTGAAACAATGAGACCTCGTTGCCACCCCTTATCTGTTTCCATGTGCACAGTATTTCCAGCACGCAGTTCTGGCAGGACTTTTGCTCCCACATTATAATGACACGCTTGCTTCTTTTGCAGATATTGGAGCGCCTGATGAACACCTTTAGGAGTGACCGGTCGCAGAACTTCACTGGACACTGGTAAGATGCTCCTCAGAACTCTTCCCATCAGTAACTGAGCTGGTGAGTAGAACGTACCAGTGATAGGCGTATTTCTCAGCGAGAGAAGAGCAAGATGATGATCCACCCCTGATAATTCTGCTTTTTTCAGGACATATTTAACAGTTTTGATTGTCCTTTCCGCCAGGCCATTTGATTGAGGATAGGCTGGACTAGAGTGTGTCAACTTAATCCCCCACTCTGCAGCAAAAGTCTTCATTTCATAGCTAGCGAAGGGCACATGATCGCACACTAGTTCTTTGGGAATGCCATGCCTTGCATACACTGCTTTCATCTTTTCAATCACTGAGCGCGCTGTCTTGTCTTTGATATTCATCACCTCTGGATACTTTGACATGTAATCGACAATCAATAGATATGACTGACCTCCGATTTCAAAGATGTCGGCAGCTACTTTTAACCAGGGGAGCTCTGGAATTTCATGAGAGATGAGTGGCTCTTTCTGGTTCCTGGGCTGGAACTGTTGGCATGTTGAACACCTTTCAACCATCTGTTCTATGTGTTTTGTCATTCCAGGCCAATACAGAAATTTTCTGGCATGTGCTTTTGTGCGCTGCATTCCTTGGTGTGAGATATGTAATTTCCGCATCATCTCTGTTCTCATTGACTCAGGAATCAAGATTCTCCCTGATACCAACATTATGCCATCCTGCACAGCCACAGTGTGTCTAATAGGCCAGAACTGATGAAGTGAGGGGTTGAGTTTCTTTCTATGTGTCGGCCATCCTGTTTTTTGCATTTTCTCAAGCAACTGGAGTGTACTGTCTCCTGCAGTAGCATCTATAAGCTGTTTCAGCATTTCTTCACTGAGAGCCTCTGTAGCCTGAAGTGAATATACAACTCTCTCATCACTGAGATCATCTGTACCTGTGTGTTGGCCTTCAACGACAGCACGTGACAGTGTATCAGCAATCAACATGTCTTTACCAGGCTTATATTGGACAATCAGATCATATTTCTGTAGCTGTAAGAGCATACGTTGGAGTCTCGCCGGTGCTTTGCTCAATGGCTTTTTGAAGATAGCCTCCAATGGCTTATGATCCGATTGGACATTCACACTGCGCCCGTACACATACTGATGGAACTTTTTGGCCGAAAAAACAATCGCCAATAGCTCTTTTTCAATTTGGGCGTAATTCTTTTCTGTATCCGATAAAGCCCTGGATGCATATGCTATTGGTTGCCCCTCCTGCAGCAGACATGATCCTAAGCCATCTTTGGATGCGTCTGTTTGTATAGTGAGTGCTGTGTTGGAGTCATAATACCTAAGAACTGGTGAGTTGGTCAGTGCTGTTTTAAGTGCAGACAGTGCCTCATCGTGTTCTGGTTGCCACTGGAATGCAATGTCTTTTCTCAACAGCTGTCTGAGAGGAGCTGTGAGTGATGCCTCACCTGGAATAAATGGCGCAAGGTATCTTATCATACCCAAGACCCGCTGCAGTGCTTGTTTGTCAGTGGGTGCTGGCATGCTCACTACTGCCTGTATTTTGCAGTCATCCGCCTTCACACCCTGTGGAGTAATCACATGGCCCATGTAATGTACCTTGTTCACCTTGAACTGGATCTTGTCAGGGTTGAACTTCACATTGTGTTCTTTTGCTCTCTCCATAATTTTAGCAACTATGACATCATGTTCTTGTTCTGTGGCAGCTGCAACAATCATATCATCCGCTACAATGTGTACACCGTCAATGTCTCCGAACACTTCATTGTTGTACTGCTGGAAGACCTCACTAGCAGATTTGACACCAAACGGTAGACGTTTAAATCTGTATCTCCCCCATGGCGTGTTGAATGTGCATAGCAGGGAGGATTCCATGTCAAGTTTGACTTGCCAGTAGCCATCCTTTTCATCAAAAATAGAGAAAATTTTCTTTCCAGCAAGCTTACACAAGACATCTTCAGTAGTCGGAATAGAGAAGTGTTAACGAAGAACGGCTTTATTTAGATCCCGAGGATCCAGGCACACTCGTAATGACCCATTCTTTTTTTCGGTGACAACCAGGCTGTTAACCCATGAAGTTGGCTGGGTGACTGGCACTATAACGTCTGCTTGCAACAGCTGCTCCAGTGTGTCCTTCAGTTTGCCCAGCACTGCTAAGGGAATTTTTCTGCAGCCATGTATGACCGGGATTGCTTTCGGATCAACATGTATATGATGTTCACGTGGAAACTGACCGAGCCCTTCAAAAGCTGTTGGATGTTGTGCTATCAATTCCTCTTTGAAGGTAGAATGCTTGACTACAACAGTCTCAACTCTTTTCAGCAGTTGCATCCGTTCACATGCTTCTTTACCAAGTATTGAAATGGACGAATATCTGGTGATGTAAAAGGGTAAGCAAACTTGTACTTTAGGAGTGTTACACTGAAGATTGACCACACCTTCTGGTTTTAACTTAGCTCCACCATATGCCACCAGCATAGTTGAAGTCGGTTGCAAGACCACTGTTTTGTCAAGTAATTGATAAATATCCAATGGTATAATATTGGCTTCGGCCCCAGAGTCCAGTTTGAACTTCACAGTCACATTTCCAATATTTACATCGGTATACCATGCTTTCTGTACAGAGCTGTAGGCTTGTTTCAGTTCAACTGATCCGATGAATAATGAATCAACAGTGACATTTCTATCATATTTAGGCTTCTTGTCTTTTTGTTCAGACCTGCACACTGAGGCAAAGTGATTACGTTTTCCACAGGTATGACATGTTGCACCAAAAGCTGGACACTGTCTTAGAGGGTGAGACTTTCCACACTTTTTGCAGATAAAAGAATTTGATTTGTATTGTTGAGCTAATGGCCTTTCATATCTCTTTATGTTCTGTTTTACATCTTTTATCCTATTTTTAATGGCATGAACAGTTTTACTCTGCTCTCCCATTGCTTGGATCTGTGTCTTTGCTGCCTCTGCCGCTCTACAAATGTCCACAGTTTTTTCAAGGGTCAAGTTCGTTTCTCTTAAAAGCCTCTCCTTTAAACGCTGATCGCCGACACTGAACACAATCTTATCTCTTATCATGTCAGATTCTGTTGGGCCAAATTCACAGTCCTTAGCCTTTTGCTTTAGTTCTGTGACGTACTTATCGATGGTAATCGTATCGGGCATGGGGTAGACCCAGAATTGATGCCTTTCAAAAACAACATTCTTTCTCGGTAAGCAGTACGTCTCTAGTGCAGTTACTATATCTTGCATCGTTTCATTTTCCCCTTCTGGCTCAACAGACAGTGAATTGTAAACTTCTAAGGCCTCCTCTCCTAAAGCATGAAGGAGAATGGCGATTTTTACCTTTTCAGTTTTTGAGTCCGATCCTGAAGCAGTCATATAAATGTTGAAACGCTGTATCCATCTTCTCCAATTTTCACCTGTATTCCCCGACAGGACTAATGGAGGTGGTAATCTGAAATTATCCATGTGTATTTTCTCACTATGGCAGACTCACTTCAATCAGGATGCACTTATTCTCTTTGTCGTGTCTCAGGCAGACGCAGGCTCGAGTCTTCTGACACCATGTAGTGTTTCTTCATGTGCAGTATATCCAATGAACTACGTACACAGAAAGTCACTGGAAAGAACCGACCGTTTATTCATACAAACAAAGCGGCTACTGCCGCTAGCACATGCAAGCCAGACTTCTTCACCTTCACACTCCAATAACCCCCTTTAACCCCCAGGTGGCCCTCTAGTGGAGACAATAGGTAATTACATCACAAATGCATTATGCACAGCAAATGCATTAAACACTACATCACAGCACGATCTGAATCAAAACATGAGCATGTAGAGGGCGTATTTTTGCCGGTGCTTAATGCTTATTCCCCCAGCGAAGATTCCAGAATCAATCCGGAGTTGAATGGTTAGTATAATGAACACTGTTGCTCAACTTAACTCTGAGAAGTTGTCTAGATGTTAAGCGCGGTCGCGTTTCATTACAGATTCGCGCAAAACTTTTGCAGCGCGGTCGCGTTTCATTACAGATTCGCGCAAAACTTTTGCGTTTTTTTTTTCTTCTAAATATCAATTAACGTTACAACTATTGCGAAATGACGGCGTTTCCTTTAACCGATGTTATGCGACTAAAACGTAATTTGTTCCTCTCGCGATCAGTCATTCCAAAAATCATTGCAACGGACGTTGGTATTCATATCACAGCCACCAGACTAGACATGATATTATTATTATCTCCAGGTTCAGGTTGGTGTGTGTTGGTTTTTGTCCACCTCAATCTCCAGGTGTGCGTGTGTGTGTGTCTGAGTCTGTGTGTGTCCACCTCCAGGTCCAGTTTGGTGTGTGTGTGTGAGCCTGTGTGTGTGTGAGTCTGTGTTTGTGAGTCACACACATTCTTCTTATATATTCTATACATGACATTTCTCATCAGATATTTTGTCTAATAGATGCAGAAACAGAAACTGGATTATACAGTGTATTATTATGCAATGAGTAACAGATGAAATGTGAGATTTTGATTAGATTTACTTTAGAGGATCAAATAAAGATGAGAGTTAGTCTAAAGATCAGTGTGAAGAACATAGTAAATGAAATGTGTCTGTATGTTATCCTGTTGTTTAACTGCACACACACACACACACACACACACACACACACACACACACACACACACACACACACACACACACACACACACACACAGCTAGATCTCCTTCATACGGGGGTTTAGAGACTCACATCAGGAGAAATCTGAATTTGATTTGAATGTTGATAATGTCACAGTCTGGAGTCATGGAACGTCTACACACTCCTCAAATGCACAGTCTCTGGGTTATTTCTGAAAGAAAACACACGAGACAGATCATGTTAAAGAAAACCTTTGCTTATATATATATATATATATATATATATATATATATATATATATATATATATATAGTAAGGAGGAGTTGACTTGTATTATTTGCATTTAGATTAATATTAACACAATCATTTACAATTACACACACACACACACACACACACAGACACACACACACACACACACACACACACACACACACAGTGACAGAGTCTGTTCTGACAGAAATCAGAAAGTGTCATCATACAAACTCAGTCTTTCATCTAAATGTCTGACAGGGTTGATCTAAAATATTTGATTTACTCACCAGAGACTTTGACCCTGAATAATTTAGTTGTGATTAGTTTGCATTGCATATAAATTCCAGCATCTGTGAGGCTGATGTTATTGATGGTCAGTGATCCGGTCTGATGATCCAGCTCCATTCTGTCTTTGAATATTTCATCAACTGATGGCGAGATTTCCCTAGTCTCTCCTGTGATTACAGCAAACGGAGTCTCCAGTCCAAACTTCCACTGGATCCGTTCTCCTTCCTGTATGTCAGTAACATCAGTCTCCAGAGTGACAGATTCTCCCTCCTTCACTGACACTGGCTTTACTTCTGTATTAACTACACATACAGAGAAACACAGAACAGAAATCAGAAAAAGAAAATGAAGTAGTAAAAGCAACATGGATAAATTCCTCCAGACCTAAAAACCTCAAATGTACTCATTTTATAAATAAAATTAATGTAATTTCTCATTATATAAACATCTAACTGATGGTGTAAATCTATAAACAAGTCAAATGGCCTCAGTTCTCGTGTGTGTGATGTGTGTGTTGGACCAATCAGATTCTCTGATTCATGTGTGATCATCAGCATCAACACATCAGTGTTTAATTGTGTTTATCCTAGGAAACAATATCATTTTTATTGAATATTATGTTTCATTGTGGTTTGTTTAACGTTCCTCTTTGTTTTCTCTTCTTATTGTTCCAGTAATAATGGTTTTATTCTGATTAACTCTACACTTTATATATTTATACTGTTGAGCTTGAGAAACTGCAGATCATTTTCACTTTCTATCAAAAGACTGATGCGATTTGACTCAATAATTTTCTTGAGCTAATGTGTTTATTAATAATGTGCCGTCACTGAATGCTTCTCTGTCAGATAGTTGTGGAGGTCTTCAGTGGCTCACAAACACACAACATATTGATCAAGTTTAGTGCAATTATTAAAACATTAATCAATACTTGTTTGATCAATTCAGCTGATTTAAAACAAAATCATTATTACGTAAAGATTTGAGTTTCTCACCAAAGACAGAAACACTGAATCTCTTTCTTGAGGTCTTTCCCGATCTGTCGATCTGTAGTTCATATTTTCCAGAGTCTGTGTTTGTGGTGTTTGTGATGGTCAGAGATCCAGTCTGATGATTCAGCTTCAGTCTGTCTTTAAATCTCTCATCAGGACCATCATCATATACAGTGAAACTATGAGCAGCACTTTCCCTTAAAGCAATACAAGAGGTTCCAAACACCCACAGTAATTCGTCATCTTCATGTACTCCATCAGGGTTTAGAGTGACAGGTTCTCCCTCCATCACTGACAGTATCCTCCATGTATCAGACCCTTCACATCAGCAAACAGAAACAGAGAAACACAGAACAGACATTAGCTGGAGAAGAAAAGCAATAAAATAAATAAAATCAACATAAAATCACTGTCATCTGCTCAATGATTGATCATTAAACCTGTAAACACTGAATCACACTCACAGCAAAAGACAATATAAACAACACATTATCTGATACTTCAACATCATTCATAATCTGTTTCTTACCTGTGTGTTTGTGTTTTGTGTTGTATTCATCATTAATTAAGTGCTTCTTTTTTGAATAAAAGTATCTGCTAAATGTGTAAATGTGTTTCATATAGTCAGAAAAGGCTTTATTTTATTTCTCTGATTTTAATCACAGGTTTTGTTTGATATGGTTGTGTTTATTATTTTAGCATCTGTGACACCCTGAAGTTATTGCTCTGTATTTCCTATCATTTAAATAAATCTATAACTTCTCTATTAAGAGTTTCCATTTCTTTGGTGTGAAAAGCATCATAAACTGCTCTGAGCTGGTGCGCTGGTTTAAGATGACCTTTGAACCTGACCAGATGAAGAGTGACAGAATCTGTGTGAAAGCAGCAAAACACCAGTCAGGAGAGCAGATCAGTTATGATTGAGACCAGATCAGTTATGATTGAGACCAGATCAGTTATGACTGAGACTCACGTCTACTCAGCTCTGAATGTGGACATCGCACACATGTTGTTAAAGCTAGTTATAAACACTGTATTTTAACACAAACCCAGACACCAACACTAACAGAAAACTTCATGCATTTTAAAAAGTGTGGACTAACTATAAATGTAATTTCCACACAACAATAAAATAGTTGTATAAAAATACATTCAGAGCCTTTCATTCTTAAACAAACCACAGGCCAGTGCTCTTTAATATCTGTGTATTGATTATGTTTCTTTCTAACCCTGCTTTATGAGCACAACTACAACACAACACACACATACACATGCAAAGTGTTTGAAACATGATTATGAACATTTTACACTTTTAATCTCTACTGTAGAATATTAAAGCTCAGTATTTCTCTAGCTTTATCAGCTGTAATACTTACATTTAATCTCTACTGTAGCATAATAAAGTTCAGTATTTCTCTTGCTTTATCAGCTGTAATACTTGCATGCTTTTAGTTCAGAGTTCTTGTGGCGATGGTAAATCACACCAGCAACAGCAGCTGTAGCTACAGCTACACACACCAGCAGAACAACACCAACACTGATTTTAACTGCTTTAGCTCCTGGAGACAGAGCTGGATGTGTAATGATAAAGAGAGAGTCAGTGTGAGTGAATCTGTCAGTCTGATCTATTTAAATATGAATCTGATTCTGTTGAAGGTGAATCATAAATGAGCCTCTAATGTAATTTCAGATATCATGATTCTCCTTTTCACTGTGTTCATCTTCTGTATTACTGTGTTACAGCAGGAGTTTGATGTGAACACACGACTGATCTCAATGAAAACATTACAAACTGTAATTCAGATTAAACAGATTAAAAATCTTTAGAAACATGCCAACAGTCTTAAAGCATTTACTGCAGATACAGATGAGCTCTGACATTTAATTTTCTTAGTTATGATGAGTCTGAGAAAATTATAAATACTTGTATTAAAAATAAGAGAAAAACATACAAACTAATGCAATTTTGGTTTGATCATTAGAGTAATGAATTGTCTCAATGTTATCATTTAAATACAACTAAAATGTTAATTAAAAAATTTGTCTCAAGAATGAAATGTTGAGACATTGTTAGTTCAAATAATAATATTCAAAAAATATCTTGTAATCTTTTGCGCCAAAATCTTCAGAACGAGTAACACATTATAACAGTCTTAAACAGTTTAAGATACAGAGTTTATTTTTAACAATTCACATTCAGTTTAAAATAGTGATAACTTGTGTTTATTTAACTTCAGGGTTGTTCTCAGAGCTCTCAATAATACGATCATTATCATATTGGCAGAAACGATCTACTCACCAGTGACAGTGACAGTGATTCTCTTGAGTACGGTGCGTCTGCGGCTGATGATCTTCAGTTCATAGAGTCCAGAGTCTGTGAATCTGGTGTCTGTGATGATCAGAGATCCAGTCTGAGGATCCAGCTTCAGTCTGTCGTCAGATGTGGAGAATCGATCATCTGCTTTAATGATTTCAGCTATTTGAGCGTCTCCAAACCTCCACTGCATTACAACATCTGTCTGTATCTCAGTAAGACCAGAGTGTAGAGTGACAGAATCTCCCTTCATCACTGATAGTGCTGACTTCAGTTCACCTGTAACAACTAACACATGAAGATCATTGACAAACACACACTCAAAACATTCCTACAGAAAGTCTGTTAACACATCTCACAATAATAAAGCTCAATTAAATCTCAGTTAAAAAGTGTAATATCTACAACAAACCTTCACAAGTCAAAAAGGCACATTTAAGTCTAATAGGACATTTCCTGGGGCAGAAAATTAAAAGAGGGGAACGTGATGAAATAATAGTAGAAGGAAACACAAGTTCACTGAACACTAAACACCCCAGTGGCTTGCAACAAAATTATGTGTGTCATTTTATTAATACATGTAAAAATGTCTAATTCTATATAATATTTCAATATATAATTAAAAATTATATGAGCGATTACTGTATATTCACTATTTAAGCTAGATGATTGGTTGTGTTAAGAATAACCATTAATTTATCTACTTCTGCTGCATACAGTCACTGACGGCTACAGCAGATTTAACACGATAGGAAAAATGCAGATGTTTCTTCATCTACAAGTAAGAATAAATCGGTAACACTTTAAACTAAGGTTTCATTAGTTCATTTACTACTTCAGTTAACATGAAATATAATGAACAATACTTCTACAACATTTATGAATCTTAGTTAATGTTAATTTCAACATTGACAAATACATTACTAAATTCAAATGTATTTGTTAACATTAGTTAATGCACTATGAACTAACATGAACTAACAATAAACAGCTGCATTTTTATTAAATAACATTAACAAGGATGAATAAATACAGTAACAAATGTATTGTTCATGGTTAGTTCATTCTAGTTAATACATTAACAAATTGTAACTAATTGTAAAGTGTTACCGATGAATCTTCAATGCTCAGAGGGAGGGGGTGAACATATTCTTCTCTCTAATAAAAGCAGGGATGTGTCTGTCTTACCGTTTCATTTTGATTATGTCAAAAACCGTTTATCCAATCAACTTTCGACTTTCGAACCCAAGCAGTGGTGTAGTCTACGTGATACGCAGGTATACGGTGTATAGGTAAACGTGATTTCACCAAGTACCACATGTTCCTGGATTAACATCTTTGTTGATCCTGGAACAACTTTCCAATCAACCAATCAGATTTGATGGACAAGTTTACAGTTTATGTCAAGTTTAGGCTTAGACCCAGTCGGTGAGGTGCTTCAACATCAGTATTACCAGTACCCATCATCTCCCTCTGATCTTAGGGAAAAGGGTTTGGATATGGACTAGGGTAAGGATATAAATTTTGGGACAGGAATGTTATTCCAAAATATGTTGATCCAGGAACATGTCACGGTGACCACGCCGTATACTAGTGCTGTGTGGTATACCGGTTAATACCAAATGACCTAATAAACCAGTGTTTTTTTTTTTTTTTATGATATGAATTTTAAATATACCGCAATACCGGTGTATATCGCTTTAACAATGCGGCGCGACACTGTTTGAGAGGGTTCCTTTTCACTGTTGCACTGTGGTGAGGGCACCACTGTATGTGTTACTAAGCGTGACGGTGAAATTTGCCCTAAAACACCTAAAAAGGCATATCCAAAATAAATTGGATGCTGTTCTTGAATCATTTGGAATATATGCATGGTTTTGGTCTCCTTTGAAAGGGGACACTCTGAGTCACTGTAAGTCATTACTGGTATGGAGTAATAGAACGTCACATCTAACCTGCCTACATTTTTTCTGTAAACAGATGCCACAAGATAACTATAGCTGGGAGCTATTAGCTGGAAAAACACAGTGGGATCAAAGCATGAAGCCTTACCAAGCCCAATTTAAAATTGGATAGCAGTACATTAGAAAATGTGTGTTTTATCTAAGGTTATGTCTAGGCGCTTCCCAAAAAAAGGCCACTTGGAGACTCCAAATGACACTTGGTAACCACAGACATATAAAATGCTGCTGTTCTTGAATGCTTTACTGTACAGTCATAATTTTGGGCTCTAATGAAAGGCTACACTTAGAGCTATTATATTCCTTATCCAGATTCACTGTCAATAATTGCTGACACATAGTAACTGAAGCATTAACACAATATAGTGTTTTTTTGTGCAATTCTTGAAACTGAAATTTGTGCAAATAACGATACAAAACAAGTGCTATGGTATTAAAATATTTATTATACACATACTATATATATATATGGATAAGACATCCTCTCTTGATGTCCATCATATGGCTTTCTGCTGACAAACTCCCAGTCTTCATCCAGTTCAATGTCAGATGATTGTCTGTGATATTAAAAAAACAAAACAAAGAAAGAAATAATTTACAAAACATTTACATCTTTTATGTATTCTACTATTTTATACATGCTCACACTCATGCGCACACACGCACACGAACAACCATACATACACCAGTGCTTGAGCACACACACACACACACACACACACACACACACACACACACACACACACACACACACACACACACACACACACACACACTTATGTTTGTTTGAGCACCTACCACCAAACACACATACAATCACGCATGAGCAAGCAATAACAACAGAAGTTAGCAGGAAAATCTCAAAACACAAACGCATACCTCAATATACAAAGTAAAACATGTTATATAATAAAATTAAATAAAACACTTACTTGTCGAGAGTAGACAAGAGTCACATATGCCATGAATGTACACTTTACGCACAACGTACGGGTCACCATGAAACTTTGCGCTCGCACTTCTCGATAAGTTGATTCGTCCCACTAAAACTGCCTATCAATATTTTCAGGAGTTCATTGGCTATCAGATAAGCCAGTCATTTGCGAACTCTGATGCAACTGGATCTGCCAACTGTCCCTCAGAGAGAAGTAGTGACCATTTCCCATACTGTGCGCTTGCCAGCTAAAGGGATAGTTCACCCAAAAATGAAAATTCTGTCAGTAATTACTCACCCTCATGTTGTTCCAACCCCGTAAGACTATTTATAAGATATTTTTTATTAAATCTGAGAGCTGGATCACTCCTCCATAGGCTTTAAGGGATTGGAACTTGCCGGCCCAGAAAACTTATTAAAGACATTGTTAATATAGTCCAAGTGACTACAGTGGCTCAATCTTAAGTATCAAGCGACGAGAATACTTTTTGATCCATGATGGAGGAGTGAGCCAGCTCTCAGATTTAATCAAAAATATCTTAATTTGTGTTCCGAAGATGAACGAAGGTCTTACGGGGTTGGAACAACATGAGGGTGAGTAATTACTGACAGAGTTTACATTTTTGGGTGAACTAACCCTTTAATGCTGTCTGGTCCTCTTGCATGAACTGATTGGCTCAAATTAGCTGTCAATCAAAAGTTCAGGGGATTGGGATAGCGGCCATTTTGACATAAAAAATCTGTAATGTTTACATGTGAAAATAATCTAGACCAACAGAATGCGTAGACGATGTGATAGCTCTGTCGGCTAACTTGAAATGCTACTACTACATTCTGTGAATGTTTATTGATATGTGTTGATGTATTGTGTGGCCCATTTACAGTGTAACTAAACCATTTTTGCTGTAATGTTTTGGACCAGTGGACTAACAGGAGGCTTTATAGGTGACTTCCTTCATATCTGTAGTAGATTATTTGGTTGTTGATGGTCTGACAAAGACTATGATTGTACCTGCTGTGTGAAGTGTATATTAAAATGGTAAAATTCGAATCACAAGAGTCTCAGCTTTCCAAAGATGTGTCATGTTTAGCTTTTAATTTTTGAGTTGTTGTAAGCTATGTCGCAAAGTTATCGCACAAAAATATGCAATGTACCGTGGATGACACATCAGAACTAATCACTGAATTGTCTCATTAGGCTAACTTCAACACCGCTTCAGTGTTACTTTTTTAACACTCTGAGTGTGAATAATATAAACATTGACAGTGTTAATTTAACACTGGGGGTTTTACTCTGTTCTGTTTTCTTTCTTTTTTTAAGTTTAGAGTTCCATTTTCAGCTGTGCTGGCAAAGCCCTGGCCCCTTTTTCACTATTTCTGTTTCAGTTGCTAAAGAATATTGAATACACTGCTGTCTTGAAAGAAGAAAGCAAACTCAACAGGACACACTAAACCCCAGCTTAATCTGCTATAGTGAAGAGAGACTCTGAGGTGCTACTGGATGAATAAATATAAACATATATTGGCAAGTACAGCTGAATATCATAATGAACTGAATGCAAAAACACCTAAGAACTGCACATCTGCCAATGCTGCACTGAAGGATTCATAATCAACAGAAACTCTGAACAACATCATTTTTAAAAAGTAGAAATCGTAAGTTGTAACAAAACAGTCATTTTTAATTAATCTAATACCGTTAATGAGTAACAACATCAATTTATTTAAAAAACGTATGCATTTCTTGGTTATTCAGAACAGTAGTGTATCTATAGGCCTATATGTAATTCTTTCACACTTACAGTTCCATTAGACTGTCACTGAAGTAATCTAAATCTGATTAATATACATCAAAGCATATTTGATATACTTTGTATTTGATATACTTGATATATTTTAATCTGTGATCTGGTATCATCAATCCTTAGATTAAATTTCTTTGCCTTCCACCAGGGAGAATATTATCTCCAAGTTAAAGGCACAAGTATGGGGAGTACCTTTGCCCCCAGTTATGCTAACTTGTATGTTGGATTCTTTGAACAACAGTTTATTTTTAATGAGGACAGAAATCCCTTCTACAGTAATATCATCAGATTTTTTAGATAGTTAGATGATGTCTTGTGTGTTTTTAAAGGGGCCCAAGATGAGCTGAATGAATTCACCACTCACCTTAACAGGATGAGCTCAGATCTAAAATTCACTGTAGAATCTGACTCCAAACGTGTGCATTTCTTAGACATGTGGATCAAACTAGAAGATGGTAGACTGACCACAACCCTCTATCGTAAAGAGACGGATCGCAATTTGTTCCTTCTGGCAAGCAGCTCGCATCCCAGTGCCCTAAAAAACGGCCTGCCTAAGAGTCAATTCTATAGACTTAGACGGATTTGCCATTCAATTGAAGAGTTTAAGGAGAATGCTATAGATATGAAGCAAAGATTTCTAGCCAGGGGTTATCCCACTAAAAGTATTGAAGAGGCATATAATATCGCCCTCTCCACACCACAACCACACCTCTTGAAAAAGAGTGTTAAAAAGGATAAAAAGTTTTCTGTCTCCTGCATAACTACTTTTACTCCAAGATCCTTTATGATTAAAAACACCATAATGAAATACTGGCACCTAATATCTGATGATTCTTCTCTTCAGGATACATTTAAGGATCCACCTTTGTTTGTGTCCAGACGGGGCCCTAACCTCCGCAATAGGGTAGTTAAAGCATGTATAAGATCAGCTCCTACCCAAACACTCTTAGCACCTCTTAGGGATGGTAACTATCCCTGTGGCAATTGTGCCCAATGTAATAATACACACAAGACCTATAAATTTAAACACCCCAGATCCGGTAAGAGCTACAATGTGAAGGGCATTATTACATGTAAAACTAAGAATGTTATCTACATTTTGAGATGTCCTTGTGACATGGTGTATGTGGGAAAGACCACACGCAGTTTAAAACAGAGGATAAGTGAGCATAAAAGCTCTATCAGATGTGCCGACCCTAACTACCCTGTGGCCTGTCACTTTACAGAGTGTGCTCACTCAGTCTCTTCTCTCCGCTTTCAGGGAATTGAGCAGATTAAATTACCTAGAGGTGGCAACATTGATAAAGTGCCAAAGGGAACTGTACTGGATTCATACTTTGGATGCCTTACACCCCAAAGGTTTAAATGTGGACTTCGACATGAGTGTCATGCTATAGTCACAGCTGTACTGTTTTTATAAGTCTTGAATACTGCAGTTTATGAAGGTTTAACTGATGTCCTTGCAGTCTCCATGCACTTATGCAGCATGTATGCATGTATGTATATATGTGCCTGTATTGTTGTATATATGTATTTATGTTTGTTTCTTGTAGTGGGGATTTTCACTATGGGGAGTAAATATGTAAATTACATAGATAGCTCAGTATGTTGGGTAGGTTAAAGAAAAACTACTGGACTACAACTCTCCTACCTGGCTTTCACAGGTGTGGTAATCACTGTTGATTGTCCTGATGTGTTTGAACACAGTTAAGTTGATTGCTACATTTATTGTCTGTATGCCCTGAGGATGGTCATTTGACCGAAAGCTTGGTGATTAAATTTGCTTAAAGGTGCCATGTCAAGTCAAGTCAAGTCAACTTTATTTATATAGCGCTTTTCACAATACAGATTGTATCAAAGCAGCTTCACAGTATTAAATAAAATAGTACATCAGTGTTTGTTTCTAGTGTAAAACGTCCACGTTTGGTAATGTTGATCAATAGTATTGTTGATTGATTAATTAAATTAAATATCCCCAAATATCCCCAACTGAGCAAGCCAAAGGCAACAGTGGCAAGGAACCGAAAAACTCCATCAGGTGACCTAATGGAGAAAAAAAAAAACCTTGGGAGAACCCAGGCTCAGTCGGGGGCCAGTTCTCCTCTGGCGTTTATGAACTAGAGAACGGATTTAACTGTAAGATTAAAAATATTAAATGAATGCCTGGCTGAAGAGATGCGTCTTTAATCTAGTTTTAAACTGGGAGAGCGAGTCTGAGCAACGAACAGTATCAGGAAGACTATTCCAGAGTTTTGGAGCTAAATGTGAAAATGATCTCCCTCCTTTGGTTGATCTGGATATCCTAGGTATGACCAAAAGCCTCGAATTTAGTGACCTTAAAGAGCGTGTCAGAATTGAGGTAAAAATATCCAAAAAATTAGCTACACGCATCAAAAGAATGAGAAGAAATAAGGGCATTGATGTCATTAAAAAAATGAAAAGTTATAGTGCTGCAGAGATATCGACCTGAATTAGCATTAGCATTACTAGCCACGGCCCGGCAGGTGTCGTAATACCAGTTTCGGCCAAGGGAGGCGGTATGCGGGCAACATAACCACCACCAGCCAAACATGCAATACACGAATAACTCGCACGGCTTGTGGGCGCACTTGAACCTGATGTCAATCGTGTGGAAAGTAGCCTACAGCCCACTACTACATTCAAATAAAATCTGATAAAAAAAGGAACAGAACCAGAGTAATCATTGGCACTGCTTTCCATCGCTGGAGAAAACTAATGGACATGAAAAAAATGAGGTTCGACTCCGAACTTGCAACATTTCTTTTGGATTGGTAAGTAAGATGCTGTTAGTATTTCGTTAGAAGTTTGTTTTATATGTTTGTGTAGTTTTTTCGGGAAGTTATAACATAGAAATGTATCGAAGGCTGTTCGATAATATATATAACGTACATAAATATAGCATTGTAATATAGTACACATATATAGCACAATCTCTATAGCTATACGTGACCTATTATGTTTATTAAATGGCTTTCCTGAGGTAAATCTGACATAATTGTTCTCCAGCTGTGTTATTGACCTCTTCACGCTGATAAAAAACACTGATTGGTCGATATTATGTATGAGGAAATATACATTTTGGTAAGTCGTAGCCTACTGTATCTTTCAACAGTGTTCGTGTTTTTTTACTATTAGCTAGTAGAGATGATCGGTTTACAAGCGCCAAAACGTAATAAAATTGACAGAATCTGAGAGCTGAGATTTTTTTATATCATAACTAACCTGCTCTGTCTAGTCTGTCGGTCTCCGTGTCCTCTTTGCTTCGCGATTTTTCTGTGCGTGAGAAAATTGATGTGTGGCGTGAGAGAGTGTGAAAAGTGTCAATTGCGTGTGTCTCACAGTGAATGTGTGAGAGTTGGCAGCTCTGGTTACGTTGGCGCTAGCTTGGTCAACATCAGCGAATGCTGTCAGTCAAATTAATGTAATTCAAACTAACAATAAAAATGTAATATGAACAAAACGAATATGAACATTTTCTCTGGTAAAGGTGAAGGGGAGTAGTTTGAAGATGTCATGTTTTACCTTTTATAGCCTACTACAGTTGAATCAGATTGAATGCATTAATAATTAATATTATGAACAGCAGCTACGCTAATTATTTCCCATCTGCTTTTCTGTTGTTTTTCTCGGGACGCTAGTCCCAAGGTATATACAGATCGTCAGCACCAGTTTGTATCCAGACTCCCATGGAAACTACAGATGCCCCAACACCCGTGCAGGGACGACTCGAAGCCTGTGAAGAGACGACTCGACGCTGGCAATATGTTTATGCCCTAAATGAATACATGATTAACTAACTGTATTTTTCTATGTACATTTCTGAAATGCACTTTCTGTAAAGCTGCTTTGAAACAATATGTATTGTGAAAAGCATAGATACAAATAAATTTGAATTGAATTGAATATTTCAAAATCACTGTGAAGGTAGGGGCGGAGCATAGAGACTATGCCGTTTCTCGGTTGTTACTCTCAGGGGGGCAGCGTTTCATATTATTTTGAAGGTACCCCCGGGAGCCTCCATTGGCTAACAAGCCATCACCTGCTGTTAGCATCCCATTGACTCCCATTCATTTTGCAGTCAATCGGGGGGACGTGGAGGCATAAAGTCCGATAAAGTCAAGGGAGAAGCCCATAGATAGTCATGACGTTGCTCCTGCTCCTAGCTCATGGACAGCTCCTACTCACGCTTTCCGTCTCTGCAAGATTCGGAAGGGAATGGTTCAGATTTTGTTTGGCACAGCTACTAGAAAACTTACAACTGTCAGACAGGCTGCTCATGTCACATCTACGTCGTCAAGCCCAGTTTGAGTCTGCGCAGTACGCTCGGCAATCAGGAAATGAGGGCTTCTAATCTGCTTCACTTCTCTCCGTTGAAACCTATGGGGTCGCTGTGTCCAGTTTATATACTGTCTATGGTTACTCTAGAGTAGACCAACTCACTTTCTGGAGGTATACTGCCCCCATCTGGTATGGAATGTGGAGTATGAATAGATTTTTTGGCGGACATTACACAAGGCACCTTTAAAGGATTTAAGTGTGCAGACAGTTTATTTTTTGAGATCTTCAGTCTCGTCTGGCACCTTGGTGATCGTGAGTGTGGTGTAACTCCTTCAAAACTTGTTTATTATAAAGAAATGTGTACAATAAACTGCATCTGAGGTGTCATTCAATTTGGACTCCTGTAACTATTGACTGATTATTTGGAAATCTGCTTTTCTTCCATCTTAGTTTTGGTTAAACTCTATTGTCATTTTGAGAGCCAATAATACAAATTTCAGAGATTTTAAATTGTTCATAGAGAGATAACTATGCAAATAACATTATTAAAAACACTCACCTCTGACACTGAATGTCTTCTCAGAGGACCCTCTGGTACTGCTGATCTTTAGTTTATATTCTCCAGAGTCAGTGGTTTTGATGTCTGTGATCTTGAGATCTCCAGTCTGTTGGTTCGGCTGCAGTCTGCCTCTGAATGCCCCTTCAGTATCATCAAATACTGTGATCTTATTGTTGCTGTCACTACTGATTCTGAATATACGAGTTACATTTAACCTCCACTCCATCTCATCACTACCAAAGAGTATAGAAGCCCAAGAGGCGAAACTCTGTTGTGTTATGGGTAACAGTCTGTAGATGGCGCTGCGGAGGCGAATCCGCCATTATGGACTGAAAGCTGCTGGAATCGTTAGCGCCAGTCAATGGCAAAATCCATTTTAGTATGTGTTAATAGTTCATGTGTGCACTGCTAGATTGCACATCTTTTTTGTACCTTTCTGCCTGTAATAGGACATTCATAGTTTTTTTTTTTCTTGCCATTGAAACGTTCACTGTGTAAAATATTAACTGTCTTTAGAAATGTTCATTTATAAAAAAAATTTCCAAATCATATATATGGTGATGTTTACTAATTTCAAAATCAACATTTGAATAAATATCTTATTACTTATATCTAATTACTGTGTATCTGCCTATAGACAAGCGAACATATATTATTTCATGAATTTCTGTTAGTCATATAACAAGGAAAATGCATAATAGAACATAAATATTGATAGATTAAAGTTTTGCAGTAATTTTATAATTGTATCTTTGCAAACCGTAAGTGGTAGGCTAATGAAGCCGATTCGGTGGGGATACCCTTACTAAAAAGTACTAAGGAATCTTATAGTATTTTGGGACAAAATAAATGTTTTTTATTATTATTGTTTTCATATTTATAGTATTTTGGGACAAAATATTATAGTAATCTTATAGGAATACTATAGTAATTTGGGACATACTACATAAGTAGGCTACGATAAGACTACTATAGCAGCTTAAAAATATTATAGAGAGGCTATACAGAACATCACAGAAGTATGTTATGTTCTGTAATACCTCTATAATATCCTAGAGCCGCTATAGTATTTCTATAGTAGTCTTATAGTACTTCTATAGTAATATTTTGTCCCAAAATACTATTTTCCTAACCAACACATATACGTATATTTTCTGTCATTTAACGTCATTTAACGTCGGTCATCCTCATTAATGTATTTTAAATTGTTTTCATATTTAGATATGACGGCCAGAAAAAATTAAGCTATGTTAAGTTTTTGTTATTTTAAGTTTTTCAGTGCCATTGACTCCCTTTATTTTTCGGCGTTTTCCTTCAGTTTTCAGTCCATAATGGCGGCCGCGCCGTCAAGTCATGGGGGCAACTGTTGCTATGGGGCGTTCTATTGAGTTTCGCCTCTTGGGCTTCTATACTCTTTGTCACTACGCTGTATTTCAGTAACACCAGAGTTTAGAGTGACAGAATCTCCCTCCGTCGCTGTCTTACCGCGGTCAAGCCAGCCGCGGTTTGAAAATACACGGTCAAGCCAGCCGCCAAAAAAAAAAACGTGTGCGCCTATTACTGTGAATACGGTAATTTCAGTAACAGCAGAGAGAACGCGCTTTCAGAGCGCTTGAGTTGCCCAGATCTCTCTCTCTCTCTCTCTCTCTCTCTCTCTCTCTCTCTCTCTCTCTCTCTCTCTCTCTCTCTCTCTCTCTCTCTCTCTCTCTCTCTCTCTCTCTCTCTCTCTCTCTCTCTCTCCCTCCCTCCCTCCCTCCCTCTCTCTCTCTCTCTCTCTCTCTCTTTTTTTTCTTCTTATCTATCTATCTATCTTTTTTATTTCTTTCTTTTTTTTCTATCTATCTATCTATCTATCTATCTATCTATCTATCTATCTATCTATCTATCTATCTATCTATCTTTTTTCTTTCTTCTCTCTCTCTCTCTCTCTCTCTCTCTTTTTTCTTTTTTCTTTTTTTCTATCTTTTTCTTCTTGTTTATCTATCTATCTATCTATCTATCTATCTATCTATCTATCTATCTATCTATCTATCTATCTATCTATCTATCTGTTTTCTTTATTTTTTCTCTCTCTTTCTCTTTCTCTCTCTCTCTCTCTTTCTTTTTTCTATATTTATCTTCTTCTTTATCTATCTATCTATCTTTTTTCTTTCTTTTCTCTCTCTCTCTCTCTCTCTCTCTCTCTCTCTCTCTCTCTCTCTCTTTCTTTCTTTTTTCTTTTTTTTCTATCTTTTTCTTCTTCTTCTCTATCTATCTATCTATCTATCTATCTATCTATCTATCTATCTATCTATCTATCTAACTATCTATCTATCTATCTTTTTTCTTTCTTTCTTTTTTCTGTGAGAGACTATATAATAAGATGCCATATTTCGAGAGTTTTTGTACTTTGTTATCCTTTTAATATACATGTTGTCATTGCAAGTTGTGTATTTCTTTGACTAATGTTTTTTATTTTTCTTTGTAGGTCACATCTAGAGAATTTTATGTAGAGGTTTACAACATAATTATTTGCAAAAAAAAGCAGTAAAATAAAGTATACATTCTTTCTAAATACATCTTTTGGTTTTTGTTTTCATATATATTTTTTACTACATTAAAAGTTTCTGGAATTCAATGTCCCACCTAGTATGCACACCTCATTTGAAACCATTTTACCGCAGCATTTTGGAGATACGTCAATTTATTTGACTTTGGAGGCCTATAAAGTCCACATTTCTAATAAGTAGAAAAAACGAATGGCCATTTCGTATAGGGGACGTCCCATACAGTATGTACACCTCATATCAAAACATTTTACTGCAGCATTTTGGAGATATGTCACATTTGACTAATTCAGAGGCCTATAAACACCTCATTTCTAATAAGTAGAAAAAACTAATGGCCATTTCTTATAGGGGACGTCCCATACAGTATGCACACCTCATATCAAAACATTTTACTGTAGCATTTTGGAGATATGTCACATTTTACTATTTTAGAGGCCTATAAAGACCTCATTTCTAATGAGTAGAAAAAACTAATGGCCATTTCTTATAGGGGACGTCCCATACAGTACGCACACCTCATATCAAAGCATTTTACTGCAGCATTTTGGAGTTATGTCACATTTTGCTACTTTAGAGGCCTATAAAGACCTCATTTCTAATAAGTAGAAAAAACTAATGGTCAGTCCTTATAAGGGACACCCCATACGGTATGCACACCTCATATCAAAACATTTTACTGCAGCATTTTGGAGTTATGTCACATTTTGCTACTTTAGAGGCCTATAAAGACCTTATTTCTAATAAGTAGAAAAAACTAACGGTCAGTTCTTATAGGGGACGTCCCATACAGTATGCACACCTCATATCAAAACATTTTACTGCAGCATTTTGGAGTTTTGTCACATTTTACTACTTTAGAGGCCTATAAAGACCTCATTTCTAATAAGTAGAAAAAACTAATGGTCAGTTCTTATAGGGGACGTCCCATACAGTATGCACACCTCATATCAAAACATTTTACTGTAGCATTTTGGAGATATGTCACATTTTACTACTTTAGAGGCCTATAAAGACCTTATTTCTAATAAGTAGAAACGAACTAATGGTCAGTTCTTATAGGGGACGTCCCATACAGTATGTACACCTCATATCAAAGCATTTTACTGCAGCATTTTGGAGATATGTCACATTTTACTACTTTAGAGGCCTATAAAGACCTCATTTCTAATAAGTAGAAAAAACTAATGGTCAGTTCTTATAGGGGACGTCCCATACAGTATGCACACCTCATATCAAAGCATTTTACTGCAGCATTTTGGAGATATGTCACATTTTACTACTTTAGAGGCCTATAAAGACCTCATTTCTAATAAGTAGAAAAAACTAATGGCCATTTCTTATAGGGGACGTCCCATACAGTACGCACACCTCATATCAAAGCATTTTACTGCAGCATTTTGGAGTTATGTCACATTTTGCTACTTTAGAGGCCTATAAAGACCTCATTTCTAATAAGTAGAAAAAACTAATGGTCAGTCCTTATAAGGGACACCCCATACAGTATGTACACCTCATATCAAAACATTTTACTGCAGCATTTTGGAGTTATGTCACATTTTGCTACTTTAGAGGCCTATAAAGACCTTATTTCTAATAAGTAGAAAAAACTAACGGTCAGTTCTTATAGGGGACGTCCCATACAGTATGCACACCTCATATCAAAACATTTTACTGCAGCATTTTGGAGTTTTGTCACATTTTACTACTTTAGAGGCCTATAAAGACCTCATTTCTAATAAGTAGAAAAAACTAATGGTCAGTTATTATAGGGGACGTCCCATACAGTATGCACACCTCATATCAAAACATTTTACTGTAGCATTTTGGAGATATGTCACATTTTACTACTTTAGAGGCCTATAAAATCCTTATTTCTAATAAGTAGAAACGAACTAATGGTCAGTTCTTATAGGGGACGTCCCATACAGTATGTACACCTCATATCAAAGCATTTTACTGCAGCATTTTGGAGATATGTCACATTTTACTACTTTAGAGGCCTATAAAGACCTCATTTCTAATAAGTAGAAAAAACTAATGGTCAGTTCTTATAGGGGACGTCCCATACAGTATGCACACCTCATATCAAAGCATTTTACTGCAGCATTTTGGAGATATGTCACATTTTACTACTTTAGAGGCCTATAAAGACCTCATTTCTAATAAGTAGAAAAAACTAATGGCCATTTCTTATAGGGGACGTCCCATACAGTATGCACACCTCATATCAAAACATTTTACTGTAGCATTTTGGAGTTATGTCACATTTTGCTACTTTAGAGGCCTATAAAGACCTCATTTCTAATAAGTAGAAAAAACTAATGGCCATTTCTTATAGGGGACGTCCCATACAGTATGCACACCTCATATCAAAACATTTTACTGCAGCATTTTAGAGTTTTGTCACATTTGACTAATTCAGAGGCCTATAAACACCTCATTTCTAATAAGTAGAAAAAACTAATGGCCATTTCTTATAGGGGACGTCCCATACAGTATGCACACCTCATATCAAAACATTTTACTGTAGCATTTTGGAAATATGTCACATTTTACTATTTTAGAGGCCTATAAAGACCTCATTTCTAATGAGTAGAAAAAACTAATGGCCATTTCTTATAGGGGACGTCCCATACAGTACGCACACCTCATATCAAAGCATTTTACTGCAGCATTTTGGAGTTATGTCACATTTTGCTACTTTAGAGGCCTATAAAGACCTCATTTCTAATAAGTAGAAAAAACTAATGGTCAGTCCTTATAAGGGACACCCCATACAGTATGTACACCTCATATCAAAACATTTTACTGCAGCATTTTGGAGTTATGTCACATTTTGCTACTTTAGAAGCCTATAAAGACCTCATTTCTAATAAGTAGAAACAACTAATGGCCATTTCTTATAGGGGACGTCCCATACAGTATGCACACCTTATATCAAAACATTTTACTGCAGCATTTTGGAGTTTTGTCACACTTTACTACTTTAGAGGCCTAAAAAGACCTCATTTCTAATAAGTAGAAACAACTAATGGCCATTTTTTTACAGGGGACGTCCCATACAATATGTACACCTCATATCAAACCATTTTACTGTAGCATTTTGGAGATATGTCACATTTTACTATCAGAGGCCTATAAAGACCTCATTTCTAATAAGTAGAAAAAACTAATGGTCAGTTCTTATAGGGGACGTCCCATACGGTATGCACACCTCATATCAAACCATTTTACTGTAGCATTTTGGAGATATGTCACATTTTACTATCAGAGGCCTATAAAGACCTCATTTCTAATAAGTAGAAAAAACTAATGGTCAGTTCTTATAGGGGACGTCCCATACAGTATGCACACCTCATATCAAAGCATTTTACTGTAGCGTTTTGGAGTTTTGTCACACTTTACTACTTTAGAGGCCTATAAATACCTCATTTCTAATAAGTAGAAAAAACTAATGGTCAGTTCTTATAGGGGACGTCCCATACAGTATGCACACCTCATATCAAAACATTTTACTGCAGCATTTTGGAGATATGTCACATTTTACTACTTTAGAGGCCTATAAAGACCTTATTTCTAATAAGTAGAAAAAACTAACGGTCAGTTCTTATAGGGGACGTCCCATACAGTATGCACACCTCATATCAAAACATTTTACTGCAGCATTTTGGAGTTTTGTCACATTTTACTACTTTAGAGGCCTATAAAGACCTTATTTCTAATTAGTAGAAAAAACTAATGGTCAGTTCTTATAGGGGACGTCCCATACAGTATGCACACCTCATATCAAAGCATTTTACTGTAGCGTTTTGGAGTTTTGTCACACTTTACTACTTTTGGAGGCCTATAAAGACCTCATTTCTAATAAGTAGAAAAAAACTAATGGTCAGTTCTTATAGGGGACGTCCCATACAGTATGCACACCTCATATCAAAACATTTTACTGTAGCATTTTGGAGATATGTCACATTTTACTACTTTAGAGGCCTATAAAGACCTTATTTCTAATAAGTAGAAAAAACTAATGGTCAGTTCTTATAGGGGACGTCCCATACAGTATGTACACCTCATATCAAAGCATTTTACTGCAGCATTTTGGAGATATGTCACATTTTACTACTTTAGAGGCCTATAAAGACCTCATTTCTAATAAGTAGAAAAAACTAATGGTCAGTTCTTATAGGGGACGTCCCATACAGTATGCACACCTCATATCAAAGCATTTTACTGCAGCATTTTAGAGATATGTCACATTTTACTACTTTAGAGGCCTATAAAGACCTCATTTCTAATAAGTAGAAAAAACTAATGGTCAGTTCTTATAGGGGACGTCCCATACAGTATGCACACCTCATATCAATACATTTTACTGCAGCATTTTGGAGATATGTCACATTTTACTACTTTAGAGGCCTATAAAGACCTCATTTCTAATAAGTAGAAAAAACTAATGGTCAGTTCTTATAGGGGACGTCCCATACAGTATGTACACCTCATATCAAAGCATTTTACTGCAGCATTTTGGAGATATGTCACATTTTACTACTTTAGAGGCCTATAAAGACCTCATTTCTAATAAGTAGAAAAAACTAATGGTCAGTTCTTATAGGGGACGTCCCATACAGTATGCACGCCTCATATCAAAACATTTTACTGCAGCATTTTGGAGTTATGTCACATTTTACTACTTTAGAGGCCTATAAACACCTCATTTCTAATAAGTAGAAAAAACTAATGGCCATTTCTTATAGGGGACGTCCCATACAGTATGCACACCTTATATCAAAGCATTTTACTGTAGCATTTTGGAGATATGTCACATTTTGCTAATTCAGAGGCCTATAAACACCTCATTTCTAATAAGTAGAAAAAACTAATGGTCAGCTATTATAGGGGACGTCCCATATAGTATGCACACCTCATATCAAAGCATTTTACTGTAGCGTTTTGGAGTTTTGTCACACTTTACTACTTTAGAGGCCTATAAATACCTCATTTCTAATAAGTAGAAAAAACTAATGGTCAGTTCTTATAGGGGACGTCCCATACGGTATGCACACCTCATATCAAACCATTTTACTGTAGCATTTTGGAGTTTTGTCACACTTTACTACTTTAGAGGCCTATAAATACCTCATTTCTAATAAGTAGAAAAAACTAATGGTCAGTTCTTATAGGGGACGTCCCATACGGTATGCACACCTCATATCAAACCATTTTACTGTAGCATTTTGGAGATATGTCACATTTTACTATCAGAGGCCTATAAAGACCTCATTTCTAATAAGTAGAAAAAACTAATGGTCAGTTCTTATAGGGGACGTCCCATACAGTATGCACACCTCATATCAAAGCATTTTACTGTAGCGTTTTGGAGTTTTGTCACACTTTACTACTTTAGAGGCCTATAAATACCTCATTTCTAATAAGTAGAAAAAACTAATGGTCAGCTATTATAGGGGACGTCCCATATAGTATGCACACCTCATATCAAAGCATTTTACTGTAGCGTTTTGGAGTTTTGTCACACTTTACTACTTTAGAGGCCTATAAATACCTCATTTCTAATAAGTAGAAAAAACTAATGGTCAGTTCTTATAGGGGACGTCCCATACGGTATGCACACCTCATATCAAACCATTTTACTGTAGCATTTTGGAGTTTTGTCACACTTTACTACTTTAGAGGCCTATAAATACCTCATTTCTAATAAGTAGAAAAAACTAATGGTCAGTTCTTATAGGGGACGTCCCATACGGTATGCACACCTCATATCAAACCATTTTACTGTAGCATTTTGGAGATATGTCACATTTTACTATCAGAGGCCTATAAAGACCTCATTTCTAATAAGTAGAAAAAACTAATGGTCAGTTCTTATAGGGGACGTCCCATACAGTATGCACACCTCATATCAAAGCATTTTACTGTAGCGTTTTGGAGTTTTGTCACACTTTACTACTTTAGAGGCCTATAAATACCTCATTTCTAATAAGTAGAAAAAACTAATGGTCAGTTCTTATAGGGGACACCCCATACAGTATGCACACCTCATATCAAAGCATTTTACTGTAGCGTTTTGGAGTTTTGTCACACTTTACTACTTTAGAGGCCTATAAAGACCTTATTTCTAATAAGTAGAAAAAACTAATGGTCAGTTCTTATAGGGGACGTCCCATACAGTATGCACACCTCATATCAAACCATTTTACTGTAGCATTTTGGAGATATGTCACATTTTACTATCAGAGGCCTATAAAGACCTCATTTCTAATAAGTAGAAAAAACTAATGGTCAGTTCTTATAGGGGACGTCCCATACAGTATGCACACCTCATATCAAAGCATTTTACTGTAGCGTTTTGGAGTTTTGTCACACTTTACTACTTTAGAGGCCTATAAATACCTCATTTCTAATAAGTAGAAAAAACTAATGGTCAGTTCTTATAGGGGACGTCCCATACAGTATGCACACCTCATATCAAAACATTTTACTGCAGCATTTTGGAGATATGTCACATTTTACTACTTTAGAGGCCTATAAAGACCTTATTTCTAATAAGTAGAAAAAACTAACGGTCAGTTCTTATAGGGGACGTCCCATACAGTATGCACACCTCATATCAAAACATTTTACTGCAGCATTTTGGAGTTTTGTCACATTTTACTACTTTAGAGGCCTATAAAGACCTTATTTCTAATTAGTAGAAAAAACTAATGGTCAGTTCTTATAGGGGACGTCCCATACAGTATGCACACCTCATATCAAAGCATTTTACTGTAGCGTTTTGGAGTTTTGTCACACTTTACTACTTTAGAGGCCTATAAAGACCTCATTTCTAATAAGTAGAAAAAACTAATGGTCAGTTCTTATAGGGGACGTCCCATACAGTATGCACACCTCATATCAAAACATTTTACTGTAGCATTTTGGAGATATGTCACATTTTACTACTTTAGAGGCCTATAAAGACCTTATTTCTAATAAGTAGAAAAAACTAATGGTCAGTTCTTATAGGGGACGTCCCATACAGTATGCACACCTTATATCAAAGCATTTTACTGTAGCGTTTTGGAGTTTTGTCACACTTTACTACTTTAGAGGCCTATAAAGACCTCATTTCTAATAAGTAGAAAAAACTAATGGTCAGTTCTTATAGGGGACGTCCCATACAGTATGCACACCTTATATCAAAGCATTTTACTGTAGCGTTTTGGAGTTTTGTCACACTTTACTACTTTAGAGGCCTATAAAGACCTCATTTCTAATAAGTAGAAACAACTAATGGCCATTTCTTATAAGGGACACCCCATACAGTATGCACACCTCATATCAAAACATTTTACTGCAGCATTTTGGAGTTTTGTCACATTTTACTACTTCAGAGGCCCATAAACACCTAATTTCTAATAAGTAGAAAAAACTAATGGCCATTTCTTATAGGGGATGTCCCATACAGTATGCACACCTCATATCAAAACATTTTACTGTAGCATTTTGGAGATATGTCACATTTTACTATCAGAGGCCTATAAAGACCTCATTTCTAATAAGTAGAAAAAACTAATGGTCAGTCCTTATAGGGGACATCCCATACAGTATGCACGCCTCATATCAAATAATTTTACTGCAGCATTTTGGAGTCATGTCACATTTTGCTACTTCAGAGGCCTATAAACACCTCATTTCTAATAAGTAGAAAAAACTAATGGTCAGCTATTATAGGGGACGTCCCATACGGTATGCACACCTCATATCAAAGAATTTTACTGCAGCATTTTGGAGTCATGTCACATTTTACTAATTCAGAGGCCTATAAACACCTCATTTCTAATAAGTAGAAAAAACTAATGGTCAGCTATTATAGGGGACATCCCATACAGTATGCACACCTCATATCAAATAATTTTACTGCAGCATTTTGGAGTCATGTCACATTTTGCTACTTCAGAGGCCTATAAACACCTCATTTCTAATAAGTAGAAAAAACTAATGGTCAGCTATTATAGGGGACGTCCCATACGGTATGCACACCTCATATCAAAGAATTTTACTGCAGCATTTTGGAGTCATGTCACATTTTACTAATTCAGAGGCCTATAAACACCTCATTTCTAATAAGTAGAAAAAACTAATGGTCAGCTATTATAGGGGATGTCCCATACAGTATGCACACCTCATATCAAAGAATTTTACTGCAGCATTTTGGAGTCATGTCACATTTTACTAATTCAGAGGCCTATAAACACCTCATTTCTAATAAGTAGAAAAAACTAATGGTCAGCTATTATAGGGGATGTCCCATACAGTATGCACACCTCATATCAAAGAATTTTACTGCAGCATTTTGGAGTCATGTCACATTTTACTAATTCAGAGGCCTATAAACACCTCATTTCTAATAAGTAGAAAAAACTAATGGTCAGCTATTATAGGGGACGTCCCATACGGTATGCACACCTCATATCAAACCATTTTACTGTAGCATTTTGGAGATATGTCACATTTTACTATCAGAGGCCTATAAAGACCTCATTTCTAATAAGTAGAAAAAACTAATGGTCAGCTATTATAGGGGATGTCCCATACAGTATGCACACCTCATATCAAAGAATTTTACTGCAGCATTTTGGAGTCATGTCACATTTTACTAATTCAGAGGCCTATAAAGACCTCATTTCTAATAAGTAGAGAAAACTAATGGTCAGTTCTTATAGGGGACATCCCATACAGTATGCACACATCATATCAAAACATTTTACTACAGCATTTTGGAGTTTTGTCACATTTTACTACTTTAGAGGCCTAGAAAGACCTCATTTCTAATAAGTAGAAAAAATAATGGCCATTTCTCATAGGGGACGTCCCATACAGTATGCATACCTCATATCAAAACATTTTACGGCAGCAATTTGGAGTTACTTCACATTTTACTACTTCAGAGGCCTATAAAGACCTAATTTCTTATAAGTAAAAAAACTAACGGTCAGATCTTATTGGGGACGTCCCATACAATATGCACACCTCATATCAAAGCATTTTACTGCAGCATTTTGGAGTTATGTCACATTTTACTACTTCAGAGGCCTATAAAGACCTTATTTCTAATAAGTAGAGGTCAGTTCTTATAGGGGACGTCCCATACAGTATGCACACCTCATATCAAAACATTTTACTGCAGCAATTTGGAGTTACTTCACATTTTACTACTTCAGAAGCCTATAAAGACCTCATGACCCTGGATCACAAAACCAGTCTTATGTTGCACAGGTATATTTGTGGCAATAGCCAACAAAACATTGTATGGGTCAAAATTATAGATTTTTCTTTTATGTCAAAAATCATTAGGATATTAAGTAAAGATCATGTTCCATGAAGATATTTTGTAAATTTCCCACCTTAAATATATAAAACATTTATTTTTGTGAATGGATGCAGCACTATCGCCAATAGAAATGGACAACTTTAAAGGCGATTTTCTCAATATTCCGATTTTTTTGCACCCTCAGATTCCAGATTTTCAAATAGTTGTTTCTCGGACAAATATTGTCCTATCCTAATAAACCATACATCAATGGAAAGATTGTGTATTCAGCTTTCAGATGATGTATAAATCTCAATTTTAGAAAAAATACACATAAGACTGGTTTTGTGGTCCAGGGTCACATTTCTAAAAAGTAGAAAAAAGTAATGGTCAGTTCTTATAGGGGACGTCCCATATAGTATGCATACCTCATATCAAAGCATTTTATTGCAGCATTTTGGAGTTATGTCGAATTAGACTATTTTAGAGGCCTATAAATACCTCATTTCTAATAAGTAGAAAAAAGTAATGGTCAGTTTTTACAGGGGACGTCCCATACAGTATGCACACCTCATATAAAACCATTTTACTGTGGCGTTTTGGAGGTATGTCACATTTTACTACTTCAGAGGCCTAGAAAGACCGAATTTCTAATAAGTAGATAAAACTAATGGTCAGTTCTAATTGGGGACGTCCCATATAGTGTGCATACCTCATATCAAAACATTTTACTGCAGCACTTTGGAGTTATGTCACATTTTACTACTTCAGAGGCTTATAAAGAACTCATTTTAAATAAGTAGAAATTCATAATTTGTAGAGTGGTTGCTGGCATCTTGTGAATGCTTGTGACGCCACTCACCGTCGTAACTGTGGACAACAACGCCAGTCCCACTCACAACCCAGTTCCCAGCCAAGATCACCCAGACTGTGAGGATCAGCAGCATGAGCCCACCGAAAGCAGCGAGAATGAATTCACTTGTCCCGTCCAACCTCCCTCTCCCACCACCTCTCCAAACCACTTGTAATAAATGTGTATGTTTCCTCAGTATCTGTATGTTTCTGCAGTCCCAAGACACTCCTGCCACCCAGTCATCTCCTCCTCCCATTTGTCCCGCAGTGCATCTCAGCCTCCTCTCAGTGGCACGGCTACATCTTGGGCCTGCTGGGAGCCATCTCCTCCTGGGAGTGTGGAGACTGTGGCTCCGCCTCCAGCCTCTGAGTGCACCGCCTCCACTCCACCTCTACCCATCGCCCTGGCTCCTGTGCTCTTACCACCCTCGACTCCAACGTGGACCATTGGCCATTCGGCCTCGCCGGGCTCCCTCGGCACGTCGGCTCCACTTGGGTTGGTCATCGCACCACTTTTGCCATGGACTTGTGGCCCATTTGTTGCCCTGTGGCCCTCCACCTCTTCAGCTTTGGCTAGCCCCGCACTCCCTCAGGCTCCACCTTCACATATGGTCGCTCCAGCTCAGCCTCTAACCTCAGGATCCCTGCTTCCACCTCAGGGGGTCGTCGCTGCGGCCCAGCCACGGTCGCATAGGTCTTTGTGACTCACTGCCTCATGGCTTCTCTGGCTACGCGGTGTGCTCCACATCCATCACTGTCGTCACCACCGGCAGTCCCCATGGTGGCGTCTGGACTCTTCACTCCATGGCTACTGCCTCCTGCGCCGCCGCCGTGGGAGGCAGTCCTGGCTGTGGTCTAATTATTGGAAATGAGGTCTTTATACACCTCTAAAGTAGTAAAATGTTAAATAACTCAAAAATGCTGCATTAAAATGCTTTGATATGAGGTGTGCATACTGTATGGGACGTCCCCTGTAAAAACTGACCATTACTTTTTTCTACTTATTAGAAATGAGATTTTTATAGGCCTCTAAAGTAGTAAAATTTGACATAACTCCAAAATGCTGCAGTAAAATAGTTTGATATGAGGTGTGCATACCGTATGGGACGTCCCCTGTAAAAACTGACCATTAGTTTTTTCTACTTATTAGAAATTAGGTTTTTATAGGCCTCTAAAGTAATAAAATGTGACAAAACTCCAAAACGCTACAGTAAAATGCTTTGATATGAGGTGTGCATACTGTATGGGACGTCCCCTATAAGAACTGACCATTCGTTTTTTCTACTTATTAGAAATGAGGTCTTTATAGGCCTCTAAAGTAATAAAATGTTACAAAACTCCAAAACGCTACAGTGAAATGCTTTGATATGAGGTGTGCATACCGTATGGGACGTCCCCTGTAAAAACTGACCATTAGTTTTTTCTACTTATTAGAAATTAGGTTTTTATAGGCCTCTAAAGTAATAAAATGTGACAAAACTCCAAAACGCTACAGTAAAATGCTTTGATATGAGGTGTGCATACCGTATGGGACGTCCCCTATAAGAACTGACCATTATTTTTTTCTACTTATTAGAAATGAGGTGTTTATGGGCCTCTGAAGTAGTAAAATGTGACAAAATTCCAAAACGCTACAGTAAAATGTTTTGATATGAGGTGTGCATACTGTATGGGACGTCCCCTATAAGAACTGACCATTGGTTTTTTCTACTTATTAGGGCCCGAGCACCGATGGTGTGAGGACCCTCTTGGAATTGCTCTGTTTATTATTATTATTATTATTATTAGGGCCCAAGCCCTGAAAGGGCGAAGGCCCTATTGTTTTCGTTAGGATTATTAGGGCCCAAGCCCTGAAGGGGCGAAGGCCCTATTGTTTTCGTTAGCCCTGAAGGGGCGAAGGCCCTATTGTTTTCGTTAGGATTATTATTATTATTATTATTGTTCTTCAAGGGTTCGGGGGCTTTTGGGGCCTTTAACGTGCTCAAAAACTCATGAAACTTTGCACGCAGGTCAGAACCCGCGGCCATTAGGGCCGGGCTGAAGCTGGTACCCGGGCGTGGCAGGGGGGCTCAACAGCGCCCCCTAGAACACAATCTTAAATCTTGGACACATACAAGAACGTATTAGTATGAAACTCGGTACACATATAGATCTCATCGGGCCGAACAACTTTCGCACTCTAAGTTATTAGCTCTGCCCAACAGGAAGTCAGCTATTATGGGTTGTTTGAAAAACGCATGCTGTGGAATTTAATGTACTCCTCCTAGGGAATTGATCCGATCCACACCAAACTCGGTCAGCATGAAGTCAAGACATTGAGGATGCTAAATTGCGGACGGATTTTTGATATCTCGAACGGTTTGGCCGTGGCGATGAAACGAATTTATAGCGAGAAAAGATAAACAGGAAGTGTGTTATAACTTCTGCATACATTAACTGATCTTGATGAAACTTCCGCAGTGTGTTCGTTGTAAGAGGCCGATCACATGGATGTGACTATTGTGAGTCAAAGTTATAGCGCCACCAACTGGCAGCAGGAAGTGTGTCACTTTCAAAATGCTTTGAAATCACCCTCTTATTTTTACCCGATTTGCTTCAAACTTTATGTGTACAATGTAAACACACGGCAGATGTAGACCTGTGAAAGGATTATTGATATCTTTAATACTGTTGCCGTGGCAACGCTTCAAACTTTAATATTCTTTTTTGATGCTTTTGAGACTCTTAACATACTTGAAATTGCATGAAACTCAACAGACACATCACATTTATTAGCCAGTAGACATGTGCAAAGTTTCAGAAACGGGCGTGGTGGAATGGCTCAGTAGCGCCACCTTTAGTCAAAAATGGGGGCTTAGTTTTTCCTAGAATCACAAAACTTGGTATGTGTATTGTTCTCATCAAGACGGACAACTTTCTAATTTACATGAACCATCTCCGACCAACAGGAAGAGAGATATTTTGGTTTGAATGTGGATTTTCTGAAGAATTTTCTCTCCCTCTCTCTGTGTCTGTGTGTGTGTGAGGGGAGGGGGGGGATTTGACTCTTGCTTTTATATTGTTAATCAAGGTTTCAGGGGCTTTTGGGGTCCTTAACGTGCTCAAAAACTCTTGAAACTTTGCACACAGGTCAAAACCCACGGCCATCAGGGCCGGGCTGAAGCTGGTACCCGGGCGTGGCAGGGGGGCTCAACAGCGCCCCCTTGAACGGGGTTCTAAAACTTGATCCATATATCAAACACGCTCGCATGAATTAATATGAAACTCGGTACACATATAGATCTCATCGGGCCGAACAACTTTACCCCGGTCAAGTTTTACGCCAGCCCAACAGGAAGTCGGCTATTATGGGTTGTTTGGAAAACGCTTGCTGTGGAATGTGAAATACTCCTCCTAGAAAATTCACCGTGTCCCCTTCAAACTCGGTGTGCATGTAGTCAAGACTTTGAGGATGCTAAATTGCGGACGGATTTTTGATATCTCGAACGGTTTGGCTGTGGCGAGGAATCGAATTTATGGCGAGAAAAGAGAAACACGGAAGTGGAATAACTTCTGCATACATTAACTGATCTTGATGAAACTTCAGCAGTGTGTTCGTGGTAAGAGGCCGATCAGATGGATGTAGCTATTGTGAGTCAAAGTTATAGCGCCACCAACTGGCAGCAGGAAGTGTGTCACTTTCAACATGCTTTAGACAAAAGTGGGGGGGTTAGTTTTAACTACAGTAAAGAAAAAATAGTTTTTATATTGTTCTCATCAAGCCGGACAACTTTCTAATTTACATTCAATAGCTCTGGCCATCAGGAAGTCAGATATTTGGGTCTGAATGTGAATTTTTTTGCAAAATCAGCCTCTGAATTTTTAGCCACTCCTCTTAAACTATTTATTTTATTCGTACCAAACTTTTTCAACATGATGAAACTACATTAAATATGCTAAGTTGTGAATGGATAATAAATATCTCAAACGGTTTTGCTACGGCGAGGGATTAATGTCCAAAAAGGAAACACTAAAAATCTTCTAAAAATGTAATTATATACCATTTATTTCTATATAAAAGTATACAAATATCACAACTAAACCCATTTTATTCTGTTTTTGCAATTCAAGAAGAATGAAAAAGTTAAAAACAGGCTATTTAGTGCTATTTGGTTCAACAAAAAAGCAAACATAGGGCTATACTGCCCTCTTGTGTCCAAAAGGACATCAAAATAGTATATAAAACTTTTTACCAGGTAGGCCAATATTGTATTTAAATATACATTTATTAGGTATGTGTCTGAGGATATTTTCCCACCGGTTAATCGACGTGTGACACGAGTGGGTGCTTTTAAATCGCTAATATAAAAGTGAAAGTAAAAAAACGGACGTCCGCACGGACATTGATAATGGTGCACGTTGGAAAGAATGATACTTTTAAACATAACACTAAACCGCCATTAGGTGTCGCCAGGCGACCATCTTAATGAGCGAGTCATTGATTCATTCGTTCAAATGATTCGTTCCAATGACTGAGTCATTCATGATTGAGACAGATGTTTATGGATTGACCATTGAATCTTTGAGTCAAGCGATTCGTTTCAAAATGCTGAATCATTCAGTAATGAGAAAACAAGTTGCTGTGATCTTTGTTTAACTATTTTTGCTGCTGAAACAGAACAAAAACAGTCAATATTGCATCTAAAATGTAAGTGACTTAATTGTAACTGTTTATTAACCTGTTGTATGAAATCAATGTCACAGTTTCAATCGTGATTGTATTCAGGAAATAGTTGCCTACTCGTCAAGTGAGGTTGCTTAACTCTATCATATAAAATATATAAAAACTCCATATTTGTAATTTTTATAGTCAGTATGTTGTTAACTGGGTTGCTTTTTTGTGTGCTGCGCTCATTTATTTACAATTCTCCTGGAGAAGCAGCATGAGCCTCAGCAGTGCAACCTTGTTACCATTGATCAGTAATACATTTATTATTAACTGATGATTGCAACTTAAAATGAATGTAATGAAATTAGAATAATCTCTCGTTTTAGTGATTCCCAAGTTTTTTTTTTTGTTATTGACGTTCTAATCAGGCTATACTCTGGTCGGGCAAGTAAAATTCTCTTTCAGGTAGGCCTATTGTATTTATATATAAATATATTAGGGATGTGACTGTGATAACATTTTCCCACCGGTTAATCGACGTGTGACACCACTGAGCGCTTTTAAATCGCTAACTATAGTATACTATATACTAGTAAAATACAGACGTCCGCACAGACATTGATAATGGTGCGGAGTAGAGCGAGCATTTTCAATGTATTCCTATGGATGTAGGAATTAACTAAAACATTTTATTTATGTTTTTGTGTCCACTGTTCAACCGCAACCGCGTCACACACACACACACACATTCCAGAATTGCAATCTTGACATCGCAGCCTGTTCATTATAGCCCTATTACAATATAATAATAAAAATAGTCAACCTAACATAAACGAATTACACTGCTCTGTTTAAATAGTCAGTAGTACAATCTGTACCATTCACAGTAAGCAGAGCTCCACTGTGATGTTTCCAAGAACATTTTTGCGCGTGTGAAGAGGATGATTTTTTCCATCGATATTGGAACACGAGTGAAGTACAAAGCCTATAATAAAGAATAGTTTAGCATCCAAATACATCGCAAATATTGAAACATTTTGATTCTAATGAGAGGGTTACGTGAGACCAACACTGCTTACTTTCGTTTTTATTTTTACATTAAATTTAAAGGATTTGTTGTGGAATATTTTGGGTGTATCATAAAATCAGAATAAGGTAAGACAAGTAAAATTTTCTGTCTTATATATATATATATATATATATATATATACGTATATATATACAAGTATATATATATATATATATATATATATATATATATGTGTGTGTGTGTGTGTGTGTGTGTATATATATAGATATTTATATCAGAATCAGAATCAGAATCAGAAAGAGCTTTATTGCCAAGTATGCTTGCGCATACGAGGAATTTGTCTTGGTGACAGTAGCTTCCAGTACACATACAATATAAAGTGACAAGACAAGTAACATAGGTATAAATAAAAAATAGAAAAAATAAAAATAAAATAAAATAAAAATAAAAAGATTATAAATTATAAATATATATAAAGTTATAAGGTGCTATAATGAAATAATGAAATGTCTGAGGGAAGTATTGCACATGTTTGTTCCACAGTAGCGGAACATTTAAGTGTTCATGAGGTAGATGGCCTGGGGAAAGAAACTTTTCCTATGTCTGGTTGTTTTTGTGCTCGGTGCTCTGTAGCGTCGACCAGACGGTAACAGTTCAAACAGAAAGTGTGCTGGGTGTGACGGGTCCAGAGTGATTTTGCGAGCCCTTTTACTCACTCTGGATGAGTGCAGTACTTTGAGTGTGGGAAGGGTAGTGCCAGTGATTCGCTCAGCAGTCCGAACTATCCGCTGTAGTCTACGGAGGTCGGTTTTGGTAGCAGAGCCGAACCAGACGGTGATGGAAGTGCAGAGGATGGACTGGATGACAGCTGAGTAGAACTGTACGAGCAGCTCCTGTGGCAGGTTGAATTTCCTCAGCTGACGCAGGAAGTACAGTCTCTGTTGGGCTTTCTTCACAATAGAGTCTATGTGAGTGTCCCACTTCAGATCCTGAGAGATGGTGGTGCCCAGGAACCTGAATGACTCTACTGCAGTCACAGTGCTGTCCATGATGGTGAGTGAAGGGAGTGCAGGGGGGTTTCTCCTGAAGTCCCCGATCATCTCCACTGTTTTGAGCGTGTTCAGCTCCAGGTTGTTATAACTGCACCAAAGAGCCAGCTGCTCCACCTCCTGTCTGTACGCAGACTCGTCACCGTTCCGGATGAGTCCGATAACAGTAGTGTCGTCCGCAAACTTCAGGAGCTTGACAGAGGTGTCTTTAGAGGTGCAGTCATTTGTGTACAGGGAGAAGAGCAGTGGTGAGAGAACACATCCCTGTGGAGCACCGGTGCTGATGGTGCGGCTGTCGGACGTGATTTTGCCCATTCTGACTAGCTGTTGTCTGTCTGTCAGAAAGCTGGTGATCCATTGACAGATGGAGCTAGGGACAGAGAGCTGGGTCAGTTTGGTCTGGAGCAGTGATGGGACGATGGTGTTGAAGGCAGAACTAAAGTCCACGAACAGAATCCTTGCATAGGTCCCTGGTTTGTCCAGATGTTGTAGGGTGTAATGCAGTCCCATATTGACCACATCATCCACAGACCGGTTTGCTCTGTAGGCAAACTGCAGGGGGTCCAGCAAGGGTCCAGTGATGTCCTTCAGATATGCTAACACCAGTCTTTCGAATGACTTCATGGCCACAGATGTTAAGGCAACAGGTCTGTAGTCATTGAGTCCTGTGATCTTTGGTTTCTTCGGGATTGGGATGATGGTGGAGCGTTTAAAGCAGAAAGGGACTTTGCACTGCTCCAGTGATCTGTTGAAGATCAGTGAGAAGATAGAGGCCAGCTGGTCAGCGCAGGTTTTCAGACAGGCTGGTGAAACACCGTCTGGGCCTGGTGCTTTCCTTCTCTTCTGTTTCCTGAAGATCTGACGCACATTATCCTCACTGATCTGAAGTGCAGGGGGGGAGGGGAGGGGGATGGCTGGAGGTGTTGATGGCTGTGTAGAGAGATGGTCAGGGCGGGTATGGGGTGTCTGATCGGGGGTCTCAAATCTACAGTAAAAGACATTCAACTCGTTCGCAAGATGCTTATTGCTGTCGATGCTGGGGGATGGTGTCTTGTAGTTGGTAATGTCTTTCAGGCCTTTCCACACTGATGCAGGGTCGTTGGAGGAAAACTGGTTTTCCAGCTTTTTGGCATAGCTCTTCTTAGCCACTTCAATCTCCTTTGTCAATGTGTTCCTGGCCTGATTATACAAGATCCTATCCCCACTCCTGTAGGCATCTTCTTTGACCTGACGAAGCTGTCTGAGTTTTGGTGTGAACCATGGTTTATCATTGTTGAATGATAAGTAAGTCCTGGTAGGGATGCATAAATCCTCACAGAAACTGATGTATGATGTTACAGTCTCTGTGAGCTCGTCCAGATCGCTGGCAGCAGCTTCAAAAACACTCCAGTCAGTGCATTCAAAACAGGCTTGTAAGACCTGCTCTGTGTCGTTGGTCCATCTCTTTACAGTCCTTATTACTGGCTTAGCAGTTTTAAGTTTTTGCCTGTAAGTTGGTAGAAGATGAACCAGGCAGTGATCGGAAAGTCCTAGAGCTGCTCTGGCGACGGAGCGATATGCATCCTTTGTTGTGGTGTAGCAATGGTCCAAAATATTATTGTCTCTGGTGGGGCATGTAATGTGCTGTTTGAATTTAGGCAGTTCACGTGTGAGTTTTGCCTGATTAAAGTCTCCGAGAATGATAAGAACAGAGTCCGGGTGTTGTTGTTCTGTTTCTGTGATCAGATCAGCCAGCTGTTGCAGCGCCCTACTCACGTGTGCTTGCGGTGGAATGTAAACACTGATGAGAACGAGCGAGGAAAACTCCCGCGGCGAGTAGAACGGCTTACAGTTAATGAAAAGCACTTCCACATCAGGACAGCACATCTTCCTTAACACAGTTACATCAGTACACCACCTTCTGTTGATGTAAAAGCATGTCCCACCACCGCGCGTTTTCCCCGTTGACTCCATATCGCGATCCGCTCTGAACAGCTGAAAGTCCGGTAGATGTAACGCGCTGTCCGGAATGGCTTCGTTCAGCCAGGTTTCCGTGAAACACAGAGCAGCAGAGTTGGTAAAGTCCTTGTTTTTGCGTGAGAGCAGAAGTAGTTCGTCCATTTTGTTAGGGAGAGAGCGGACATTCGCCAGATGGATGCTAGGCAGCGCCGTTCTGAATCCGCGCTGCCTGAGCTTAACGAGTGTGCCGGCTCGCTTCCCACGCCTGCGCGTCTTATACTGTTTCCACAGTGCAGCGGCACAACCGACGACAATGTTCCGCAAAACGCCAGAAGAATCAAAAACTGGTTGGTGATCAGTTGGTGTGCACTGCCGAATGTTCAGCAGTTCGTCCCTGGTATAACTGATAGCGAATGACAAACATAAAACAGGACAAACTAACAAAAACAGTGTAACAACTGGAGAGCTCAACACCGAGGCAGCCATCCGCGGCGCCATCTTGGATCGAGATATTTATATATATATATATATATATATATATATATATATATATATATATATATATATATATATATATATATATATATAGCTGCGAGCAGCGATGGAGGGCCAAAGCCGGTGGCACCGCCATCCCCGGTGCCTTTAGTTACCTAAAGGCACCGGGGTGGCGGTGCCACCGGCTTGGGCCCGCAATCGCTGCTCGCAGCTATATTTATTATTATTATTATTATTATTATTGTTCTTCAAGGGTTCGGGGGCTTTTGGGGCCTTTAACGTGCTCAAAAACTCATGAAACTTTGCACGCATGTCAGAACCCGCGGCCATTAGGGCCGGGCTGAAGCTGGTACCCGGGCGTGGCAGGGGGGCTCAACAGCGCCCCCTGGTACGGAATCCGAACACTTGTCCATAAATCAAACACACTTGCATGTAATAATATGAAACTCGGAACACATATAGATCTCATCGGGCCGAACAACTTTCGTGCTCTAAGTTTTACGCCAGCCCAACAGGAAGTTGGCTATTATGGGATGTTTGGAAACGCATGCTGTGGAATTTAATGTACTCCTCCTAGGGAATTCATCCAATCGCCTCCAAACTCAGTCAGCATGAAGTCAAGACATTGAGGATGCTAAATTGCGGACGGATTTTTGATATCTCGAACGGTTTGGCCGTGGCGAGGACACGAATTTATGGCGAATAATGGAAACAGGAAGTGTGTTATAACTTCTGCATACATTAACTGATCTTGATGAAACTTCAGCAGTGTGTTCGTTGTAAGAGGCCGATCACATGGATGTGACTACTGTGAGTCTAAGTTAAAGCGCCACCAACTGGCAGCAGGAAGTGTGTCCCTTTCAAAATGCTTTAAAATCACCCTCTTATTTTTACCCAATTTGCTTCAAACTTTATGTGTATAATGTAAACACACGGCAGATGTAGACCTGTGAAAGGATTTTTGATATCTTTAATAATGTTGCCATGGCAACGCTTCAAACTTTAATATTCTTTTTTGATGCTTTTGAGACTCTTAACATACTTGAAATTGCATGAAACTCGACAGACACATCACATTTATTAGCCAGTAGACATGTGCAAAGTTTCAGAAACGGGCGTGGTGAGGGGCTCAGTAGCGCCACCTTTAGTCATAAGTGGGGGGGGGTTAGTTTTATCAACAGCAACAAAACTTGGTATGTGTATTGTTCTCATCAAGACGGACAACTTTCTAATTGACATTAACTACCTCCAACCAACAGGAAGAGAGATATTTTGGTTTGAATGTGGATTTTCTGAAGAATTTTCTCTCCCTCTCTCTGTGTCTCTGTGTGTGAGAGGGGAGGGGGGAATTTGACTATTGCTTTTATATTGTTAATCAAGGTTTCAGGGGCTTTTGGGGTCCTTAACGTGCTCAAAAACTCTTGAAACTTTGCACACAAGTCAGAACCTCCTGCCATCAGGGACAGGCTGAAGCTGGTACCCGGGCGTGGCAGGGGGGCTCAACAGCGCCCCCTTGAACGGGGTCCCAAAACTTGGTCCATAGATCAAACACGCTTGCATGAATTAATATGAAACTCGGTACACATATAGATCTCATCGGGCCGAACAACTTTCCCCCGGTCAAGTTTTACGCCAGCCCAACAGGAAGTCGGCTATTATTGGTTGTTTGGAAAACGCTTCCTGTGGAATGCGAAGTACTCCTCCTAGAAAATTCACCGTGTCCCCTCCAAACTCGGTGTGCATGTAGTCAAGACTTTGAGGATGCTAAATTGCGGACGGATTTTTGATATCTCGAACGGTTTGGCTGTGGCGAGGAATCGAATTTATGGCGAGAAAAGAGAAACACGGAAGTGGAATAACTTCTGCATACATTAACTGATCTTGATGAAACTTCAGCAGTGTGTTCGTGGTAAGAGGCCGATCAGATGGATGTAGCTATTGTGAGTCAAAGTTATAGCGCCACCAACTGGCAGCAGGAAGTGTGTCACTTTCAACATGCTTTTGACAAAAGTGGGGGGGTTACTTTTAACTACAGTAAAGAAAAAATAGTTTGTATATTGTTCTCATCAAGCCGGACAACTTTCTAATTTACATTCAATAGCTCTGGCCATCAGGAAGTCAGATATTTTGGTCTGAATGTGAATTTTTTTGCAAAATCAGCCTCAGAATTTTTAGCCACTCCTCTTAAACTATTTATTTTATTCGTACCAAACTTTTTCAACATGATGAAACTACATTAAATATGCTAAATTGTGAATGGATAAAAAATATCTCAAACGGTTTTGCTATGGCGAGGGATTAAAGTAAAAATCTTCTAAAAATGTAATTATATACCATTTATTTCTATATAAAAGTATACAAATATCACAACTAAACCCATTTTATTCTGTTTTTGCAATTCAAGAAGAATGAAAAAGTTAAAAACAGGCTATTTAGTGCTATTTGGTTCAACAAAAAAGCAAACATAGGGCTATACTGCCCTCTTGTGTCCAAAAGGACATCAAAATAGTATATAAAACTTTTTACCAGGTAGGCCAATATTGTATTTAAATATACATTTATTAGGTATGTGTCTGAGGATATTTTCCCACCGGTTAATCGATGTGTGACACGAGTGGGTGCTTTTAAATCGCTAATATAATAGTGAAAGAAAAATAATGATAATGTTGCACACACAAATCACACACATGTGGGAAAGAATGATGCTTTTAAACAACACTAAACCGCCATTAGGTGTCGCCAGGCATCCATCTTAATAAGCGAGTCATTGATTCATTCGTTCAAACGATTCGTTCGAATGAGTCGATCATGATTAAGACAGATGTTTATGGATTGATCATTCAATCTTTGAGTCAACCGATTTAAAAATGCTGAATCGTTCAGTTATGAGAAAACACGTGATGCGTGATGGTTCTGCCGTGATCTTTGTTTAACTATTTTCGCTGCTGAAACAGAACAAAAACAGTCAACATTGCATCTAAAATGTAAGTGACTTAATTGTAACTGTTTATTAACCTGTTGTATGAAATCTAGGGGTGGGAGAAAAAATTGATTCTTAGATGCATCGCGATGCGGACGTGGACGATTCTGAATCGATTCACAAATGTCAAAAAATCGATTCTCTAAAAAAATATTTTTCTAATAACGTAATATTGACGGAAGGCAAAAGGCGGAACTCTAAGCGGACGTGCGTGCAGTCTGTGGCGCGCACATAACAGAGAAGTTTCTTCTGCTCACCAAGGCTGCATTTATTTGATTAAAAATACAAACAAAAACAGTAATATTGTAAAATAGTATTCCAATTTAAAACAGCTGCTTTCTATTTTAATATATTTTAAACTGTTATTTATTCCTGTGATCAAAGCTGAGTTTTCAGCATCATTACTCCAGTCGTCACTGTCACATGATCCTTCAGAAATTATTCTAATATGATGATTGATACTCAAGAAACATTCATTATTATTTTAAATGTCGAAAACAGTTGTGTACAGTCTTTGATGAATAGAAAGTTCAAAAGAACAGCATTTATCTGAAATCTAAAGCTTTTGTAACGTTAAACACTACCGCTCAAAAGTTTGTGGTTAGTAATAATTAAAATTTTATTTTTGGGGGAAAGAAATAAAATAAATCAGTACTTTTATTTATGAAGGATGAGTTAAACTGATCAACAGTTACAGTAAAGACATTTATAATGTTAAAAATATATATATTTGAAATATATGCTGTTCTTTTGAACTTTACATTCATCAAAGCATTTAGAAAAAAAAAATCTGTACACAACTGTTTTCAACATTGAAAATAATAATGAATATTTATTGAGCATCAATCATCATATTAGTATGATTTCTGAAGGATCATGTGACACTGAAGACTGGAGTAATGATGCTGAAAACTCAACTTTGATCACAGAAATGAATTACTATGTAAAATATTTTAAAATTGAAAACAGCTGTTTTAAATTGGAATAATATTTCACAATATTACTGTTTTTGTTTGTATTTTTAATCAATAAATGCAGCCTTGGTGAGCAGAAGAGACTTCTCCTAAAAACATTAAAAATCTTACTGACCCCAAACTTTTGAACAATAATATATATATATATATATATATATATATATATATATATATATATAAATATAGCTGCGAGCAGCGATGGAGGGCCAAAGCCGGCGGTACCGCCACCCCGGTGCCTTTAGGTAACTAAAGGCACCGGGGTTGCGGTGCCACCGGCTTGGGCCCGTAATCGCTGCTCGCAGCTATATTTATTATTATTATTATTATTCTTCTCCGCATTTAATTGCATTTTTGAGGGCCTAAACATGCTCGAAAACTCACAAAACTTTGCACACGCGTCAGAACTGGCGAAAATTTACATCTGATATAGGTTTCAGAATTGGACGGGGCAAAATGGCTCGATAGCGCCACCTATAAAAGTTCAACGGAGTGCGCCTCCCGCAACGTTCCACGTACGTGCACGAAATTCGGTACATACATGTAATGACCTAATACCTACAAAAAAGTCTCTTGGAGCATAGCCCTAAACACAACAGGAAGTCAGCCATTTTCAACTTCCTCTCAGATTTTTGTGCAGTTTTTGCCATTTTCAGGCCTCGTACTTTAACGAACTCCTCCTACAGTTTTAATCTGATCATCTTCAAATTTGGTGAGTGTAATCTTAAGGCCTTTGCGACGTTAAATTGCGAAGATCTTGAGTTTTCGTCGAAGGGCGGGTCCTCGGCGGCCTGACAAATTTCGATGTTTCGCCATGAAACAGGAAGTTGCTGTAACTCAGGCATGGAATGTCCAATCTGCCCCAAACTTCACACGTTTGATAAGAGTTCTGTCCTGAACACATGACCATGCTCATATTCAGTTATAGTCATAGCGCCACCTGCTGGCAACAGGAAGTGACATGTTTAACACTGTTATGGACTCCTAATAACATATAAAAAAGTGCCAGCAAGTGCTAAACATGCTAACAACATACTAGAAGCATGCTAAAACATGCTAGCAAACTCATAGCTAAGTGCTAAAGCATGCTATTATTGCAATTAAATAGGAATTTGCTGTAACTCAGGCATGGAATGTCCAATCTGCCCCAAACTTCACACTTTTGATAAGCGTTCTGTCCTGAACACATCTACATGAGAATATTCAGTTATAGAAATAGCGCCACCTACTGGTAACAGGAAGTGTCGTGTTTAACACGTTGATGCCATTCTAGCAACATGTTAAAAATGCCATTGACTTCTAAACATGCTAGAAACATGTTAAAACATGCTAGCAATACTTAGCTAAGTGCTAAAGCATGCTAATTCAATGAAACAGGATGTTGTTGTTACGCAAGAAGGCAATGTCCATTCTGCACCAAACTTCACACTTTTAATAAACGTTCTGTCCTGAACACATGACCATGCTCATATTCAGTTACAGTCATAGTGCCACCTGCTGGCAACAGGAAGTGACATGTTAAACACTGTTGTGGACATATAAAAACATATAAAAAAGTGCCATCAAGTGCTAAACATGCTAACAACATACTAGAAACATGCTAAAACATGCTAGCAAACACTTAGCTAAGTGCTAAAGCATGCTATTGCTGCAATTAAATAGGAATTTGCTGTAACACAGGCATGGAATGTCCAATCTTCCCCAAACTTCACACGTTTGATAAGAGTCATGGCCTGAACACATCTACATGAGAATATTCAGTTATAGTAATAGCGCCACCTGCTGTCAACAGGAAGTGAAATGTTTAACACTGTTGTGGTCTCCTAATAATATATAAAAAAGAGCCAGCAAGTGCTAAACAGGTTAGCAACATACTAGAAACATGCTAGCAAACACTCAGCTAAGTGCTAAAGCATGCTATTACTGCAATTAAATAGGAATTTGCTGTAACTCAGGCATGGAATGTCCAATCTGCCCCAAACTTCACACGTTTGATAAGAATCATGGCCTGAACACACGTCTATGCTCAAATTCAGTTATAGTAATAGCGCCACCTACTGGCAACAGGAAGTGACATGTTTAACACGTTGATGCCGTTCTAGCAACATGTTAAAAATGCCATTGAGTTCTAAACATGCTAGAAACATATTAAAACATGCTAGCAATACTTAGCTAAGTGTTAAAGCATGCTAATTCAATGAAACAGGACTTTGTTGTTACTCAAGAAGGCAATGTACAATCTACCCCAAACTTCACACGTTTGATAAGAGTTATCTCTTGAACACATGTCCATGCTCATATTTAGTTATAGTCATAGCGCCACCTGCTGGGAACAGTAAGTGACGTTTAACACTGTTCTTGACTCCTAATAACATATAAAAAAATGCCAGTAGGTGCTAAACATCCTACCAACATACTAGAGACATGTTAAAACATACTAGCAAACACTTAGCTAAGTGCTAAAGAATGATATTACTGCAATTAAATATGAATTTGCTGTAACTCAGGCATGGAATGTCCAATCTGCGTCAAACTTCACACTTTTGATAAGCGTTCTGTCCTGAACACATGACCATGCTTATATTCAGTTACAGTCATAGCGCCACCTTCTGGCAACAGGAAGTGACATGTTAACACTGTTATGGACTCCTAATAACATATAAAAAAGTGCCAGCAAGTGTTAAACATGTTAACAACATACTAGAAACATGCTAAAACATGCTAGCAAACTCTTAGCTAAGTGCTAAAGCATGCTATTATTGCAATTAAATAGGAATTTGCTGTAACTCAGGCATGGAATGTCCAATCTGCCCCAAACTTCACACTTTTGATAAGAGTCATGGCCTGAACACATCTGCATGAGAATGTTCAGTTATAGTAATAGCGCCACATACTGGCAACAGGAAGTGACATGTTTAACACGTTGATGCCATTCTAGCAACATGTTAAAAATGCCATTGAGTTTTAAACATGCTAGAAACATGTTAAAACATGCTAACAATGCTTAGCTAAGTGCTAAAGAATGCTAATTCAATGAAACATGACTTTGTTGTTACTCAAGAAGGCAATGTCCAATTTGCACCAAACTTCACACGTTTGATAAGAGTTCTGTCCTGAACACACATCCATGCTCATATTCAGTTATAGTCATAACGCCACCTACTGGCAACAGAAACTGACATGGTTAACACAGTAATGCAGTACTAACCACATAATTATTGTGTACTGAGCATGCTAGAAACAGACTAAACATGCTAGCAACACTTAGCTGAGTCATGAAGCATGCTATTATCACCATTATACAAAACATTTTGTAACTGACTTTGACATACTCTTACTATATATACCTCCTTAAATGTACATTTCCCAAACATGCTCTGTCTTCCTAAAACCACCGAGTGTTGATGGCACGGGTGCGAGGGCCCTTTCATCGCTGCTTGCAGCTTTAATTAGAAATTAGGTTTTTATAGGCCTCTAAAGTAGTAAAATGTGACAAAACTCCAAAACACTACAGTGAAATGCTTTGATATGAGGTGTGCATACTGTATGGGACGTCCCCTGTAAAAACTGACCATTAGTTTTTTCTACTTATTAGAAATGAGGTCTTTATAGGCCTCTAAAGTAGTAAAATGTGACAAAACTCCAAAACGCTACAGTAAAATGCTTTGATATAAGGTGTGCATACTGTATGGGACGTCCCCTATTAGAACTGACCATTAGTTTTTCTACTTATTAGAAATGAGGTCTTTATAGGCCTCTAAAGTAGTAAAATGTGACAAAACTCCAAAACGCTACAGTAAAATGCTTTGATATGAGGTGTACATACTGTATGGGACGTCCCCTATAAGAACTGACCATTAGTTTTTTCTACTTATTAGAAATTAGGTTTTTATAGGCCTCTAAAGTAGTAAAATGTGACAAAACTCCAAAACGCTACAGTAAAATGCTTTGATATGAGGTGTGCATACTGTATGGGACGTCCCCTATAAGAACTGACCATTAGTTTTTTCTACTTATTAGAAATGAGGTTTTTATAGGCCTCTAAAGTAGTAAAATGTGACAAAACTCCAAAACGCTACAGTAAAATGCTTTGATATGAGGTGTGCATACTGTATGGGACGTCCCCTATAAGAACTGACCATTAGTTTTTTCTACTTATTAGAAATGAGGTCTTTATAGGCCTCTGAAGTAGTAAAATGTTACAAAACTCCAAAATGCTGCAGTAAAATGTTTTGATATGAGGTGTGCATACCGTATGGGACGTCCCCTATAAGAACTGACCATTGGTTTTTTCTACTTATTAGAAATTAGGTTTTTATAGGCCTATAAAGTAGTAAAATGTGACAAAACTCCAAAACGCTACAGTGAAATGCTTTGATATGAGGTGTGCATACTGTATGGGACGTCCCCTGTAAAAACTGACCATTAGTTTTTTCTACTTATTAGAAATGAGGTCTTTATAGGCCTCTAAAGTAGTAAAATGTGACAAAACTCCAAAACGCTACAGTAAAATGCTTTGATATAAGGTGTGCATACTGTATGGGACGTCCCCTATTAGAACTGACCATTAGTTTTTCTACTTATTAGAAATGAGGTCTTTATAGGCCTCTAAAGTAGTAAAATGTGACAAAACTCCAAAACGCTACAGTAAAATGCTTTGATATGAGGTGTACATACTGTATGGGACGTCCCCTATAAGAACTGACCATTAGTTTTTTCTACTTATTAGAAATGAGGTGTTTATGGGCCTCTGAAGTTGTAAAATTTGACAAAACTCCAAAACGCTACAGTAAAATGCTTTGATATGAGGTGTGCATACTGTATGGGACGTCCCCTATAAGAACTGACCATTAGTTTTTTCTACTTATTAGAAATGAGGTCTTTATAGGCCTCTGAAGTAGTAAAATGTTACAAAACTCCAAAATGCTACAGTAAAATGCTTTGATATGAGGTGTGCATACCGTATGGGACGTCCCCTATAAGAACTGACCATTAGTTTTTTCTACTTATTAGAAATGAGGTCTTTATAGGCCTCTAAAGTAGTAAAATGTGACAAAACTCCAAAACGCTACAGTAAAATGCTTTGATATAAGGTGTGCATACTGTATGGGACGTCCCCTATAAGAACTGACCATTATTTTTTTCTACTTATTAGAAATGAGGTCTTTATAGGCCTCTAAAGTAGTAAAATGTGACAAAACTCCAAAACGCTACAGTAAAATGTTTTGATATGAGGTGTGCATACCGTATGGGACGTCCCCTATAAGAACTGACCATTAGTTTTTTCTACTTATTAGAAATGAGGTCTTTATAGGCCTCTAAAGTAATAAAATGTGACAAAACTCCAAAACGCTACAGTAAAATGCTTTGATATGAGGTGTGCATACCGTATGGGACGTCCCCTATAAGAACTGACCATTATTTTTTTCTACTTATTAGAAATGAGGTGTTTATGGGCCTCTGAAGTAGTAAAATGTGACAAAACTCCAAAATGCTACAGTAAAATGTTTTGATATGAGGTGTGCATACCGTATGGGACGTCCCCTATAAGAACTGACCATTAGCTTTTTCTACTTATTAGAAATTAGGTTTTTATAGGCCTCTAAAGTAGTAAAATGTGACAAAACTCCAAAACGCTACAGTGAAATGCTTTGATATGAGGTGTGCATACTGTATGGGACGTCCCCTGTAAAAACTGACCATTAGTTTTTTCTACTTATTAGAAATGAGGTCTTTATAGGCCTCTAAAGTAGTAAAATGTGACAAAACTCCAAAACGCTACAGTAAAATGCTTTGATATAAGGTGTGCATACTGTATGGGACGTCCCCTATAAGAACTGACCATTAGTTTTTCTACTTATTAGAAATGAGGTCTTTATAGGCCTCTAAAGTAGTAAAATGTGACAAAACTCCAAAACGCTACAGTAAAATGCTTTGATATGAGGTGTGCATACTGTATGGGACGTCCCCTATAAGAACTGACCATTAGTTTTTTCTACTTATTGGAAATGAGGTGTTTATGGGCCTCTGAAGTTGTAAAATTTGACAAAACTCCAAAATGCTGCAGTAAAATGTTTTGATATGAGGTGTGCATACCGTATGGGACGTCCCCTGTAAAAACTGACCATTACTTTTTTCTACTTATTAGAAATTAGGTTTTTATAGGCCTCTAAAGTAGTAAAATGTGACAAAACTCCAAAACGCTACAGTAAAATGCTTTGATATGAGGTGTGCATACCGTATGGGACATCCCCTATAATAACTGACCATTAGTTCCCTTTCAAGGGAACTCCCGTTGCGTCGAAGAATGACGCTATGGGAACGCTTTGCGTGATGATGTCTTGAAGCACATGTAAAATCAGCCCAATGGCGTGGCGGAGCGTCAGAGGCGGGGTGACGTCACGTACCAGGAAACTATAAAGCCTGTTCGAAAACAGAGAGCGCCAGCTTCTGTGTCTTCAGTAGCGCTCTATGTGAAATCTGTCTCTGTCTATTTATTGTTGTCTTGTCACTTACCATTATGTCCAGCGAAAATTTCAGAATGTGTGTGCATCCCTGCCCTCGTTTTATTACGGGTAGGGACACTCATGTTCTGTGCATTGTTTGTTTGGGAGAGGAGCATGCCCAGTCAGCACTCGAGGGTGCTGGCTGTGAGCATTGCGAGGCGCTGTCCATGCGCTCGCTCCGATCCCGGCTGAGTTTCTTCCGGGAAGCTCGCGTTCCTCAGGGCTCGGGTCCCGCTGCTGCCGAGGCACAGCGGCGATCTCAGTCCTGGGGTTCGCAAATGGATCTATCAGCGGGGTCTGAGACGGGCTCTGCCCTATCTCAGCCCTTACCTGATAGATCCGGTTTCTGTCATCAGGGTTTGGAAGCACGCGCTGCGGTTTCATTCCGCCCCGATGATGGAACAAACACTGCAATTGTCCAGTTCTGAGGAACTGGATGTTGTTAGTGTTGAGGCTGAGTCTGAGGAAGCCCCACCTCAGTCTCATGCATTTGAAGAATTGCTGGATGTAGTGACAAGAGCTGTTGATAGACTATCTGTTGAGTGGCCATCTGATAAACAGGACGTTCGTTCTAAAAGCAAACTGGACGAACGTTTCCTGCCCTCACGTGCACAACCACAACGCCGAAATCTGCCGTTTTTTCCCGATCTCCACACCGAGGTGTCGAGATCGTGGGAGAAACCAGTGTCATATAGAGTTTTTAATACACAAACCATGAACTATTCTTCTATATCGGGGTATAAAGAATATGGTTATGGGGAGATGCCGAAGGTGGAAGAGACGCTCGCGAGCTATCTCTCTCCAGCGACGGCATCTTCTCTTAAAGCTCCGGCGTTGCCTAATAAGCCCCTCAGAGTTACATCTTCTCTGGTGGGCAAGGCTTATTCAGCTTCTGGTCAGGCTGCAGCGTGTCTTCACACGATGTCACTACTGCAGGCTTATCAGGCTGAATTATTATGTGATTTAGATGAAGGCGGGGGTATTGGTCCCGAGGTTGTTGCTGAACTACGCAGAGCCACAGATCTGTCTCTCAGGGCCACCAAGGAGACCGCTAAATCAACCGGGCGGTCTATGGCAGCCCTGGTGGCCACTGAGAGGCACCTGTGGCTCAACCTCAGTGATATTAAAGACAAAGAGAAGAATGTGCTTTTAGATTCTCCGGTTTCTACATATGGTCTCTTTGGCAACGCTGTTTCTGCTGCTTTAGATAGACTGCAAGAAGCTTCTAAGCAGGCAGCTGCGTTGCAAAAGCTTCTCCCCCGCTGATCTTTTCACGAGGCTGCTGAGCGGGAGCAGCCTCACTCATCTAAAAAGAGCACTGAACATCGTGCAACTCAAAAGCAGAGTGTGTCCTCCCGTGCTCCCCCACGTAAATCTCGGGGACACGGAGGGCACGCTCAAACCCAGCAGCCTTCGAGGGGTAGGACGGATCTGCGGACCGTGATTACCGCCAAGAAGGCTGCTGGGAAGAAATCCTGACGTCCGAGGGCTCAGGATATATGAGGGTAGTCCCCCCCGAAGTGCAGCGGTCAACACCTCTCTTTACGGTGCCCGTCTCTCTTCGGTACCCTCAGGGGACCGTTCTGCCAACCCTGCCACCTCCGGTGTTTCAGGGCGCAGCGGTCTCCGGCGAGCACATATCTCAAGGACCACCCGGAAACGTAGTGGCCTCGGGATGCCCGCCCCCTCTGAGGAGGGTGTTAGAGCAGTCTGTTCAGTCGTTCCCTGCCGGTGCGCCGTTACAGGGCGACGAACTGACTACTCAACAACAACAAAATCCAGAAGTCAGTCTCGAGAGACTGATACCCCTAGCAGAATCTTTGGCAGCGTGGAAGCTACTGCCGAATGTTTCTCGTTGGGTCCTGCAGACCGTAGGGAAGGGATACCAAATACAGTTTGGTTCTCGCCCACCTCGGTTTATGGGGGTCCTACCCACAGTGGTGGGCCCCGAGCAGGTTCTGGTTATGGAACAAGAAGTGAACACTCTGTTGGAGAAAGGGGCCATAGAATATGTACCTCCCTCCAGCAGGGAAGCCGGGTTTTACAGCCGGTATTTCATAGTTCCAAAAAAGGACGGGGGATTGCGCCCCATTTTAGATCTTCGAGTGCTCAACGAGTCAGTTATGCAGCTCAAGTTCAAAATGTTAACATTGAGACAGATCGTGCCACAGATCAGGTCCGAGGACTGGTTTGTCACGATAGATCTCAAGGACGCATATTTCCATATTTCCATCCGTCCATGTCACTGGAAGTTCCTGAGGTTTGCTTTCGGGGGCAAAGCATACCAATATCGAGTTCTTCCATTCGGTCTAGCTTTATCACCCCGCACTTTCACGAAATGCGTGGATGCAGCTCTGGCGCCTCTGCGCCTCCAGGGTATTCGCATCATGAACTACATCGACGATTGGTTGATTTTAGCTCAGTCGCATCAGTTGGCGGTTCAACATCGAGATGTTGTTCTCGCCCACATGAAGGAGCTGGGGTTACGGCTGAACGCCAAGAAGAGTGTGCTTTCTCCACTACAGAGGACCACTTATCTAGGCGTGGTATGGGATTCAGTGTCGATGCAGGCGCGCCTGTCACCGTCACGTATAGAGTCCATCCTTGCAGCTGTGGAAAGTGTAAAGCTAGGCCAGCTACTCACTGTCAAACAGTTCCAGAGACTGTTGGGTCTCATGGCAGCAGCTTCCAACGTGATACCTTTTGGACTGCTACACATGAGGCCCCTGCAGTGGTGGCTCAGGACCAGGGGGTTTTCCCCGAGGGGCAACCCATTTCGCACAATCAAGGTCACGCGGCGATGCCTACGTGCCTTGGTTATGTGGAAGAAACCCTGATTCCTGTCCCAAGGCCCAGTGCTGGGAGCTCCTTGTCGTCGCAAACTGCTAACGACGGATGCTTCCCTCACGGGCTGGGGAGCGATCCTGGAGGGTCGCTCATCTCAAGGTCTGTGGGAAGACCATCATCATTCCTGGCATATCAATCGCCTAGAGATGTTAGCTGTCTTCCGGGCTCTGAGGAGCTTTATCACAGATCTCAGGGGGCACCATGTGCTAGTACATACGGACAACACTTCGGTAGTCGCCTATATCAACCATCAAGGGGGTTTGCGCTCACGCCCATTATGCAATCTGGCACGCCATATCCTCTTGTGGTCCCAGGGGAAGTTGCTGTCCCTCAGGGCAGCTTACATCCCCGGGGTCCAGAACATTGGAGTAGACACTCTGTCGAGACAGGGGCTGAGGCCCGGGGAATGGAGGCTCCACACCGAGGTGGTGGAGCTGATATGGAGGGAGTTTGGCCAAGCACAAGTGGATCTGTTTGCGTCTCGAGAGACGTCTCACTGTCCACTTTGGTTCTCCCTCACGCATCCAGCTCCTCTGGGACTGGATGCTATGGTGCAGACGTGGCCGAGGCTGCGTCTGTACGCTTTTCCCCCAGTCGCTCTGCTCCCGGGAGTTCTGGAGAGAGTTCGCAGGGACCGGGTTTGCCTGCTTCTTGTAGCCCCGCGCTGGCCGGGCAGAGTATGGTTTCCCGATTTAGTGTCGCTCCTCGACGGGCCTCCTCTGGAGCTACCCGTCAGGAGGGACCTTCTGTCCCAGGCGGAGGGCTTGATATTTCACCCTCGGCCAGAACTGTGGAACCTGTGGGCTTGGCCTCTGAGGGGGCCCAGCTCATAGAGTCAGGTCTCTCAACTGAGGTTGTGGAGACCATTCTACAGTCCAGAGCTCCCTCCACGAGGAAACTTTATGCCCTGAAGTGGAGAGTCTTCACTTCATGGTGTAGTGACCGTCGGCTGGACCCAGTTAACTGCCCAATTGGTACAGTGCTGGAGTTCCTGCAGGATCGGTTCACTGCAGGTCTGACCCCGTCCACTTTAAAGGTTTATGTGGCGGCCATAGGTGCTTACCACATTCCTTTGGGTGGAATGACTGTGGGGAAAGACCCTCTGGTATCTCGTTTCCTTCGTGGCACCTGGAGGCTGAGGCCTGCAGTTCGCTCTAGGGCGCCTCCATGGGATCTGTCCATTGCTCTGCAAGGCCTTTCCCTGGCCCCCTTTGAGCCTATAGAGGAGGTTCCTGAGAAGTTTCTCACTTTAAAAACTATATTCCTTCTAGCTATTTCCTCTCTTAAGAGGATAGGGGACCTCCAAGCGTTGTCGGTAGCCCCGTCATGCTTGGAGTTTGCTCCTGGTATGGTGAAAGCCTTTCTTCACCCTCGTCCAGGTTATATCCCCAAGGTCCCCACTAACGTGGCCAGACCTATCGTACTGCAGGCCTTCTGTCCTCCTCCCTTCCAGAATGCGGACCAGGAGACTAATAATTTGCTCTGCCCAGTCCGGGCATTAGATGCGTATGTCCACAGAGCTGCCCTGTGGTGTAAAAGTGACCAGTTATTTGTGTGCTTTGTGTCCCCTAACAAGGGATCCCCGGTATCTAAGCAAAGGATGAGCAAGTGGGTGGTTGAGGCCATTTCGCTTGCTTATGAGGCAGCCGGTCAGCCTTCTCCTATGGCTGTCCGGTCGCACTCGACTAGGAGTATGGCGGCCTCCAAGGCCCTTATTTCCGGAGTGTCCTTACAGGACGTTTGTGATGCGGCAGGCTGGTCCTCACCGCACACTTTCGTCAGGTTTTACTCTCTGGACCTGGACTCTGCTCCAGGGTCCCATGTTCTGTCTTCCTAGTGCTGCTCTTTTATGATTTCACACAGGACAGACACTTGTAGCTATGGTGGCGTTGGTATAGACGTTCCCATAGCGTCATTCTTCGACGCAACGGGAGTTCCCTTGAAAGGGAACGCCTCGGTTACGACTGTAACCTCGGTTCCCTGAAGAGGGAACGAGCGTTGCGTCACCCTGCCATATCTCCTTCATGCCTGTCAGCTGCTACTTCAGACTCTATTCGAAGCTGGCGCTCTCTGTTTTCGAACAGGCTTTATAGTTTCCTGGTACGTGACGTCACCCCGCCTCTGACGCTCCGCCACGCCATTGGGCTGATTTTACATGTGCTTCAAGACATCATCACGCAAAGCGTTCCCATAGCGTCATTCTTCGACGCAACGCTCGTTCCCTCTTCAGGGAACCGAGGTTACAGTCGTAACCGAGGCGTTTTTTCTACTTATTAGAAATTAGGTGTTTATGGGCCTCTGAAGTAGTAAAATGTGACATAACTCCAAAATGCTACAGTAAAATGTTTTGATATGAGGTGTGCATACCGTATGGGACGTCCCCTATAAGAAATGGCCATTAGTTTTTTCTACTTATTAGAAATGAGGTCTTTATAGGCCTCTAAAGTAGTAAAATGTGACAAAACTCCAAAACGCTACAGTAAAATGCTTTGATATAAGGTGTGCATACTGTATGGGACGTCCCCTATAAGAACTGACCATTAGTTTTTTCTACTTATTAGAAATGAGGTCTTTATAGGCCTCTGAAGTAGTGAAATGTGACAAAACTCCAAAATGATACAGTAAAATGCTTTGATATGAGGTGTGCATACTGTATGGGACGTCCCCTATAAGAACTGACCATTCGTTTTTTCTACTTATTAGAAATGAGGTCTTTATAGGCCTCTGAAGTAGTAAAATGTTACAAAACTCCAAAATGCTACAGTAAAATGTATTGATATGAGGTGTGCATACTGCATGGGACGTCCCCTATAAGAAATGGCCATTAGTTTTTTCTACTTATTATAAATAAGGTCTTTATAGGCCTCTGAAGTAGTAAAATGGGAAATAACTCCAAAATGCTGCAGTAAAATGCTTTGATAGGAGGTGTGCATACTGTATGGGACGTCCCCTGTAAAAACTGACCAATCCTTTTTCTACTTATTAGAAATTAGGTTTTTATAGGCCTCTAAAGTAATAAAATGTGACAAAACTCCAAAATGCTACAGTAAAATGTATTGATATGAGGTGTGCATACTGTATGGAACGTCCCCTATAAGAAATGGCCATTAGTTTTTTCTACTTATTAGAAATAAGGTCTTTATAGGCCTCTGAAGTAGTAAAATGTGAAATAACTCCAAAATGCTGCAGTAAAATGTTTTGATATGAGGCGTGCATACTGTATGGGACGTCCCCTATAAGAAATGGCCATTAGTTTTTTCTACTTATTAGAAATAAGGTCTTTATGGGCCTCTGAAGTAGTAAAATGTGAAATAACTCCAAAATGCTGCAGTAAAATGTTTTGATATGAGGTGTGCATACTGTATGGGACGTCCCCTATAAGAACTGACCATTAGTTTTTTCTACTTATTAGAAATGAGGTCTTTAAAGGCCTCTAAAGTAGTAAAATGTGACAAAACTCCAAAACGCTACAGTAAAATGTTTTGATATGAGGCGTGCATACTGTATGGGACGTCCCCTATAAGAAATGGCCATTAGTTTTTTCTACTTATTAGAAATGAGGTCTTTAAAGGCCTCTAAATTAGTCAAATGTGACAAAACTCCAAAACGCTACAGTAAAATGTTTTGATATGAGGCATGCATACTGTATGGGACGTCCCCTATAAGAAATGGCCATTAGTTTTTTCTACTTATTAGAAATGAGGTCTTTAAAGGCCTCTAAAGTAGTAAAATGTGACAAAACTCCAAAATGCTGCAGTAAAATGTTTTGATATGAGGTGTGCATACTGTATGGGGTGTCCCCTATAAGAAATGGCCATTAGTTTTTTCTACTTATTAGAAATGAGGTCTTTAAAGGCCTCTAAAGTAGTAAAATGTGACAAAACTCCAAAACGCTACAGTAAAATGCTTTGATATGAGGTGTGCATACTGTATGGGACGTCCCCTATAAGAACTGACCATTCGTTTTTTCTACCTATTAGAAATGAGGTGTTTATGGGCCTCTGAAGTTGTAAAATTTGACAAAACTCCAAAATGCTGCTGTAAAATGTTTTGATATGAGGCGTGCATACTGTATGGGACGTCCCCTATAAGAACTTACCATTAGTTTTTTTCTACTTATTAGAAATAAGGTCTTTATGTGCCTCTGGAGTAGTAAAATGTGAAATAACTCCAAAATGCTGCAGTAAAATGTATTGATATGAGGTGTGCATACTGTATGGGACGTCCCCTATAAGAAAGGGCCATTACTTTTTTCTACTTATTAGAAATGAGGTCCTTATAGGCCTCTGAAGTAGTAAAATGTGAAATAACTCCAAAATGCTGCAGTAAAATATTTTGATATGAGGTGTGCATACTGAATGGGACGTCCCCTATAAGAACTGACCATTAGTTTTTTCTACTTATTTGAAATAAGGTCTTTATAGGTCTCTGAAGTAGTAAAATGTGACAAAACTCCAAAATGCTGCAGTAAAATGTTTTGATATGAGGTGTGCATACCGTATGGGACGTCCCCTATAAGAACTGACCATTCGTTTTTTCTACTTATTAGAAATGAGGTCTTTAAAGGCCTCTAAAGTAGTAAAATGTGACAAAACTCCAAAATGCTGCAGTAAAATGTTTTGATATGAGGTGTGCATACTGTATGGGGTGTCCCCTATAAGAAATGGCCATTAGTTTTTTCTACTTATTAGAAATGAGGTCTTTAAAGGCCTCTAAAGTAGTAAAATGTGACAAAACTCCAAAACGCTACAGTAAAATGCTTTGATATGAGGTGTGCATACTGTATGGGACGTCCCCTATAAGAACTGACCATTAGTTTTTTCTACCTATTAGAAATGAGGTGTTTATGGGCCTCTGAAGTTGTAAAATTTGACAAAACTCCAAAATGCTGCTGTAAAATGCTTTGATATGAGGTGTGCATACTGTATGGGACGTCCCCTTTAAGAACTGACCATTAGTTTTTTTCTACTTATTAGAAATAAGGTCTTTATGTGCCTCTGGAGTAGTAAAATGTGAAATAACTCCAAAATGCTGCAGTAAAATGTATTGATATGAGGTGTGCATACTGTATGGGACGTCCCCTATAAGAAAGGGCCATTACTTTTTTCTACTTATTAGAAATGAGGTCCTTATAGGCCTCTGAAGTAGTAAAATGTGAAATAACTCCAAAATGCTGCAGTAAAATATTTTGATATGAGGTGTGCATACTGTATGGGACGTCCCCTATAAGAACTGACCATTAGTTTTTTCTACTTATTTGAAATAAGGTCTTTATAGGTCTCTGAAGTAGTAAAATGTGACAAAACTCCAAAATGCTGCAGTAAAATATTTTGATATGAGGTGTGCATACTGTATGGGACGTCCCCTATAAGAACTGACCATTAGTTTTTTCTACTTATTTGAAATAAGGTCTTTATAGGTCTCTGAAGTAGTAAAATGTGACAAAACTCCAAAATGCTGCAGTAAAATGTTTTGATATGAGGTGTGCATACCGTATGGGACGTCCCCTATAAGAACTGACCATTAGTTTTTTCTACTTATTAGAAATGAGGTCTTTATAGGCCTCTGAAGTCGAATAAATTGACGTATCTCCAAAATGCTACAGTAAAATGTGACATTGAATTTCAGAAACTTTTAATGTAGTAAAAAATATGAAAACAAAAAAGATGTATTTAGAAAGAATGTATACTTTATTTTACTGCTTTTTTTTGCAAATAATTATGTTGTAAACCTCTACATAAAAATTCTCTAGATGTGACCTATAAAGAAAAAAAAAACATTAGTCAAAGAAATACACAACTTCCAAAGACAACATGAGTGTAAATTAAAAGGATAACAGAGTAAAGTACAAAAACTCTCAAAATACGGCATCTTATTATATCGTCTCTCACAGATAGATAGATAGATAGATAGATAGATAGATAGATAGATAGATAGATAGATAGATAGATAGATAGATAGATAGATGAAGAAAAAGATAGAAAAAAGAAAAAAGAAAGAGAGAGAGAGAAAAGAAAGAAAAAAGATAGATAGATAGATAGATAGATAGATGAAGAAAAAGATAGAAAAAAGAAGACAAAAAGAAAAGAGAAAGAGAAAAAAAGAAAGAGAAAAAAAGAAAGAAAAAGATAGATAGATAAGAAAAAGATAGAAAAAAGAAAGAAAGAAAGAAAGAAAGAAAGAGAGAGAGAAAAGAAAGAAAAAAGATAGATAGATAGATAGATAGATAGATAGATAGATAGATAGATAGATAGATAGATAGATAGATAGATAGATAGAAAAAGAAAAAAGAAAGAGAGAGAGAAAGAGAAAAAAGATAAAGAGAGAGAGAGAGAGAGAGAGAGAGAGAGAGAGAGAGAGAGAGAGAGAGAGAGAGAGAGAGAGAGAGAGAGAGAGAGAGAGAGAGAGAGAGAGAGAGAGATCTGGGCAACTCAAGCGCTCTGAAAGCGCGTTCTCTCTGCTGTTACTGAAATTACCGTATTCACAGTAATAGGCGCACACGTTTTTTTTTTTTTGGCGGCTGGCTTGACCGTGTATTTTCAAACCACGGCTGGCTTGACCGCAGTGCTGTCTTCACTTCATCAGCACCATACACACCTGAAGAACAAACACAAACAGTTAGGCTAGCTACTGAAACTTATAAAACACTGATCAGTGGAAATCTCTTGTGATTTGCGGTAGATTACATTAAAATTAATGAATGTTGTTATATAATAACATTACAAAATAGCCTAAAGCAAATATCAGGGTTGCAAATAAATAGGAGTGTAAAAAAAAATATTTACTAGGCCTATATCTGGCTTCAACAACTGTGACCAATGCAACAGTTGAAAACATGGACACTGTCTACATTAAATATTACTGTGCGCTGCCTGTGACTAAAGATATGTAATCATTGGTTTTTAACAATATACAAAAAGATGCGGTACATCTTGATAAGTGATCACGGTATGTAATGTAAACTCAGCAGGAAAAATAAAGTATGGAAAAGAAAATGCGCATAGAAATACGAAACCTAAAGTGCTGCAACTATGTTGAAAAAACGGACTTACCCATCGCGAAAAATGGGAAAAGAACAAGTTTAAGTGCGCTCTTCATGTTGATGTAAAGTTGCGTGAAGATGATCCGTAGAGTTATTAAAGTCCTGTGAGTGTTCGTCAGAGATCCGTTTCTAAACCGCGCCCTCAAACTATTAAAACCCGATCGCCTTGAAACCCGATTAAAAAAAAGCGAAAAGTAGTGATGTGACTAGTGATGTGACATTTGAACCGAGGCGTCGGAGCTTGTGTTGAGAAAAAATGGGCGTTCCAGATGAAGCCGCGATTCGAGCAAAGAGTAGAAGCCCAAGAGGCGAAACTCTGTTGTGTTATGGGTAACAGTCTGTAGATGGCGCTGCGGAGGCGCGTCCGCCATTATGGACTGAAAGCTGCTGAAATCGTTAGCGCCAGTCAATGGCAAAATCCATTTTAGTAGGTGTTTATAGTTCATGTGTGCACTTGCTAGATTGCACATCTTTTTTGTACCTTTCCGCCTGTAATAGGGTATATGTCGAACGCCGCATTACGAAACCGGAAAACAGAACGCATCGCTTCCGGTTCAGGTCTTTTGTATGTGCTTCATGCATTTTTTTACTGTTTTACTCAAGATAACTTAAAAGGAGCGAGCAAAGATGATCATAACCAATGTCCCTCGCATGTGAAGATCGATATTTAAAAGTAAAAAAAAAAAAAAATCTTCACACTAACGTTTAGATATTTAAATAGAATAAAAAGCTAATAACAAAGTGAGATAGGTAGGGTAGCTGATTACCTTAAAATTCCATAGATATCGGCATCAGTTCATACGGCTGTTAACACTTTCTATGACAAGCGGATGCGATGAGACCAGGTTTCCGGTTTCGTCATGCGACGTTCGACATATACCCTATAGGACATTCATAGATAGTTTTTTTTCTTGCCATTGAAACGTTCACTGTGTGCACTTTCACTGAAGATGTTGAAAAAACAAGTTGTTAATATTTTTGTGATATTCTATGTAAAATATTAACTGTCTTTAGAAATGTTCATTTATAATTTATAATTTTTTCAAATCATATATATGGTGATGTTCACTAATTTCAAAATCAACATTGAATACATATCTTATTACTTATATCTAATTACTGTGTCTGCCTATAGCCTAGCCTATATTATTTCATGAATTTCTGTTAGTCATATAACAAGGAAAATGCATAATAGAACATAAATATTGATAGATTAAAGTTTTGCAGTAATTTTATAATTGTATCTTTGCAAACCGTAAGTGTTAGGCTATAAGCCGATTCGGTGGGGGACGTACCCTTACTAAAAAGTACTATAGGAATCTTATAGTATTTTGGGACAAAATATTATAGTAATCTTATAGGAATACTATAGTAATTTGGGACATACTACAGAAGTATGATAAGACTACTATAAAAATACTATAGCAGCTTTAAAATATTATAGAGCTATTACAGAACATCACAGAAGTATGTTATGGTCTGTAATGCCTCTATAATATCCTAGAGCCGCTATAGAATTTCTATAGTAGTCTTATAGTACTTCTATAGTAATATTTTGTCCCAAAATACTATTTTCCTAAGGGTAATTAGGCCATGCATAACCAACACATAGACGAATATTTTCTGTCATTTAACGTCATTTAACGTCGGTCATCCTCATTAATGTATTTTAAATTGTTTTCATATTTAGATATGACGGCCAGAAAAAATTAAGTTATGTTAAGTTTTTGTTATGTCAAGTTTTTCAGTGCCATTGACTCCCATTATTTTTCGGCGTTTTCCTTCAGTTTTCAGTCCATAATGGCGGCCGCGCCGTCACGTCATGGGGGCAACTGTTGCTATGGAGCGTTCTATTGAGTTTCGCCTCTTGGGCTTCTATACATGAATATCAGATGATGTCACCAACGTCTTCTCACTGACGTCACTCACTTCTAAAACTTGTCTGTCGCCATGATCCTTCACCGCGACAGCCCTGCTGGTTTCTTATTGGCTATTTTGACAGGACTGACGTAATCACAGTCTTTTTAGTCTTCGATTTAAAATCCTAAATATCAAACATGTTTGAACTTGAACTTATTTTTTATGATAATACTGGTGAATTCAATTTTTGTTATATTGTGAATTTACTAAAAAATATTTTTCCACGAATAAAAAACTAATTTTACTCATTTTAAAAATAGAAATAGGCCACTACTTGTATACATTAAAAGAAACAATAAATAATAAAGCGAAAAAAAAAACTAAATAATTTTAAAGCCTTAAATCTAATCTTTGAATAATTTGTAACTCCTTGTACTTATTTGTGATTATCTGAATTTCTCTCTGCTTTCTCTTTTTTCTTTTCTATCACATTTGTTTATTATTATATTTAATTTTATGTTATTGGGATGTTATTGCCCTGGTATGTTCATTGTTCAAAAGATTGCAAAAAAAGTGTATTTTTAATGAGTTTGAGTTTCTTTCTTCCGCTGAACACAAAATATATTTTGAATAATGTTGCTAATCAAACAGTTTATGAACCCTATTGACTTCCTTTTTTTTAATTAACATTTTGCCAGTAACATTTGACAATTGAAAACATAGTATTATATTCCAACAAAAGTTAGCCTTTAACAATGAATAAGAACAAACAATCTGTTACGAGGGATTTAGAATAACAGAATAAATAAATAATAATAATTTAAAAAATCCAGATAAAACATCAAATAAAATAATAAAATACAATAACAATTAAATCAAAGATTAAATAATAATAATACAAAGACAAAAAATAAATAAATAAATAAATAAATAAATAAATAAATAAATAAATAAATACTTTTGTTTACTCAAGTAGGGGGTAGGAAAGCTCATCTAAAGATTATATCTCAATTTACAGGTGATTCAAAACCTTATTTAAAATCTGGTATGTTTTAACTGCTTTTTTGTTTTGATTTAATTTACAGAGGGATTCAGCTAAACTTTTTAATTCAGAGCAAAATGCAATAAAATTTGGGTTTGAAGCTGTATAGCTTTACACCTATGAATATAACCTTTTCCAAGCAAGCACAGGATTTTAATAGCAGTATTTAAAGGAACAGAACCAGTGTTACATGACAAAAACAGGACCACTTCTTCAGTGATGTCAATAAGGTTATTAAATGATGTAAAGATCAACATTGAAATCTCATTACTGTAAAGGGACATTTAAAAAACAAATGAATCACTGATTCATTTTCAGATCTACAAAAAGAGCATTCTGGGTGAATATCCATAAATTTAGATAACAATAACTTGCAGGGGTAAAAATTATGAAGGGTTTTAAGGTGAATTTATTTGATTTTGTTTGGTATCACAAACTTATTGTGAATAGACCATATGTTAGATAAAGATAAAGAAAGATATATCTGTTTTCAGACACTGCTTTAGGAGAAATACTACTTATAGAGAGTATTGTTCTTCTGATATGAATATTATTGCATTTTTTATCTAACAAGTCAATACCATCTATCATTAATCGAGGAATGTCTTCCTTTAAAGGAGAGATTTGTAAGGATGATTTGATAAGCTGTAGAAGTTTAGGCGAAATACCATTGATTATTCTCAAAAATTCTCTTTGAGTAATATTAATACTGTTTGTGTTTGTCCCATCTGTGTTTATAAATTTTGAAACACATATTATATTCTTTTCTACACATTCTTTATTAAATATTGTCCTGTTTTTATTTAGAATATATTGATTATTCCATACAATCCAGTGCTTGCTTGTGAAAATCTGATAAATGGATAGGTAATTTATTAAAATGACAACTTAGCAAAAACTTTAAACCACCACAGCAGTTAAATAATAAATTTGGTATGAAAAACCAGGGAGGAGCATTTCCTCCAAGCATACATTGTTTGACCCAGTTGATTTTAAACACCTGACTGAGAGTTGTGAAGTCAATAGCATTAAAGCCTCCCTCAGCATGGTCTCTAATCATTGTTTTCCTTTTGATGTATTCAGTCTTGTTTTCCCAAATAAATTTAAATAAGAGAGAGTCAATTGACGTTGCTGTTCTTTTGTCCACATATAACGATAAAGCCGGGTACACCAATCTTGAGATTCCTTCCGCTTTTGAAAGCAATGTTCTTCCTTGTATAGTTAAGTCCCTTTGAAGCCATCTGTTAAAAATGTTTTTTGTTTCCCATTGACTTCCATACATAGAGTTTTTATGGAAGTCAATGGGGATCAGCAAATGTTTGGTTTGGAACAACTTACGGGTGAGAAAATGATGACAGCATTATAAACAGATCTTAATTCATAAACATTTAATTTCAAACACCAGTTTCATATATCGCAGTGCCTGCCTTTATATTTTGAAGCATATTTCTTGTGAATTATGAATTGACTGTCTGTTAAATGGCGCCTCACTGTGGCCAAACCACGAACAACAACAGTCACTGTAACCAACTTTGAAATGAGCAAAGTGCTATGTTTAATAGTTTTTAGTTTTCAATGAACAGATTGCAAAGCTACAATAGGAGATAAAATAATGTGAAAAGGTTATCAGGCAGAGGAGCAAAGAGAGCGACTGGTGAATTAAACACGATGACAGACACTGGAGCGCCAACTAGTGGAGGAGCGAGGAAACAACTCATCCTCTGCAGTTTCCTTAAAACTGATGCTTAACATGTTCTTATAATACACATTCACACACTGAGAATGAATTAATACAGTATCAATATTCTCCCACAAACTAAATAATGGAAGTTGATTGTGTAATTCTAATACAAACATTTTTTAAAAAGTTTTCTGATCGTTGTGATCCTTTCCTTTCCTCCTGTCTTTGTAATGTATTATTGCATTTTATAAAACCTTTTTTTTTCTTTCTTCATTATCAGTGTATTTTTCTACATTGTACCAGTCTAATGTGTTTATTCTGACCAACTTTCATCTCTGACATTCATGATTTTCTAATCTCCCTCTGCACAGCTCACTCAAATATTCTGGTTATTGGTGATTTCAACATACACGTGGACTCCCATAACTGTAAACTGGCCTCAAATTTCAAACAAACCTTGGATTGTCTTAACCTCCAACAGCTTGTGGATGCCCCCACACACAATAGGGGGCATACACTGGACCTTGTCATTACAGACTCCCTCTCAGTTTCAGGCCTTCAGGTGTATGACGTGGGTGTCTCCGATCACCTGGCGGTTACATTTGAAGTCCCAATATTAGTTCCTCCCACCAAATCAAAACGCCATATTACCTTCAGAAACATCAAGAACTTGGACGCCACCTCCCTCAGTCAACATCTCCAGCATCTCTCCCCCTCTCCTCACTCATCAGCTGACGACTTAATGGACTACTACAACACCAGCCTCACCTCTATTCTGGATTGTCTTGCTCCATTAAAAACCCGGACAGTCACGTTTACCCGCTCTGCCCCCTGGTTTACAAACGAGCTGAGAGGGATGAAGAGGTCTGGCCGTGTCCTGGAGCGTGCCTGCAAAACATCTGACCTGACGGTGCATAAGTTGGCCTACCGGGAACATCGTAGGGCTTATGCCAAAGCACTCTCCAAGGCTAGGTCAGAACACTACTCAACACTTATAAACAACAACCCAGGTAACTCCAAAAAACTGTTCTCCACAATAAATCACATCATCAAACCACAGATCACCTCATTCTACAGTCCAACCGATATAAATTGCAACCGGTTTCTTGATTTTTTTACATCAAAAACTGACATTATTCGCTCTTCATTTCCACTTCTAAATAGCACTTCACTAGACCTGCCCGCAACACCCATCGCTCAAACCCTATCACAACTGTCCCCCACAACGCAGCAGGAGGTCGAGAACATCATCTGTAAATCCAAAACATCCACTTGCCGCCTTGATCCCCTCCCATCTCCTCTGCTTAAAACTCACACTAACTCTATCAGTTCCCTCATAACCAAAATAATAAACATGTCCGTAGAGACAGGCTATGTTCCCACCTCCCTCAAAACTGCTCTCATCAAACCCCTCCTCAAAAAACCCACCCTGGACCCTACACCACTGTCGAATTACAGACCAATTTCTAATCTCCCATTCATTTCCAAACTCCTGGAAAAAGTTGTTTCCACCCAGCTCCATAATCATCTCAAATCCAACAGGCTATATGAGAAATTTCAATCTGGTTTTCGTCCCTCCCACAGCACAGAAACAGCTCTTATCAGAGTCACCAGCGATTTGCTGATGGCTTCTGATTCCGGTTCCACATCCCTCCTCATTTTTCTCGACCTCTCTGCTGCGTTTGACACTGTAGACCATCACATTCTCCTGCACCGACTTCAGCACTACACAGGTCTCTCTGGTACTGCCCTGAAATGGTTTCACTCCTACCTCACTGATAGAACCGAGTATGTAGCTCTGGGGGATGTAAAATCCAGACCCCACACTGTCACCTGTGGGGTCCCCCAGGGCTCCGTACTCGGTCCAACCCTCTTCACCATTTACATGCTCCCCTTGGGTCGTGTCGTCAGCAGGCATGGAGTTAATTTCCATTGCTATGCTGACGACACACAACTCTACCTTCAAGTCACTCCCTTTAGCTCCCCCTCTGCCACGGCTGCCCGCCTTAGCTCCTGCCTGGAGGAGATAAAGGCGTGGATGAGTCAAAACTTCCTGCAGCTAAATGGCTCCAAAACAGAGGCCATTCAAACTGGAACCGTTCATCAACTCCGCTCCTCTCCAATCACCACTGTTTCACTCTTTGGACACACCACTCCCTTCTCTCCCTCTGTTACTAACCTAGGGGTAAAATTTGACCCCCACCTTTCCTTTGACAGTCATGTCACCTCCATTTGCAAAACTGCATTCTTTCACCTCCGCAATATTTCCAAACTGCGCCCCTCCCTTTCCCTTTCTGCTGCAGAGAAGCTCATCCATGCTTTTGTCTCCTCCAGGCTGGACTACTGTAATGCACTCCTCATCGGGATTCCTGGCAGGAGCCTTCAAAAGCTCCAGTATGTTCAGAACAGCGCTGCCAGGGTCCTGATGAGGGTGCGAAAACATGAGCACATCACCCCCATCCTCCGTTCACTGCACTGGCTCCCCATTCAGTCCCGTATAGAATATAAGGTCCTCCTTCATACCCATCACTGTCTGCACGGTGCGGCCCCCACTTACCTCACTGAGTTGCTCACACCAAATTCATCAACTAGAACCCGGTCAGGCCAACAGCACCGTCTGGTCATGCCCAGGACACGGCTCAAAACAATGGGCGACAGGGCCTTTCAAGTCGCTGCTCCCTGCCTGTGGAACGCCCTCCCAGACCACCTCAGGTCCCCGCAGACAGTGGACACATTCAAAAAAGGACTAAAAACCCACCTTTTTACACAGGCTTATTTTAACAGCTAATGCTTGTTTTTAGTCCCGTCTTTTAACATGTTGTGTTTTTATTGTATACTGTATTGTTTTTAATTATGTTGTACTGTAGCACTTTGAGATTTGGTGTCAAATGTAAAGTGCTTTATAAATAAAATTTATTATTATTATTATTAACTTTATTATTCCTTTACACACAAGTGTGACTTTCTGAAGAACCAAAATGGTGTTTCTCCAGTTTTCCAGTCTGGGAGGATCAGGATGAGCATAAAGCAGACAACAGCCTCAAGATTTGTGTTTTTGTGGTTTATTTTGATTATTTTATTCAGTAAAGCATGAAGTGAACGCTGTGTGTCCGGCTCAAATCAGTAAACACAAAAGATTCAAGCTGAAGCTTCTCTAATAAAATGAAATAAAAGAACAATCAGAAATCAATAATTTCACACAACAGTGAAAATCATCAACAGAGAATCAGAGTTTATAATTTCACATTCACATCTGATCTGAGAGACACAGATGGGCAGATTCACTTCAGATAATACAAAATATAGATTGATAAAAATATAAGTGCAATTATGTATCATAAAAAAGACTGATTACAATATAAGCAAATAGAGTAAGGCCAAATAATACTAGAGTAATATAAATGTGCAGATAATTCCTGCAATAACAGAGTTTCACACAGAGATTAACAGTCAAAGTCACACTGAAGCTTCTTCAATTAAACTGTTTCTAGAAACTTCTAGAAGTGAAGAGACTGTTAAAGCATCTAAAGCCCAGGATTAAACATGCTTGTTATATAAAAACACACATTAGTCCGAGAAATACTGGTTTAGCACACACACATTCTTCTTATATAGTCTATACATGACATTTCTCATCAGAGATTTTGTCTAATAGATGCAGAAACAAACTGGATTATACAGTGTGTATTATACGCCATGAGTAACAGATGAAATGTGAGATTTTGATTAGATGTACTTTAGAGGATCAAATAAAGATGAGAGTTAGTCTAAAGATCAGTGTGAAGAACATAGTAAATGAAATGTGTCTGTGTTATCCTGTTGTTTAACATCACAACATCACACACACACACACAGCTAGATCTCCTTCATACGGGGTTTAAAGACTCACACGAGGAGAAATCTGATTTTGAAGGGTTTTGAATGTTGATAATGTCACAGTCCGGAGTCAACAGTGCACTGTTGTCAAAGGCTTCATCTCCTCTGGGTTATTTCTATTATCAGTGGATTCTGAAAGAAAAAACACCAGACAGATCATGTTAAAGGAAAGCTTTGCTTTTATATATATAGAAAGGAAGAGTTGATTTTGCATGTATTATTTGCATTTATATTTCTTAATATTAACACAATCATGCACAATTACACACACATTGACAGAGTCTGTTCTGACAGAAATCATAAAGTGTCATCATACAAACTCAGTCTTTCATCTAAATGTCTGACAGGGTTGATCTAAAATAAGATCGTAATTATACTGACATATTTGATTCACTCACCAGAGACTTCGACCCTGAATAATTTGATTTTTCCTTCTCCAGTTATGTTTAGCATATTTCTAGTATTTATTTCTAGCATATAAATTCCAGCATCTGTGGGTCTGATCTCATTGATGGTCAGTGATCCGGTCTGATGATCCAGCTCCAGTCTGCCTTGGAATATTTCATCAGAAAATGGTGAGATTCCTGTCTCCTGAGTCACTCTTGTGATTTCAGCTAACGGAGTGTATCCAAACTTCCACTGCATCCGTTCATCTTTCTGTATGTCAGTAACATAAGTCTCCAGAGTGACAGATCCTCCCTCCTTCACTGACTTGGTCTCTTGTACTGTCTGATCTACACATACAGAGAAACACAGAACAGAAATCAGAAAAAGAAAACCAAGTAGTGAAAGCAACATGGATAAATTCCTCCAGACCTAAAAACCTCAAATGTACTCATTTTATCAATAAAATGAATGTAATTTCTCATTATATAAACAACTAACTGATGGTGTAAATCTCTAAACAAGTCAAATGGCCTCAGTTCTCATGTGTGTGTGATGTGTGTGTTGGACCAATCATATTCTCTGATTCATGTGTGATCATCAGCATCAACACATCAGTGTTTAATTGTGTTTATGCCAGGAAACAATATCATTTTTATTGAATATCATGTTTCATTGTGGTTTGTTTTACGTTCCTCTTTGTTTTCTCTTCTTATTGTTCCAGTAATAATGGTTTATTCTGATTAACTCTACACTTTATATATTTATAGTGTTGAGCTTGAGAAACTGCAGATCATTTTTACTTTCTATCAAAAGACTGATGCGATTTGATTCAATAATTTACTTGTGCTAATGTGTTTATGATTAATAATGTCAGATAGTTGTGGAGGTCTTCAGTGGCTCACAAACACACACCATATTGATCAAGTTTAGAGCAAAGTAATTAAAACATTAATCAATACTCATTTGATTTTAAAGTGATTTGAAATTAAACTGTCTTTATATACAGCATAATAGATGACATTATTCTTCAATGCTTGTGCAGAAGACTGTGTATATAAGAAGATATTACCAAATAAACCCATAGTCCTTAATTTAATCAATTCAGCTGATTTAAAATTAAATCAATATTACGTAAAGATTTGAGTTACTCACCAAAGACAGAAACACGGAATCTCTTTATTGAGATCTTTCCCGATCCGATGATCAGTAGTTCATAATCTCCCGTGTCTGTGGGTGTGGTGTTTGTGATGGTCAGAGATCCAGTCTGAGGATTCAGCTCCAGTCTGCCTTTAAATATCTTATCAGGAACATCATATACAGTGACACTATCAGCAGCGCTTTCCCTTTCAGCAATACAAGAGCTTCCAAACATGCACTTTAATTTGCCGTCTTTATGTTCTTTCTTCGGGGTTAGAGTGATATCTTCTCCTTCCATCACTGTCAGTATCCTCAATGTATCAGACCCTTCACATCAGCAAACAGAAACAGAGAAACACAGAACAGACATTAGCTGGAGAAGAAAAGCAATAAAAGCAGAGAGGAATAAAATCAACATGATCATTCACTCCACATCTGACTCCTGCTCAATGACTGATCATTAAACCTGTAAACACTGAATCACACTCACAGCAAAAGACAATATAAACACATTATCTGATATACTTCAACATCATTCATAATCTGTGTTTTACCTGTGTGTTTTGTGTTGTGTTCATCATTAATTAAGTGCTTCTTTTTTAAATAAAAGTATCTGCTAAATGTGTAAATGTTGGGTAGTCAGATAAGGTTTTATTATTCTTTTTTCTTTTATTTTCCCCTCTGACTTTAATCTCAGGATTTGTTTGATATGGTTGAGTTTATTATTTTAGCATCTGTGACCCTGAAGTCATTGCTCTGTATTTCCTATCATTTAAATAAATCTACAACTTCTCTATTAAGAGTTTCCATTTCTTTGGTATGAAGAGCATCATAAACTACTCTGAGCTGGAGCGCTGGTTTAAGATGACCTTTGACCCTGACCAGATGAAGAGTGCACAGAATCTGTGTGAAAGCAGTAAAACACAGTCAGGAGAGCATGGGCCTGTGCTATGAAGGTAGCTGAACAAACTCGGGGTTACAGGATAAGTTTTGAGTTGACAAAACCAAACCGATGCAATCCGGCTATATTGGTATCATGATGCAGCTCATCAACTTTCTCTGTCAACTCGGGCTTGAGACTCACGTCTACTCAGCTCTGAATGTGGACATTGTACATTGTACATCTATTGTTAAAGCTAGTTATAAATACTGTATTTTAACTCAAACCCAGAACCAACACTAACAGAAAACTTCAGGCATTTTATAAAGTGTGGACTAGCTATAAATGTCATTTCCACACAACAATAAAATAGTTATATAAAGTTGTATAAAAATGCATTCAGAGCCCTTCATTCTTAAACAAAACCACAGGCCAGTGCTCTTTAATATCTGTGTATTGATTATGTTTCTTTCTAACCCTGCTTTTATGAGCACAACTACAACACAACACACACATACAAATGTAAAGAGTTTGAAACATGATTATGAACAAACATTTTACACTTAATCTCTACTGTAGCATAATAAAGCTCAGCATTTCTCTTGCTTTATCAACTGTAATACTTACATGCTTTTAGTTCAGAGTTCTTGCGGCGATTGTAAATCACACCAGCAACAGCTGTAGATACAACTGCATACGCCAGCAGAACAACAACACCAACAACAATCCCTGCTATAGCACCTGTAGACAGAGCTGGATGTGTAATGATAAAGAGAGAGTCATCAGTGTGAGTGAATCTGTCAGTCTGATCCATTTAAATATGAATCTGATTCTGTTGAAGGTGAATCATAAATGAGCCTCTAATGTAATTTCAGATATCATGATTCTCCTTTTCACTGTGTTCATCTTCTGTATTACTGTGTTACAGCAGGAGTTTGATGTGAACACACGACTGATCTCAATGAAAATAATAGAAGCATTAATGCAGATTAAACCGTTTAAAAACCTTCAGAAACATGCCAACAGTCTTAAAGCATTCACTGCAGATACAGATGAGCTCTGACATTTTATTATCTTAGTTAGGAGTCTGAGAAAATTATAAATACTTGCATTAAAAATAAGAGAAAACATTCAAATGCATGCAATTTTGGTTTGATCATTAGAGTAATGAATTTTATTAATGTTATCAATCATTTAAATACAACTAAAATGTTCATTAAAAAATGTTAGTTAATATAATAATATACCCTTTACAATTATCTTTTGCACCAAAATCTTCAGAACGAATAACAAAATTATAACAGTCTTAAACAGTTAAAGATACAGAGTTTATTTTTAACAATTCAAATTCAGTTTAAATTAGTGCTAATGTGACACTCACACAAATAGGTTTTGTTGAGATTATTATCTTTTGTTTTCTTTCCTTTTATTATAAATTTAAAGGGGCATTCCACCCATTTGAACATTGTTTTTTATTTAAAGTGGGTCATATATGTAGTCGAAATGTAAAATAATTTTTTAATTTGGTGCCTTCGTGACCGAGAAAAGACAAAAAATAACTTCAGAACGCATTTGTATGAAAGACAACAACTCCCACAATGCACCACATTGCACAGCTCCGCAAGCCACTCCCACTAATCCAGAAAGCGCATATCTGCCTATAAGAGAAATCTCTCTTCCGTCTACAAGGCTAGCTACCACCAGAGCTTGAAATTCATTTCACATTCACACAAAATGTCTAGTTAGTTGGCGAACTCATATAGTGCATTACTCCTCGTTTGTATTTCTTTCGAAAAGGTGAATTATTGCATGGTACCTGGATGTTCAGTCAGAACATATGCGGTGCAAAACTAGGATAGTTCTCAACACAAACGTCCGTGTCCTCGTCTGATTCAGAGATTTCGTCCAGGAGAAATTGTCATCGTTGAAATTCTTTGCCGCAGACGGACTCTATCTGTGTGTTCGTAGTTGCATCTTACAGTCTATGAGTTGCATAGTGAGATCACCGGCGCCACCAGTCCGCCCTAACTCGAGCCAGTCCGGGCTCCTCGTCCGCGGCAGGCAGGTCTTCTGCCTCGGCTGCTCTTCGCTATAATGCGGCTTGTAAAGGTAGCCACAAACACCTGATTCAAGCATCAGACTTCCGAAATCCTCTTCTTCTATATCATATTGAGCACTCTCCTCCGCTATTGTCATAACTTTACATCTGTCTCCACAGCGCCTGTTAGCTTAGCTTCCAAACAAGATGGAGGATATTGCTTTCAGTTTCAGAGAGTAAAGTCCCACCCACTGATCTGTAATAGGTCTGTAGTGTGAGCGCGCCCCACCCTGGGAAAGATGAGAAACTAGTGTCTGTAGTCTTAACAGAAATCCCCCCCTCTAAGACTTCCTCCTACAATGACGCAAAATGACGATTTTTGCGTCATTGCAGGAGGAAGTGTAAGAGGTAAATAACAGATTTCTCCCGTCTCAGGGGAAAATGAGAGAGTGTTGCACGACCATTCAATAGTATGACTGGGTTTCTAACATTGCAAAGCTTAATGCAAATGGGTGAAGTGTCCCTTTAACACTATTGAGAGAATGCACAGAAGCGCGCTATGACACGCTGTTTCACAGAACGGACACAAGGTGGCAGTACCTTTCAACCGCGTCACTCTGGGACCCATAGCAAGGCGCAGAGGAAGACAAGCTCATAATCCGGTTGAATGGAAAAGAGCAACTGTTGTCCCGCGTCATCAATTTAACTGTGTAATATTTCCAGAGCACTTCAACCAGGAATATCATTATAGATCTGCTAGCGGACCCCTGGCCGGGACCCGTTACACTAACTTGTGTTTATTTAACTGATTTAACGGTTTATCTCAGAGCTCTCAACTCAATAAGATCATCATCATCATCATCATATTGGCAGAAACATTTACATTTACATTTAGTCATTTAGCAGACGCTTTTATCCAAAGCGACTTACAAATTAGGACTAAATAAGCGAGTCATCTAAAAGAGGCAAAAACAACAACAACGCAAGGAGTGCTCAAAATACGAAGTTCAGACATTATTCAGAGTAGCATAAGCCTGATAAGTGATGTTTCAAAGGGAAAGGATTTTTGTTTTTTTTTTTTTTTTTTTAAGAGGTTAAGTGCTCACGGAAGAAACGATCTACTCACCAGTGACAGTGACAGTGAATCTCTTGAGTACGGTGCGTCTGATGCTGCTGATCTTCAGTTCATAGAGTCCAGAGTCTGTGAATCTGGTGTCTGTGATGGTCAGAGATCCAGTCTGAGGATCCAGCTTCAGTCTGTCGTCAGATGTGGAGAATCGATCGTCTGCTTTATAGATTTCAGCTATTTGAGAGTCTCCAAACGTCCACTGCATTAAATCATCTGTCTGTATCTCAGTAAGACCAGTCTGTAGAGTGACAGAATCTCCCATAATCACTGATAGTGCTGACTTCATTTCACCTGTAACATCAAACACATGAAGATCATTGACAAACACACACTCAGAACATTCCTACAGAAAGTCTGTTAACACATCTCACAATAATAAAGCTCAATTAAATCTCAGTTAAAAAGAGTTGTTTTTGATTCAGTGTATTTTAAGGAATCAAACGAGTGGACTGAACTCACTCATTAAGACAGTGACTTTCTGCCACCTGGTGTCTGTTTTAGTTTCATATTAAACGTAGGCCAATCACTTCATTGATTCCATCATGTCATATGTCTTCAAAATGTAAAACACTTCATAATATTTGTATGCACTTGTAGGCTAATTGCTGTGTAAATGCATCAGTAGCGTAGCCAGAAAAGAGACTCTGGGTGTGCATCTGAAAATCTGGGTGTGCCACTCATTGTCAGATTAGGCCAGCCTTAAAAATATTCTTGTTTGCCGTAACCCGACCGACCCTGTCAATTTAGGACCGACTGTTGTCTGGGCTGGCCTTGTTTTTTATAACAAAAAAGTTATGTTTTTGGGCAAATGTAAAGACCCTTTCACACCAAAAGTGAAATAATAATCCTCAGGCTGAAGGAAATGCAGATTCACGTGTGTACAGTAGAGATAGAGTACATGAGCTAAAGGAGAGGAACAGCTCTGAAAACAAACCTTTCAGCTGCTGTTATTCTGGATGTCAGAAGCAAGTATATTAGTCAATAAAGTGAGATTAAATGCATAAATAATTGTTTTATTTAACATTTAGTTATTGGAGGTTTGCATAGTATTCTGACTCTGCAGTTCACTGATTTTATTCATATTGAGGAATATTGAATCTTTTTTTGTGTGCAAGTGAGATGTGACGCCAAAGCACGCTCACATTTAGTTTAGAACTACAATAACCATCATGTTTTCTCTCTCTCTCTCTCTCTCTCTCTCTCTCTCTCTCTCTCTCTCTCTCGGGACAAGAGAGCTGTCAGTCAATAAATGGGAAAACAAAAGTAACTTGCTTATTTGAAAAACTCAAGTAAAACTCAACTCAACTCAAAACTTACGTAACTCAAGTTACTTGTAATAAGTTACACACAATGGTCGCGGTGTGAGAAGGCAGAATCGCGACACACACCCCTTCCAACCTATGCTTTGCCGACGTGTTTTATTCATATATCAGACACACATAGCGGAACTATAAAGTTTACTCTATTGTTCTCCGTTCAACAGCCACTTACTTTCATGTATTTCGGGAGAAACTGGGGAATTCAGGTGCTGTAAATCCGGCTGACATGACTCTGAACTGCAGCGCTCATCGTTATAGATCAAGATAATTTATAAAGGTTTTTAAACGAAGAATCGGAATATCAGATAGTTGACATGGTAAGCAAGTTTGTGAATATTTTTAAAGGAAAAACGAAATACGAATAGCGATACATCTGTTAGTTATTGTGGCTGAGGTGTGTCTGTCACGTGACAATCATGACGCGTCGCCATGGAAACAAGGGGTCAGGTTAAAATATTTTTAACTTACGCATGAAAGGGTTGATTTAAAAAAAAAAAATTCTAGGTAAACAACAATAGGCCAAGTTTATTAAAAACATTTTTTATTGAGACTATAAAAAATAATTCTGCGTCCATTTTTAGGTGTGCCAGCTGCCACTGTGGGTGGGGGGGCAGCGTTTCATATTTTATTGAAGGTTCCCCGGGCGCCGCCATTGGCTAGCGGACCCCCACCTGCTGTTAGCATCCCATTGACTCCCATTCATTTTGGCCTCACTTTGACGGCGAATAACTGTACATCTGAGGCGTTTAAAGACTCCATTTGTCCATTATTTATTTCTAAAGAAACACAAAAATGTATAAAAGGCTCCATTACCTTGTATCTTACGTTATGGTCCCGTAGAAGCAGTTTTTGTAAAAAAAGGCTAACGATTGCGTCATAACCTGCGACTCTCTGTCGCAAAGTAGAGAATTACCGTATGGACAGGAGGAGAAGCTTGCGGGCAATCGGGGGGACGTGGAGGCAAAATGACAAAGTAATTAATCAGAATACATAGCAAAAGTTTCTCCTGCTCCAGCTCATGGACAGCTCCTACTCACACTCTCCATCTCTGCAAGTTTCGGAAGGGAATGATTCAGATTTCTCTTGGCACAGCTACTAGAAGACAGACGGGTTGCTCACGTCACATCTACGTCATCAAGCTCAGTTTGAGTCTGCGCAGTACACTCAGCCATCAGGAAGTGAGTGCTTCTAATTGACTTCACTTGTCTCCGTTGAATCCTATGGGGTCGCTGTGTCCATTTCTTTTACTGTCTATGGTGGCACCGGCACACCCTGGCACACCCGTGGCTACGCCCCTGAAATACATTAAGATCTCTTCTGTACTGATGGCTCTGATGAAGCTCTGGTTGGATTTTAGTGGTAGGCTAACTGCCCTACAGTCTTATCCTCTAACTGAATTTATCGATGTGGACTAACGTGACGTTCACATTTAATAAGGTTGCCCCTGGACATGAGTTTATGGAGGTATAGGCTAAAGACTACCACCGCTTAATAGAATAAAAAAAAAAAAATTCTGTTGCTGTCAGTATTGTTTTTGGAAATTAGGCTACATTAAAATGCAATGGTCTCGTTTCAAAAGCGTTGGTCAATATGCTTGCGTCGACTTCACTGTAGTTAGCCTATATGTGCCCTGCTTCCTTTCCGTGAGTTCTGACCAAAAAATGGAAAATATCAAGCGCTTCCGTTTCAGAGTCCCTGTTTCATGTTTGTTAGCCCAGGACATTTTACAAATCCAGACCAAACGATGTTCTACGGCCATGTCCGGAATAAAGAGTAGCCTATCCATGTCACACAGACAGTAAGATTTAGGATTTTGACCATATACCTCGCAGTCACAGACCGTATCAACGTCAGTGAGCTATACTTATTGTATTTCGCCACAGGGTGTCACTGTGGCCTCAACCCATCGCCTTCGCTTACTCTGAGCTCGATTGCTATGTCTGAGGTAAACCACGCCCTCCTCATTACTCTACGCAGAAAGAAATGTAGGAAGAAATAAATGAAGAAATAAATAAATGTAAAAATAAATAAATGTAGAAATTAATAAATGTAGAAATAAATAAAAGAATAAATAAATAAATATGGAAAAAATAAATATATACATAAATAAGGAAATAAATGTATGAATAATTATTTATTTTCGTTTTTTTTTGCTTTTCTATGTATATTTATGTATATATTTATTTTATTTTTTTTTACATTTATTTGTTTTTATTTATGTATTTATTTATTTTTATTATTGGCAGCTTTGGAATTCCATAGTCACACACATCAACAACATATGAAGCACAAAGACACGCGCGCATTTCAGACATGATTCTTGGAAGACTCGATGATGGAAAAAACAAAGAATGCGCGGTCGGAAGAGTGTAGGAAAAGGAAAAGAGAATCTGACCCCATGAGGAACCGGACAAGAGTACCACTCGGTCAGGCTTCTATCCTACCGAACAGGTACCCGTGTACAGGGTAGGGGTGGGTATTTACGACAGTGCAAGTATTCCACAGTGACTCTAGGGGTCGTTGACAAAAACACAATTTCTACATAGTATGCCTTTAAGAATAAACAATTAATTTATCTACTTTTGCTGCATACACTCAAAAAAAGTGCTCATGGGCATTCATTGGATGGCCGTAAATCACTCTTTTTAGATCAATTAAAATAATGTACATTCATAAGCGGAAGGTTTTTTTTTTTTTTTTTTTTTGAAGAAATGTAAATTGCCTAGGTTGTACATGTAATGAGAGTGAATTTACTTGGATTAAATTTAAGTTTGTGGCCTGACCCCGCCTACTGCGCATGTCACTGAGAGCTGTGGACTGCATGCAAGGAACTTTTTTTGCCGCCATTCCAGAACTTTCGACGGATAGCCTACTGCTAAAGTTGGGTGAGTAAGACATTTCTAACAATAATGATGTAATTTCTTACCCAGTCACAGTTAAAATAATATTTTTGTCCCCTCTTATGTGCACTTTGTTAGGCGAAGCTGTATTTTATGGTGAAAAAAAAAAAGTTTCTGTTGACAGTGAAAGCATTAATTACCATTAGCTTTAAGTTTGTGAGACGTTACAATTGTCTTTAATTCTGAGGTGTTTTGTTGTGTGTATTGTTCAAACTATCTACAACTTTCTCGAACTCTGACCTTTCCCGTGATCGCTATGGCAACATAGAACAAGCCGGTAACGAACCTCCGGTTTACGTTAGCCTGAAGAGAGATACTGCTATCAGAGAGCCTCAACAAGCCCAAACAACTTGTTTGGGTAATGAGGAGTAGAGTCAGGCCCAAAAAAATCAAGCCCGACCCTACCTGAGCCCGTTGTGTCCGAGCCCGGCCCGACACATAATCATTAACTGTAATTATGAGCCCGAGCCCGATTTAGACCCAACCATTTTTAATACGTGGGCCGTTATAACCAGGGGCAGCGCCAGATAATTTTTTAACATGTGCTGGGGGGGGGGTGCTAGATATATTATATATACTTTTAATAAATGAGCAAAAATTGGCCATCAGAGGTGAGTTAAGTAACACTGATTTAGATGAGGTCTTATACTATTATACAGTCAGGTTTTTATTTGCCCTTGGTGCCAAGTCCCTTAATTTGGTGCCAAGTCCCCCATGCATGATATCAATTACCTTTGAAATGGTACATTCAAAATTACAAATTGCACAAACTAAGTAACATTACTTTAGATGGACCTTGCTATGCATACATCAATACAATTGAAATGATTATCACTTAATTTGACCAACGTTCTAAAGCATTGCTAGAGCAAACAACTGTTAAAGCAACTGAAGCTTAACATTTATGATAACCTTTGACATTGTGTATCAAAAAGATTTTCAGTTGAGTGTAAAGCAAGCAACATTCAAAGCATGCAACAACATGCAACTTCAAGTGGCCTATGTTGTCTTGAGCTATCAGTATAATTTAAAAGCTATTTTAATAATAGCCTACAGACAACTTTGGGAGACAGAATAAAAACACGAATACATTTGTAAATATTTATTTAAACATGCAATAGTACACATTTAAAAAGCTTAAGTAATTCATGAGAAACGAACAGTAATAGGGAGTAGTATAGGACAAAACGTGATCTGAGGCGGATTCAATCCTGCTAATAATTTCTGTTCCACTCGCTTGTATTGGTTGCCCCGCCCACGCTATGGTCTCGTGAATATTCATTAGGGTGGCCCTTAAGTGTACGAAGAAAAAAAAATCCGTTTTTCTGCAGCCTGACCCCCTAGATTTGTTCCATTTATGCTAAAAACACCCCAGGAAAAAAATGGGGCAAAAATATTAAATACAAAAGTTACTTTTCATGTATACTTTTACTATGTAAAGTTTTATTGTGGTAGGAGTAAAGGAAAAAATTAAGCCTATTTGGGTGTATTTTGGGCATATTCGATTAGTGTATAGCTCATTTGCATGTTAAAAATAATTTTCAAAGAAACTTGTAATACAAAAAAAATTACTTTTCGTGGGTACTTTCATTGTGTAAAGTTTCATTTTGATAGAAGTAAAGGAAAAAATAGCCCCATTGGGGTGTATTGTTGCCTGGCCTTATTGGCACACATCAGAGATTGATGAGAATTTAACATATTTCCTCAACTAGGATTTCTTAGGACTTAGTATGTTGTTCTGGACACCTCATAGAAATGATCTAAGCTGCAAAAAATTATTTTACAATTAGTCTGTCATAAAACGCTACTTTGCACAGTTCAAAGTAAATAGTTCAGAGTTTCTTAACACCACGCATTTCTGTGAAAGTGGCTTCGTTAGCCCGTCGTTAACACAATTTATGCTTCTGCAAGAAATGCATAGAATATATTTTGTGCAAAATAGGTGTAAATTCAGAATTGCCATTAAATAAGCAAGTATGTAATTTAAATAGTTGAGATAAAATTAGGCAAGTGGTAATTATCACAAAATGAGCATAATAACTGATTATACAAAATTTCAACGTCATCGAGCCACCTCTAAATATTGTTCAAATGAGCTCATATTTTGCCTGAATTATTTTTTCATGTATTGGAACAACTTGAGGGGGTCAAACAATTATAAATCAAAACTTGAAAAATAAGGGCCACCTTAATATTCATGGTAGCTCCACCCATTGGAACCAAATATTTCAGGAACCGAATATATTGTAACACCTGTTCTTTGCTATTTTCTCAAAGAAAAACTTAACTCCAAGTCCTCCAGAGTCGCGGCCAAAGCCGATTCGAAAGACTATTCTCCAGCAGTCATTCTTTGTTTTCAAGTAGCAGGGAACCGTCGCAACTCTGTCGTCATTATGTTAAGCCCGCCCGCCGACTCTATACGCAATGTGACTGGCCTGACCCAATTTAGGTTTTACAGCTCGAAAGTCAATAGAGAGTTGCTAGACTGCCCTGGCTGCAATATAATTTTTGCTGCCGCTAGGGTGCATCTAGATTTCTAGGCTAGACGCCCATGGCATGCCTCTTGTTAATGTCTTGTGAACAGTTGAGAAAGAAAAGGATGTTTCCCTTACAGAAAAAACACATGAATTTCACATGTTATCACATGTTTTCCACATGTGATTACATGTGACCTCATGTGAACAACATGTCACCACATGTGAACAAGTTTCACCACATGTGAACAACGTCACAACACGTGAATTCAATGGCACTAATATTGAGTAAGATGAAAATTATTGTTAAGTTCATATAAAAAGATATATTATGTTAAGTCTGCAAAAATATATTTGAAAAATAAATAAATAAATGAAGGGATGTTTTCAAATCCAGTCAACTTTAGAATGGCTGATGTTGACTGGACTAATAAACACAAATCTTGTCAATATTTGCTAAAAGTATTAAGGCCAGCTATGCTATGAAATATTTTAATAAAATAGAACATATTTGTTGTTTTGTTGTTAAAATGAATATATAGCCTAATAAATAAAATGTTATAAAATCAAAACAACATTTATCAAATTGTCAAATGGTTTCGTTTCTGCATTATGAGAACGGATGGCCACACAACTTTAATATATAAAACTTTTATTTTTTAAATATTAATTTAAGCCGTCTATTTTTTGTAATAAATACAAAATAAAAGCGCATCGCTACATGGAAGGATCTAGATTATGGCTCGTTTGACTTTGCGGAAGGATACAGTTCATTTGACTTCGCGGGTTTTACAAGGCAGCGGCTCTGCGGCTGCGGCTGCGGTACTGCTGTGCTGTGGGACTCAGCGGGAGACATTTTGTCAAAGTCATACTTAACTTCAGGTAAGTGCCACTGAATAAATGATCAATTTTAGTCCTAATAACAACAAAAATGTAAAACATATTAGATGTTTTTTGTGTTGTTACATCCCCACTGAGCAAGCGACATCTGTGGACATACAAAACAGGTTGATATCACGTCCGTCCGTCCAGGGCCAGGCCATGATCTGAACGTCCACTGACAGCCAGAATTAGTCAATTAATGACACTGAGAAATGATGTCCAATCTGGCCATAATCTAAACATCCACTGACAGCTAGAACTAAGAACAGACATTCATACTGACTATAATCTGGACATCCGTTGACATCCAGAAACAGTCCATAAATGACGTGAATAAAGATGTCCAATATGGCCATAATCTAAACGTCCACAGACAGCCAGGCCTAGCTGACCCAGAAATAACACAAGAATGTTGGGAATAAAACAACTATTTTTCCATGGTATGAGAAAAACAAGAACAAAAAAGTTATTTCTCAAGATATCTTAATCATGGTTCTACATAAGAAACTCATACAGTTTAACATGAGTGTGAGTAGGCTAAATAATGAAAGAACTTTTTTTTTTTGGATGAGCTGTTCTTTTAAGGACATTTGCTAAATTAACCATGGTTTTTATTATAGTAAAAGTGTAGAAACCATGTTTTTATGGTGGATTGATTACAATAATTTATTACCATTTGGTTAGTGTCGCAAAACATTGGCCGTTTCTCAATATGCGTTCTTGTCTGTACTTGTGTTCTTGTGGACTTGTGAAACTTCATCAGTCACTGCCCAAGTACTGTCCCAATACACAAGTTTGAATTTAGGCAAGAACGGTTAAAAATCCCGGAAGTGTTCTTGACACGCCCATTTTACGGAGGATGCATAGGTTGGTTACTTGTGTGAACTTGACGGCAGAAATATCCCAGCATTCATTTCGGCATTCGAGGAGAGAGAGGCAGGTTTCGTACGCTATTTCATCACTAAATTCACTTCTGAGTGACATTTGATGCGAGAGCAGCGAGAAATCAACTGTGTAGATTTCAAATATTGGCATTTTTACGAAAATGTATGGCAAATTGAAAATGTGCTCAAACGTTTTCGGAAGTGAGAATCTCCATAAGCGTAGCTTTATTGTTATGAATATACATTATATTGTAGTGTACAGTTGTAGAGAAATCCCTTGAGCTGAGGGTAGGCTTGGGCGATAAAGCCTGGCTGTTATTCTCGTTATGTTTGGGTACTGCAGACGTGCGGTACTGTGCGGGGGTATTATTGCGCAATACCAGCAATAACACATCGTCTCAAACTGTCAGCAGCGTTCTGTGTGCTCGTCACCTTGTGAGTTCATTCTTCCAAGAACAACTAGTAAGAGCGTTCTCCCCATGAACAAGTCCGTTCTTTGCATTCTTGGTTTTGAGAAACACCCATTGTTCATTTTAGTAAGGGTTCTCCAGATTTATATAGCCTAACACTTAAAGGTAGGGTAGGTAGGAATTTTATAAAAAACTTTTTTCAAAATTTGTTTAAACTTTCTATATATATCAATACATAATTAAAATGTAAGTAGCCTACTCTGAAAAAAAAAAAAAGAGTATAAAAATCGAGTGACTCTAGACCGTTTAATTCGCATTAAACACAGCTCATTATTTCCATTCGGGACGAAACAAAGGATTGGCTTTAGGCGACTGTCACTCCCTCGCAACCATGGCAACCACCCCTGTTGCTAGATCTGCCCATATGCGCGCGAACCCGTTTGATTTGAGGAATTCAAGAGGCACGGAACCTAGGAATAGCAAAACAATGGCAGAGAAAGAGCAGTCAAAATTCACATTACCGGCATGCAGTTAGCGAAGACCAACAAGGCAAAAAAAGGAAGACAGTAGCCTACTAGAAAAGGTAATGAACAAAAAGTCTTTGGATAAACAAAGAAATAAAACGCGTGACAATATCCTCTGACCCTAGTTGCACGGCCGCTTGCATGACCTCCTCTGCTTCGCCCTCGACCCCGGACCTGTCCTCGAGCTGACGATGCGGTACTTGTCTCTGGAGTGTAGTCCTCATCAGAGTCAACAATGCTTTCATCATGGAAACTCTTAATCATAAACACGCACAGATTGAAACAAAAGTTGTGCATGTAAACAGCCAGTCCTCCAACGAATCTGATTTTCGAATGTCGTAGGCTACTTCATTATTGCCGTGGCTTCTAACGCTGTATTCAGGGTGCGATTTGTGAGAAAAAAGTATGCTTTGAATGTATGGATGTTTTAAAACATTTTTATTCATAAAAATAAATCACGAGAACATGAACTTCATCAATGCATTTGCAGGAATTGTGAAATATTTTTTCTTATTAACTCATGAAGTAGCCTAACGCAATATTTACTTAACTTTTACTTTAAAAAACATGCAAGAATTAAATCTCCCTCCCAGTACCATGGATAGACTAGTGCCACTCAGCTAGACATGTCAAAACACTTATTTATAATTGGCAAAATTAAATGGCCCAGTTTTACTGCTGCTGTTAAAGTAATAACGTTAACTTTACATCGCGATGCTGAGCTACAGTGAAATGATAGAAAAGACAGATGCATTATCTCCTGTTTCGCCTCATTCGCGTGAACTGGACGCGCCGCAGGACCTCTAGACGCGCGTAAACGCGTCTTTACATTGAATTGAAATCACTCGCGCCAGACGCTCAAGAGTGAGTGAGTAATCAAATAACATTTGCTTTAGCCTCAATTAAGTGAAACTCCGTATGTGTGTAACTTCTCAGTGGTGTTACTGGGACGTTTGTCATCATAGAAGCAGATAATCATATTGTGATGTTTATTCCCGCTTCAGTAGGCTAATATCCTGAATATGCTGCCTTAGTGCCTTCCAGCTATATCAGAGCCAGCCAAAGAAGCGCATTTTAAAATAAAATTGACTTTAATCAAACCGCACGGATCCGTGATAAGTTTTGTGATCCGTCTCGGTCTCGTCACTATAGTGTCTCAAGTGTCACATTAAGTGAGTAAAAAAAAATCAGTTTGCCTCATAGTCTGTCTATTGAAAATGTTTCTGTGTTTTTGTGAAATTAATTATAATAAACATATAGGCCTAGTACGGAGTAGTAGCCTATATATCTGAGTGGCATTTCAGTTATTGAATTATTTCCAGCCTTAGTGGGTCGTATGACTGGCATACAAAAAAAAAAAGTGGGTCGCAGTAAGCAAAAGGTTGAGAAACCCTGTTCTAGCTCAGCGGTCGGAGTCGTGTTTTGGGGGCGTGGCTTTGGAAGGAACCCAGAAGGGAGGGGGTGGAGTGAATGGAAATAATTAGCTGTCTTTAAAACAGTTGTGAGAGGTCTACAGACACTCGATTTTTATACTTTCTTTTTCAGAGTACTTACATTTTAATTATGTATTGATATATAAATAAAGTTTAAACAAATTTGGAAAATAAGTTTTTTAGACAATTCCTACCTACCCATTATTCCTACACATTAAAAATTGGTCCTATGTCACCGAGATCAATAATCTATTAACACACTTTTTAACTTTTTTAATCTTTAAGACTGAAAATACTGGTCTATGGGACAAAATGGCCCTGCTGGCTAAATTAACATTTGACCTCCCCCATAACCTGACTTCCTCTCAGAAACAACAAAGAACTCACACAAGATGGATAAGTTTTGGCCACATCAAGAGGAAACTAATCTCCATAGTCATCTGGAATGCAACCTCAGGGAGCTATATGAAGACTTCAAAAAGTGTAAGCCCAAATCTACCAAAACTGCTAATGCCAAGTAACAATAACAGTCTCACAGACAACCATTAATCAAAGTGTTGCATGTGTAACGGTAACTCCTTATGAAAAAACTGAGATATTATTCTGAAGATCAGAAGAATATCTATTAGCCTATCCTGTTTATTGTAGCATTATCATTACATATATAAATGATTAAAAAATGTGAACATGCTCAAGTGAATAGCCTGTAAATAATAATTTTGTGCCTGTTTTATGTTTGTTCTGAGAATCGACATGGATTTATTTTCGTGTCCTGAATTTCTCCACAACTTGTAACATTCTATCTAAACCAACATTCGAACACAAACAATAATTACTACATTAAGCCACTACATTACTACATCGTCTGCCACGACAACTAAGGAGTGAACAGGAAAATTGGACAAAGGAAACAGGAAACCAGGATGAACAAACTAAAAGTCCTTGAAAACAAAACCAGAACAGACTCAAGTAAGCATAAGTGTGACACTAGCTGCGTCCCAATTCAGAGGCTGCATCCTTCGAAGGCCGATTGCATCACTGTAGTGTGACGTTGGCTTTCCCAATTCAAAGGCACCACCAAATGCATCCTTCGTTTAATGAAGGATACAACAGATGGATCTTTGCGGCCTTGCCTATCCCACAGTTCATTGCGAGCCAGTGACGACATGATTTTTTATACAGAAATGGACCATGGTGAATAGTAGTCAGTTTATTTAAAATCAAAATCTTTTAGTTTGTACTAATCTTCTTTGAAAGAGTTACTAAACTAACAGCACCACAAACATATGGTTTCTTAACCATAAACATTTAATTCAGTGCAAACATGTGTTCATCTAAATATATTTATTATTGCATTGATGGACTCACCGCTGACAGTCATATTGAATGACTTGTGCATTGTGTATCCGCTGCTGATTCTGATGTCAACTTCATAAACTCCAGTGTATTCGGTTGTGATGTTCTTGATGGTCAGAGATCCAGTCAAACATTCCAGCTGCAGTCTGCCTCTGAATCTCCCATCAGAACCATCATATGTGGAGAAGATTCCAGTAGCTCTATTGATTTCAGCTATAGGTGAGTTTAGATGTTCAAACCTCCACTGTACCACATCATATATCTGTGTTCGATTAAGATGAGGATACGTGTTTAGAGTGACTGAATCTCCCACCAGCACTGACAATGGCGTCACTGTATCAGCAGACACTGGAGAAGAAACAAGAAACATTTCTCAGTCAATTACTTTTATTATACTGTCAGTAAACACATGTAACAAAGTTCATTGAGTTTTGTCTAATAAACATCATGTATTTCTGCATTCTATATTTAATTTATTTGATGGTTTTTAACTGGTCCAAAGCAGATGCATTGGATTTCAGACATGTGCTGAGTCCCAATTTGCATACTATCCGTCCTAAATAGTATGCGAAACAAGAATTAGTACGTCCCAAATCGTAGTATGTTGAAAAGAGTATTCCAAAGATACCCGGATGGTCTACTATTTCCGGTTAGAATTCGAAGTGCAGATCAATGCACACTCTAACGGCTAATATTGCCCACAACCCATTGCGTGCGGGAGGGAGAAGCTTTGTGGTGATGGTGGTATCTATGGTGATGTAAACATGGCAGCCGGATGCAGCCGCGGAGATTCGCCCTCAGTTTTTAAGTGTAAGAATTCAAATGTTTAACCCTTATTAAAGTTATATTTTATTGCCTCGTAATACTAATGGGGTTATGTTGTGCCAAAAAGTACCGTGTTTATCTTGTAGGGTCCGATGAAATAAAAAGTACAGTGTCATGCAAGTGTCTTTTTTTTATGTATTTCTTCTGATGTTTCTGTCTTAGATAAGTTAACTATAAACTCTTATGAAAATAAACACCTTTTACTACACTAACCATAGTTTAACCACACTGACTTATTTGTAGTAATACTGTGGCTGTACAAATATTAACTTTATCAATCCAACCAAAGAAATATGGTTACTACACTTTTACTATAGTAAAAGCATGGTTCATTTTCATCGGGGTATTTTTGAGTATTATACATAAGTATAAAATACGTTAAACAATAGTTATACTATAAACTTTAAATATTTTAGCTTTCGTTACACTTGCACATGAACGTCAGAACCAGCCGCCTCACAAACGACCTGCGTTTGGTTGATCTACGACAGCCTGCTTCACTCCTCACTTTGGTAGGACACATTGTAAATGTATTTTGGAAAAAAAGATGGGAATAGTAAATACATTTATATATGACATATAAGAATGAATGAAATGTAAAATGTTTTGTTAACAGTCATGGTGTGCGTAACTAAGCAACCACGTTCTCGTTCACGTTGCATGACGTCATCGAAGTATGTCCCAGAACGTGCATACTTTTTTGCTACACACTCAAAAGTATGTACTTTTTCCTCACAAAAAAAGTACATACTTTTAGGTCGTAGTATAAGTAGGCGAATTGGGACTCAGCCATGGTTTCACAAATACACACATTACAGGCCAAAGTATACTTCACTTTTTACGTGTATGCGAGGGTCAGCGTACAGTGCACGTGATGCGAATTTCGTAATCAGAAGAGAAAGTACTTTGTACGTGCAGGTCGCACGACATGCACATACAATTTTTTTCTGCAGTAATTTGTTTATCCACAAGGTAGTCAAAGAAAAACTGCATAAACAGAGCAGACTGGAACGCATGCAATCTACTGCGACAGTGGAGGCCTACATAGACGAGAGACTGTGTCAAGAGGTTAGAAAGTACCCTTATTTGTACAACTCTAGTATGAAAGAATACAAAAGTATTTACATGGGTTGTAACTCGTGGCGAGAGATTGCTCAAAACTGCGTATGTGTCGAACGCCTGTGTACATGGAGGATTCAAATGTAGTATACTTTGCAAGGCTGTGCTTTATCATATAGTTTAGCCAATCAGCGACCTAAAGGTGGACACAGTCATTAAACCAAACTCTGTCAAATCTATAGTCCAGTGTCCGTTTGAGAAGATAACTTTACCAGAAAAACTGAAGGTAAAAGAGCTGGGCCCAGAGACCTACATGCAGGTTATTCACCACATTGATTTTTTTGGTAACACTTAATGCCAGGGACACACTTAACGACTAGGTGAAACATGACTTAACGACTGACAGAACACACTTATAGACTGTTTCCAACAACTGCAGTAGATTTTAAACACCGAATGTGAACCCTGACTGAACGTGACTCGGTGCATTTGAGCATGATCAGTCGTAAGTATCAAATCACATTCATAATCGGCCTTACAGTGGTTAAGTGTGTCCCCGGCTTTACAGAATAAGGTCTCATTTATTAACATTTGATAATGTATTAACTAACATGAACTAACAATGAGCAATACATTTGTTACAGTATTTAATGTTAGTTAATAAAAATCCAGCTATTCATTGTTTTTCCATGTTCCTTCACAGTGCATTAATGTTGATATTAACATAACATTAATAAATGCTGTAGAAGTTGTGGAAGAATTTTAATGTTTTATATGTTTGCATTTTCTTATATTCATATAATCTTAGTATGAATGTGTATGTTGTATACATGACCTGACAAAAAGTTAATGTGTGACTTAAGCCGCGTTTCCACCGCAGGAACTTTCCCCAGGAACTAGGAACTTTGGGCTGGTACTCGATGTGTTTACACCGCAGGAACCAGGGTCTAAATGAAGTTCCGGGTAAATATTTCCCCCTCCGATAGTCCCTGCTCACGAGGTAGTACTTTTTCAAAGTTCAGGAACTTTCAGGGGTGGGACTTGTGCGCTGCACAAGCTGATTGGTTGTGTTCACGCCGCATTTTGGTTGGATGACTCCACGCAGCATTTTCTTTATTTTTAACCTCCCTTTTAAAAAGTGGCTTCATGCAGTAAAGTTGTCTGTCTGCAAATATGGAATTTAATAAAAAAAACTGGGGGACTGGCGACGAGTTTCAGGCTTTATTATTTGGGTATTTGTGGAAGAGGAAACTTTCTGCGCGTTCGTCACAGCCATCTCACGGCCAATGTCCGCAATAGCTGATAACATACAATTGTATATCTAACGTTAGCATTACGAGCTCTGAACACGCTTTATCAGTGCTCGTCTCTTTTCTGCCACAGCTTTTAATATTAAGTCATTATGTTTACACATTGTCATCTATTGCAAGGCAAACCATGTTACAAATTTACTATAACAGGATTGAAATAGCGCATTGAGGTTGGTAACAAACAACTATTTACAAGACTGTCACTATTTATGATTGATAGACGGGGTTCAGGCTTTTTTTAAGAGTATTTACGCAAAAGGAAATTTTTGCGCGTTATTCCCAGTCATCTCACAACGTACCTTGTCTTAATTTTATACGCATACAAGCTTTCTGAACACGCTTTAGTATCAGTGCTCGTCTATTTTGTTATGTTAATTACCTCGTTAGTAAACCAATAACTGCAACACAGTTTGAATCTCCTCCATACTTATAAATGTGGCGCTCAAAACTGATTACTGTCCGTCGCAGACTGGGAGGAGCAGTTGCGCGCAGTTTACCTTCCCGGTACTTTAGACCGCGGTGTAAACGCAGAAAGCAACCGGTCTGGGGCAAAAAAGGTTCCTGGGACAAATTGTTCCGGGTAATTTCGGTGGAAAAGCGGCTTAAGTGTATGACCGAGACAGAGGGTCTTTATTCAAGGGTATAATATGATAGACAAATCTAAACAATGTGTTAGTTATGGCTGAGACATATCTTCATTTAGCCTCGAGAAAATTGTTTGAGGGAGCCAGGACTATAAAGAAGGAAGGATAGACTCCTCTCATTGTCACACTCTGCAGGCACTTTGTATGACTGTATGTTTGCTGACCTTTCCTTGCAAGGAGGGAAAAATCTTTAAAGACAATTGATACCTGTTTGTCTCTTATTCAGTAATAGAAAATTGTTCCACAAAGTATTGTTCATTCTTAATTCATGTTAACTAAAGTAGTTTACTAATGTTAAAGGGATATTTCACCGTTGGAAAGATGAATGTGTATTTAAATTGGGTCATTTATGTATTAGAAATGTGAAATTATTTTAGAAGTTGGTGCCCAGAAAATGTATTTTTGGCTCGTATGGATGAAAGACAACAACTCCCAGAATGCACTTGCTTTCGCTGCCCTGTGAGGCCACTACCAAGCCACACCTAACGGTTACAGAGGGCAGTATCGGAAGACATTATACAACTAGGCTACTAGTTGACTCAAAATAAAAAAAAAAACGCTGTTTTATCGTGAGTCTCTGTGACGAGTTAGATGGCTGACACTATTTGTACATTCTGTGAGTGAGATCTCACCCCTTATGGGCGGGTTGAAAACATGCGGAACGAGCTCCTACTACTGGCTGTAGTCTCTCACCGCTGGCCAAAAAAGTCTCCATTTAATTTGCTAAATGAAGATTTTTGCGTCATGTGAGTTTTTTTTTCCCAGACACACAATACAGAAATCTCTCGTCTCGGGGGGACATGAGGGAGGAAAGCATGGTCATTTGAAAATACTACCGGGTTTTTACCCGATACAAAGCTTAATGCTTATCGGTGAAGTATCTCTTTAACTAATGAAACCGTATTGTAAAGTGTTACTGATCTTTCTTGTAAATAATTGTCCTCTGTCTCATTTGTTTAAAATCAGTCATGGAGATATCCAAAATTTAATTGAAACTGGTAAATTAGCTTATCATAGCTGATTTTCTGAATAACCAGATGTCAAGGAGATTTTCTTTAACTTTGCCTATTTTGCAATAAATCATACTGCAGTTGCAACGCTTGCTGAAATTGTTTGACATACATATATATATATATATATATATATATATATTTTTTTTATATGGCGAATCATTTTCTACGTGGTGCTGTGGCATATATACAGTAGCGTAACTTTGCTTTTCAAATTGTCAGGAGTGTAGATTTCGAACTCGAACAGGTGTGGTTGTTTGTAGGCGTTGGCACATCCATTGTTTTGGTATACAATATGGGCGCTAACCAGGACGCTAGCGTCACCTACAGGAGCCCAGATGACCAATAATAGCCTTGCTAATGAGCGCACGATTCACAACTTCACCAGGCGTGAAAAGCCTCGGAATCTGAGTTGAAAAATAATCTGACATTTACAAAAAATAATGCCCAGAACAGGTTTGAATATTAAGGGCTGCCTAATATTCGTTCGAATATCATTTTTTAAATATTCAAATTATATTCGAATAACGAAGTTCGGAGTCAAAGCCCTAAGTCATATTTACAAAAACAATTCATTACTACTTTTTATGACTTATTTCAGAAGCATCATAAAGTACTACATTCTCTTTAATAAATTATTCAATAACAAATAAAATTAACAGTAATTGATAAATCCGTTACTTTAAGCGCCAAGTTTCTATCAAAAGCTGATTTACTCTATTTTTATTGCATCAAAGTTTATATTCAAACTTTAAACTTTTATCTCAGTATTTCCATGACAATTTTAAGTATTGTATCACAGAAATAATGATACTATGAGGTTGAAAAGACTGTTTGTGAAGCTCTTTCATGACGACTCTCTCTGGGTCAGCGGCAGTGCTAACACAGCTTAGAAAGTTGTGATATGATTTCGTCAAAGTTTAATAGACAGACGAAATGGAAGAAGATCTCGCTTCAGTGGACTACGTTACAGTTAGTGATAGGCAAATGATACCTCATGAAGCACTGAGGCTAGGGATGTCCCGATGGAGGTTCTGAAGCTAAGCTTTTACAACAAACTGTTGATGCTTTGAAGCTTTTGTGCTCTACTTCGCCATCTGGTGCTCAATAAAAATGCATACACCAACTGTGTCATCAGATATTTTGTTCATTGGGATGTCATTGTAAGGTTTATTTGTATGTGTAATAAGCATATGTCATTAGCAAGATGACTTTTGTGTGCAGCGATAGTTTCCTAATTTTATTTTGCACAACACATTGACAATAAAGACTTTCTGTTCTTCATTTTTACTCGCATCAAACTTGTCTTTTCACCTTCTAAATAGAATGTTTAATATGCCAATAAATTAGGCCTCTGCGATTTTTCATTGCACCATTTTTTTGTGTTTCTTACAAAACAGAAACATATTGTTAAACACAAATGCACAAACAAAAAGGTAATTATTTTCATTCAAGAATAATTGGGGTGATGTGTCTGCGAGGTAACGAAGCTTCATTTCCATAGGTCACGTGACAGCCTCATTTCAAGCAATGCTCTGGAACCCTGTTACGATGCATTAGTGTGTCGAAAACTTAAGACGCGCGTCGACAGGCTGCGTCCGAAATTGCCCTCAATATCCTTAAATAGGCCACTATTTGAGGGTACTGCCATTTGTAGTGGTGTCAGAAACCATAGTGGACGTTACTGAGTGCACTTATTCAATCCCACAATGCACTGCAATAATGTGTACAACAGATGTAAACTCAACGGCTAGACAATACCCATAATGCACTTTAAGTCCCATGTCTGAGCAGAAGATGAAGCCGCAGCCAAATTATCCATCCATCCATTTTCCAAACCATTGGCCAATGTGGCTACAGCGTAATATCATATAGGTATAAAATCCTTTTTAATTGATTATTAAGATTGTTTAATTACGGTTTATGTAAGCTAGTTTCCATAAAAGAGTTCAAGATAAATCTCTTCATCACTACTGGAGCAGACAGTTTGCTACGTTTCAAATGATTATTAAGCAGCACAAACCAGGCAAAAGTGCCAGCCCTTCCGGCTCACTCAGTGTCTGAATTCACTCACTCGTTTTCATTCACTCCTTCAGTGCACTATATTAGCGGGGTAATGTAGGGAATAGTGAATGAGGGTAAAGGGGGCAATTTCGAACACAGCATGGGTGTCAAACTACCCATTCCTAACTGAGGCTTTCCCCTGATTGTTTCGGAAAATAAAATCAAAGCTTCGAGAGAGTTGAAAACAGCCCCATGTGTTTAGCAAAAAATAAAGCAGCCAAAACCCTGTGAAAGAAGCTTCGTCAAACGAAGAAGCCACCACGGATTCCATAGATAGTTTAATGTTACATGCACAAATTAAAGGGGTGATAGAATGCAAAACCAAGTTTACCTTGGCAAGGGTAAAATGGCCATACACAGAATCTCAAAATCCTATGTCACCTCCTTAATATGAAAATCTCAAAACTTTAAACTGCAGCTGTAAAATGGTCAGATCTCAAATCAGCTCAGATGTGACGTAACACTTGGGGGATTTCCTTATTTGGTCTGTACCTTTGTTACACCCCTAAATTTGCATACACACAAACCACTTTCTGGGCCCAGGAATATCAATGTGGTGGTCATGCAGTCAGACACAGTTTAGCCGGCGCGCTAAGTTTAATGCTTCTGGAATTATCAAAAATGTTGGCGGTGGCTGTCAACTTAAAAAAAATGTATATATAAAAAAACACTGGTGGCAAAAGAGTTAACATAGCTGTCAAATAAATGGCTTGAACACAAACCACTAAGCCCAGCAAGAGAGCAATGGGTTAACAATGCGTTCCCTGTTATATTGCATGTTAAACGAAGAGGCTTTGCTGAACAGGTGCTCGTGCAGGTCCGGTGCCATTCACGGTGTCACAGCGTCGCTCTCTCGAGTCCCAATTTAAAGGTCCCGTATTATGCCCCTTTTCACAAGATATAACATAAGTCTCTGATGTCTCCAGCGTGTGTATGTGAAGTTTCAGCTCAAAATACCCAACAGATCATTTTTTACAGCATGTTTAAATTGTCATTTTTTGGGGCACAGAAAAAAAACGAGCTGTTTTAATGTGTGCCCTTTAAATGCAAATAAGCTGTTGCCCGACAGCACAGGGGGCGGAGCTTCATGAGCTCGCGCTCAGTCTCTCAGGACAATTTCATCTCACGGAATGATGATAATATCAGAAACTCTCAGTAACGGTGTTCAGTTCGAGTCGGACAATAATGCCTACAGAGTAAGAGTGCTGTATAGAGATGAAACAGGTATAGTTTAGTAGTTTAATTACGGTTATTATAACGTATTTGTCATCTGCTTGTATGTATCCATTATTTATTAATAGCCTACAAGTCTGCTGTCTGAATGATTATCAAACATAAACTGATGAGTTTAATAAAGTTTATTGTACATCACACAAAAGATGAAGCATCAGTTTTACTTCAGAAAATCACCGTAAGAGCTGAGTAAACACAGTAAGTTATAAGAAGTGCGCAAGTACATAAAAAAATTTCAGTAGAGTTGAGGGAGCATTCCTGTGGGCGGAGGTTAGTCTAAACACGGTTTTAATGACGTCATTAAAGAAGGAAGTAGAGGGATGTAGTCCAAACGGGCCGTTCGATGTAGTCAACTTCTGTTAAATAAAATATCTCGCTTGGCATTGAACTTTGAGCTTTATAATTTTACAGATATTATTTATGCTCTAACAGCAACATTACACACTAACTAAAGTTTGAAACATGGGATCACGAAGAACGGAACCTTTGAAGCGGTCAGCAAGGTGGCAAACGCACTGGCCAGCACATCCAGCTCTGTGAGAGAAAAACTCCCAACTGCACAGGTGAAGCACATTGTGCTTCAAGGACAATGAACACATTGTGTTTTAAGGTGCTGATTCCGGCTCAAACATATATGGTTGCACAGCATGGTTCACCACCAGTGAGTGTGTAGCATCTGAGTGTGGCATGTTGCATCTTTGCTTTGGAGATTCCTCGTTGTAAACCAACCAATCAGCGTGTAGCTCATCTAAATATTCATGAGCATACTATAAAAGGGAGAAAACCGCTCGTTTCATTCTGGGGCTATTTCCCAGGGTTGCATTAGGGCGTATAAAAGAGCCACCGGGGCATTTTCAGCCCAACCAATGTTACATACTCTTTTTGGAAACCTTAAGGAACAGCGTGAAAAAAACTATAAAATTATTCTATCACCCCTTTAAAGCTTAACAGTGCATGTTTGTTGAATTTCTCTCTGTGATTTCTCTTCATTTAACCATTAAGGTGTGGCATTTAATGCCAGTATGAATATTAATATATGACGTAATAGAAGAATAATGTACACATATATGAATTGCATATGGCAAATGTTTTATTTTCCTGAAATCATTTGTATTCTTTATATTAATTGTATGACTGGGTATTTAAAAATGTAACTGAATAAGACTGAATGAAAACGTACTCGTAAAGTAAGATCTGGGGCTTCAAGCATTCTGACACGCAAAATGAATCGCGCACGTGATTGGACAGAAAGTGAAGCTTTGTTTGTCATTTGATCACGTGATTTCTATGTTAACAACACAAGCCTCGGATCGCGGCTTCATCGGGCATGCCCATTTATGCTCGACATGAGCTCCGACGCCTTGGTTCAAAATATGTCACAATACTAGTTAGAGTTTATAATAGAAGTCTGACATTATAGACAAAATTATTTTTTCTAGATTTTTGTTTGCACAATAAATTGCATCTGAGATGTCATACAATTTGGACTTCTGTAACTATTCACTGGTTATTCGGAAATGTGCTTGATCAGATTTAACTCTATTGTCATTGTACAGAGCAGCACAGAGCCAATGAAACACAGACATTCTGAGTTATCTATATTGGAGAAATCCAAGATCAGAAGACCTCTGGACCTACACGTCTACATTCATCTCAACAATACAAATTTTCTCACAGCTATTTTGATGGTTATCATTTATTCACTAATTGATTAACTGTTTACCATCAAAATAAAATCATTTAAATTTCATATTTTAACCGTCTCTTTAAGATTTTTTTTTAATCATAATTTTATCATAGAATCTAAATTAATATGAAATCTGTTGCTTTTCCATATAATAAAGCAGCAATTGTATTGAATGTTAAAGGGGCACTATGCAGTTTTCTGTTTTTGTCAAACAGCGACCCCTAGAGTCGCTGTGGAGTACTTGTATTTAACGTTACTGTCGTAAATACCACTCGCGCAGAGCCGTCTCTGCACTCACGGCCTGATCCCTTCCGCCCTCTATACTGGTACCTGTTCAATAGGATGGAAGCTGTAATGAGTGGAAATAAGGTGTGGCCCCTTTAAGAGCTGCGCGCGCCCTGTTGAACTGTCGTCGGCAGTCTGTGTTGTATCATGTGCACCTCGAACACCCGTATGCGGGTTATTTCAGTTTGACGCTCATTCTTATCCTACTTTTGTTTATCAAGTAAAGATGTGGATGGTAGAACGGGTGACAGACAGTTCGACTGGGGAATAAAGTGCAAGTTGTGAGATGCCAATCGCCTCCGTGAGTCTGTCTGGCTCTCGGTAATAACTTCATCTGTGAGCTATCCCTATTTCTCCTCCTGACAGAACGTGTTACAAAGCGTCGGACATCGAACAGGCACAGATAACCTCTGAAGATGTCTACTAGTCCATCAACAAGAACGATATTTACTCGAGTCTGACTCCTTGCTCGGTCAGTCTGCCGTTTCCTTTCTTTCGTCCTCCGACAAAGCTTTCCTAGCTTTGTGTGCAGTGCCGTAAAGCAATTTGTTACATCGCGAGACCTGACATCACGCGATACTTCCTGACGCGAACCGCCGGCCCAAAGTTGCAAGGGTGTTTTTTCCGCTCACAGGCGCTCGGGGGATGCGCGACGACCACCATTCAACCCGAAACAAGTAATATAACTATTCCAATGACTCCGAAGCTGTTCGGTTAAGGTAAAAAAAGTTACTTAGTGCACCTTTAAAGGGTCAGTTTTCTTCTCAGATAATGACAAATATTTTATTTATAAATTTCTCATTTTAAACTGAAATTCTTTGTATAAATGAAAGTTTGCCAGTAACATTTTGTATCTGTAACAAAACATTGTGGAGAATTTAAATTGTTCATAAGGTGTTAATTATGTATAGCAATTATTAACTAAAACTGAGACACTCACCACTGACACTGAATGTCTTCTCTGGGGACCCTCTGTTGGTAGTGGTGATCTTTAGTTTATATTCTCCAGAGTCAGTGGTTTTGATGTTTGTGATCTTGAGATCTCCAGTCTGTGTGTCCAGCTTCAGTCTGTCTCTGAATATCCCATCAGTACTGGAGTTGTCACCACTGATTTTAGCAATGCGATATCCATTTAACCTCCATTCTATCTCATCACTACTCTGTATTTCAGTAACACCAGTGTGTAAAGTGACAGACTTTCCCTCAATGATTGACACTGTCTCTGCTTTATCTGCATCAACAAACACACCTGGAGGACAAACAGAAACAGACAGTCAGAAATTAAACATATGAAACGCTCAACACTTGCGACTGATTAGTGGTCTACACTGTTCTGTTTATGCCCATCATGTATGTGTGCACACACACATACGCATACACACACATACATGCACACACACACACACACACACACACATTTTATATATATATATATATATATATATATATATATATGCAAAATAAATATATGAAAGTGATATAAAATATTTAGTATGTGACTACAAAGAACAACGGATAAATATTTGTATTTGAGGAACCCAAACTTATAACTCACTCTTAATAACAATTAGCCTACCTACAAATGAGTATACAATTATTAGGCTATATGTTTGAGTTTCGTCTCAAACAGACAAACAATTTAATTTAATTCAGTGCATTAGATTCATTGGAATTCAAGTAACCAAGTTGCAACAAGGCGTTGAAAACACCCAGGCCTGTGTGAACAGTGTCAACTAACGTTATAAATGTGACTCCGATTAAAATATCATGTAGCCTAGTCATTGTTATTGTGCACTATACAAAATAAGTCCAACAGCTAGTGGTCACAGTTGTTACATTTTGAAATTCAAAGAATAAGAACATATTTTAAAGAAAATGCTCATTTCCAGTGTGTAGAAAACGAAAGTGCTGCAGTTATGTTATAAAAAACAACAACCACTTACCGATCGCAAATAATAAGAAAAGAACATGTATAAGTGCGCTCTTCATGATGATGTAGAGATGGGTGTTGGATAGTAGATGATCCGTAGAGTTATTGAAGTCCTCTGTTCTCTGAGTGTTTCTGAGCCGCGCCCTGAACCAGAGATCATATTATACGAGTACTAACAGAACTCGTAACAGACTAACAGAACAAAAAAACTATTTTTTCGTATACGTTTACGCCGAATTTTTAGGTTAAGTATATCTTGATGATTTCTATGCTGAAAGAGACTGGTCTATATATCTAATTTCAAAAACAATAAAAAGCGCAGTCCCGTTTTCAAAATGTCTGAATCTTCTTGTATCAGACAGTATCAGACACAGTCTACAGCGCCACCTACCAACGAACTCCACACGCTCAACAAACACGCCGATAAAGCAGAACATTTTTTATGGTTATTAATAGAACATTTGAACATTGCAATCTTTAAAAAAAAAAACAAATAAGAATAAAAAAGCTTTTTAAAGTAGAAGTTAAAGTCACTAAACTAAAAAAAAATAAATAGTGATAAAAGATTCTAGACAAAATTTTAACAGGTAAGAGGAACACCCATTACCTCATCTGAGCTTAGTAATGAGAATTAGCCTACATTTGATTTACTTTATTACAATAGTCCCTTTACAGTAATCTCATAAAAATACACTTACTTTTATGTTCAAAATTCTACATAGCCTAAGGCACATTTAATGTCCAGCAACAAATATTTTAGCAAAATGTATTAGTCAGAATTTTTGTGCTCCTATTCTATTGAGCACTGTTTTGTGCACAACAGCGTTTGGACACTCAATTGGAAATATTTGCATGACTTTCTTACAGTACAAATGGAGAATACCTGTGAAATGTATGTTATGAAATGAGGAAACCACCACATCTCAAACGCATTAAGCAACACAAAATATGCTGTTTGCTCTGGTGGATCGTTTTGATCCATAATCGACCTTTAGGGCTGCTTAAGAATTGTGTGCATATCAAATGATCTTGGCTGTGTCAGAAAACCACATTCATTCACTATTCCCTACATTCCACTAATAAAGTCCACTTGAATTTAGACACTGAGTGCACCGAAAGGGTTTCCACTTCATTCATCAAGACTCTCACAGTGCATTATGGGATTAAATAAGTGCACTCAATAACGTCCACTAATGGCTGTTCTCTCAAATAGTGCCTTGTTTTAAGGGTATAGGGGGCGATTTCGGTCATAGCCCTTTACTCAATGAACCTGGGTCAAATTATTGTCAAATTGTTCTTTATGGAACCAGTTTTGCCCCGTCTGATTTCTTAGTTTAATTCAAATTAGATTTTGGACTCTAATCCCCAATTTTCTTAGCACACTTTATTGAACAAGCCTCAAGAGGGATTTTACTCAGGCTTTTTCTAAAAAGAACATTAACAGCAGTTTCATCTGTTACTCAGGCCCTGTCCCAATTTACTTATATTTTTACTAATTATGTTATGTTAACATTTTTTTTAAGAAAAAATGTACCATTAAAGATTTTTAAAAACTTTTGACTAGTCAATGCTGCATTTGACATAAAGAAAGAAAGAAAGAGCCATGTCATTTTCTATTAACTGAACTGCTATGAAACGTCCCAGTTCAGATTCCAGGTCCCAGGTATAGTTCTTAGTAGACGTTTTGCCTTTGTCATAAGAAAAACACTGAGAAATAAAAAGCACTGAACACGGGTGAATCTGACTGCAGTAGATGTGAAAGATATGAATAAAAATGATGTTATTTAAGCCAGCGCACATACCTGTATTTACATCCTGTTTTCGGTCGAAGTCCATAGTAATTGATTGCCAAGTTCACACGCATAGGTTTAGTTACCTATGATCACGCGCATGAACTCGACAATCGACTACTGTGGACTTCGACCGAAAACAGGATGTAAATACAGGTATGTGCGCTGGCTTAAATAACATCATTTTTATTCATATCATTCACATCTACTGCAGTCAGATTCACTCGTGTTCACTCAGAAGGAATCACTCACATTGGCTGTGCACTTGTAATGACACATCAAGGATGTTAAGAGGCTAAAAGCAGGTTTAAAACTTGCCCCATTGAAGTCAACAGGGTGCAAATTTTAAAAAATAGAATAACTCGGTGTAGGCAACACCGATTTTTGTCGTTGTTCTCTGTATTGACAGCACTCCAAATGTACAAAAAAATGAGCTCAATGTTAAAATTGACCGGAGTTCTCTTTTAATAAAATACTGCAAACACTGAACATCTACATTATTTTAAAACAGCAAACTTCCCTTCTCTTAAATGCTGTTAACCTCTGCTACATGCACAGATTAATGCACCCTCGTCACATACACATTTGCTTGATACTAAATAAATAATTTTAATAATAAAAACATAAACCAGAGAAAACCATAGAGTAAAACAAGCCAGAAATCCCATTATTCTTATTTAACAGAATAAGTGTAAAAAATAATTATTAAAAGGGAAAGAATTAATCCTTGAAAGAATTTAACTTTAATCTGTAAATTCCTTGAAGATCAACTAATGGCCAGTTTGTGTTGTGAATTTAGAAATATTCTGGCAAAGCCCTATTCCCTCCTCTTATTCCTCCGCGTCATAATGTGACATTATATGATTAATCTGTGAGGGTCTGATGATGATGATAATGGTGTCTGTTCTGTTCTCTCCTGTTCAGCTTTTCTGGATGTGATGTCATACACCATAATACAGGCAGCAGCCACACCCACCAGAGCAGAGATGACCAATCGTGTGACAGCTTCAGAAACATGACAACAGAAAACACAGTCTGAGGAAATAAAGAACAATATGAATCAGAACAGAACATTTTAACAACAACAGCATTTCACCTGAGAGGGACAGAAGGAACCTTAAATACTGCATTTATTATCATTGAAGACAAAGTGTGTAATTTGTAACGGTGGTGACCGCCCTAGCACAAAAGGTCTTTCAAAGAAATAATATATTCTTTCTGTTCGGGCGCCAGCCAGGAATTTCCTGACAAAGATGGTATTTTTTCCCGGATAGCACAAAACCACCGGTTACAATATTTACAAAAAAATATATATTTGTCAGCGACAACTGTTAGCAAACAAATTTTTATTTTCCAATGTCCCAAAGACAACTCACAAAACAACCTTCAAGAGCAAAAAAAATTATAAAAATACACAAAAAAACTGTTCAACAATGCAATTCAAGGGTGAAAAGAAAAAGAAAAAAAAAATCCCTGTAGCAATCGCCGCGTCACCAAGTTTGTTGTTTATGAAGGGATCTAGGGGGTGTTGTTGTCAGGCACCGTTTCGGCGGATTAAGCAGCCCATACTTGTCTTCAGCTTTATTAAAACCAGATGATCAGGATGTGCAACGCAGTGAAGTTGAGTGAACTCCGCGACGCACCAGACATCTAATCCCTCGCTGGAAACCTCAGCTCACAAGCGGCCGTCTCTCCCCTTCATACGGTAATCCAAACAATCACTCCCTCGGCTTCAAACCTTCGGATGACGCGCCCTCTCTCAGGTACGAACCCACATTTACATCCTCCTTGCCTCCGCCGTTAATTGAAAAGCGCCTCCCCATACACGCAAAGTGAAAGTAAAAAATAAAAGTAAACAAAACGAAGAGGTGGCGTAAAGCTCCTTTTTTTTCCTTAATCGCCACAAATTACTGAAAATGAATGACTGTTTTCAAGGCACCTGGGATTTTCACTGATTTGCCAGTGTCAGGTTGGTCAGGACGCTCAAACAAACAGAGCAATTACTTGCAAGTGACAGTGTTTTAATAAGTGTCTCTGGGAGAAAGTATTTCATTATTGGGGGAAAAACCCACCTTTATTTCAATGAAAGTGTCTCAGCAGACAGAAAAGCCAAGATAAGTCGACAGTAAATTTATGTTAAACCTGCTTAAATTTTTATTTTTTTTTTAAATAGAATTTCTCTTTAAAGGGGTCATATAATGGTACATGCACTTTTACAAGTTAATTGCACTCAAATGTGTGTTGGCAGTGCCTGTACACAACCATCATAAAATGATAAAAATCCATCCAGTGTTTTTTTTTTAATCTCCTTATATGTTTGACCCTCTCTGAAATCAAGCCGTTCGACCGTGTGACGTCACACGGTCGGACGCCCCTCCCACGATTGTGATTGACAGCTGCAGCGTTTCAACACAGACCCGCCCTCGCTCATGAGCGAGCTGTCAATCATAGTCCGCGCGTCATTGTTGATACCCTCACTGGAGCGCTGTCTATGTAGTGCAGCAGATTAGTAAAAAAATCATTCACTTTGGTATAGAAGCATGAAATTTGGCACAGATACTCTCTAAGGGCCACTATTTTGGAAAAAGGCGTTGGCCACTCAAAAATTCAATATGGCGGCCATTTTTCAAAATGGCCGCCATTGCTATTCAATGCTTATTATATCAATTATTCAAACAGTGATCCAAGCATAAAATTTGATACAAATATACTCTCTAAAGGACATGTTAATAGAAAAAGATGCTTGTCCCTCAAAAAATCAAGATGGCCGCCATTTTTAAAGATGGCCACTGTTCCTGTCGAATATTAAAGGCAGGGTAGGTAGGATTTATTAAAAATTAAAGATCCAAATTTGTTAAAACTTTCTATATATATCAATACATAATTAAAATGTAAGAACTCTGAAAAAAAGAGTATAAAAATCAAGTGACTCTAGACCGTTTAATCTGTATTAAACACAGCTCATTATTTCGATTCGGGACGAATCAAAGGATTGGCTTAGGCGACTGTCACTCTCTCGCAACCATGGCAACCACCCTTTTGCCACACAGCACCTGCCCACTTGCGCGCGACCGTTTGATTTGAGGAGTGCGAGAGGCACGGAACCTGATCACACCTCCGTCCAGTAGATGGCGGTAATGCACTATGTTTGCAAGCTGCCAATAAAATCTATCGAAGAAGAAGAAGAAGGCACTGAACCTAGGAATACCAAAACAATGGCAGAGAAAGAGCTATCTAAATTTACAGTACCGGCATATGCAGTTAGTGAAGGCAAACCAGGCAAAAAAATGCCCCTTCCCCTCCGCTTGTCTCAGGTAAATAATGCGTCCTCTAGCTCAGCGGTCGGAGTCGCGCGTTCATGTGTTTTGGGGGCGTGGCTTTGGAAGAAGCACAGAAATGAGGGGGTGGAGTGAATGGAAATAATGAGATGTCTTTAAAACAGTCGTGAGAGGTCTACAGACACTCGATTTTGATACTTTCTTTTTCAGAGTACTTACATTTTAATTATGTATTGATATGTACATAAAGTTTAAACAAATTTGAAAAATAAAATTTTTAGACCATTTCTACCTACCCTGCCTTTAAGGTGAGACATGGCAGGCAAAAACATTGTTTTTTTTTTACTGGTCAATTTTGAGATTTTTGGATATTTGTCTTCAATAACATGTCTTCTTTCAGACTGTGGTGAAAAAAAGTCCCAAAAACACATTTAGATCTTTATTTTACTACACTTTGTCTGTTTGCGTCTGTAGATTTCGCGTAAATTCAACAAAAGTTGTCGTTGTAAATCCTCCCGCCGATCCGCGATCTCTGTCTGATCTCTGTCTTCACAGGCACCGCTGGAAAGCTCTCTCTTCACTGTACAATGCTGTCGGATCCAAATATGGTCATTTCCTTTTTATCAGCAACCAATCGCGAAAGTAAAAGGGCTGAATGCGCGATCTCATTGGCTGATGATAAATCTTTAAAACCCGTTTTCTCAAAATGACCTTTCTCTCATACTCCAAGTCTGAAATCTCCACTTCAGTAGCACCTATATACACCAATCTTTCCAGTCTTGTACCTAGTTATATTATGAAGACATTTACAGAGGGATCTGTAAATATATTATTCCTAGCCTGATTTATATAACATTTTATTCCAAAAAACATGGCGAAAATATTTTTTTAAGGCTATTGACAGTATATTATGATTTACAGGATAACAAAAGTAGATATCCATAAATGCCTCTGTATTTTTTCCCCATCTAATATGTGAACACAATGAAAAAATAATTTTTAATCTGGCTTTATCCAATACTCAGATTTCGTTTTTTTAAATATATACAAATTAGCGCATATTTAATTAGATATTGCCTAATTTGCTAATTTAAACATTAAATTACAGAAAACTTTTAATACATTTTTTTCTCATCTTAATGTAGGTAATCAACTGGGAAAGTTTCATGGTGATATCTGCTAGTTTTTTTATTTTTACCCTATTCACCCGTAGTGTCTCGCCTTAATTATTTAAATTGTTAAAATGGTGATGCAAGCATACAATTAGGCAGAAATACTCTTCAAGGAACACTCTTTTGGAAAAAGGTATGTGCCACTCAAAAATTCAGGATGGCCACCATTTTCAAGATGGCCACCATTTCTGTCAAATAGTTATAATGTCTGCTTTGTCTGCCTCCTCTTCTTTGACCTGTCCAGCTTAGTTAAACTTGCCAGGGATATAAAATCCCCGCCGGCATAGCTCTCAGGTTCAATGGAGTTCATACACAAGCCTCTCCACCACGGCAAGGTGTAGTCCACAGAGAGGAAGGGCCACTGTTAGAAAAAAGGATACGCTACTGGTACAGGTTGCACATACAGTGGGGAGAACAAGTATTGGATACACTGCTGATTTTGAAGGTTTTCCTACTTACAAAGCATGTAGAGGTCTGTAATTTTTATCATAGGTACACTTCAACTGTGAGAGACGGAAATCCAGAAAATCACATTGTATGATGTTTAAATAATTAATTTGCATTTTATTGCATGACATAAGTATTTGATCACCTACCAACCAGTAAGAATTCCGACTCTCACAGACCTGTTAGTTTTTCTTTAAGAAGCCCTCCGGTTCTCCACTCATTATTAACGGCACCTGTTTGAACTCGTTACCTGTATACCTGTACACACACTCAATCAAACAGACTCTAACCTCTCCACAATGGCCAAGACCAGAGAGCTTTGTAAGGACATCAGGGATAAAATTGTAGACCTGCTCAAGGCTGGGATGGGCTACAGGACAATAGGCAAGCAGCTTGGTGAGAAGGCAACAACTGTTGGCGCAATTATTAGAAAATGGAAGAAGTTCAAGATGACGGTCAATCTCCCTCCATCTGGGGCACCATGCAAAATCTCACCTCGTGGGGCATCAATGATCATGAGGAAGGTGAGGGATCAGCCCAGAACTACACGGCAGAACCTGGTCAATGACCCGAAGAGAGCAGGGATGACAGTCTCAAAGAAAACCATTAGTAGTAACACACTACGCCGTCATGGATTAAAATCCTGCAGTGCACGCAAGGTCCCCCTGCTCAAGCCGAAGCATGTCCAGGCCCGTCTGAAGTTTGCCAATGACCATCTGGATGATCCAGAGGAGGAATGGGAGAAGGTCATGTGGTCTGATGAGACAAAAATAGAGCTTTTTGGTCTAAACTCCACTCGCCGTGTTTGGAGGAAGAAGGATGAGTGCAACCCCAAGAACACCATCCCAACCGTGAAGCATGGAGGTGGAAACATCATTCTTTGGGGATGCTTTTCTGTAAAGGGGACAGGCCGACTGCACCGTATTGAGGGGAGGATGGATGGGGCCATGTATTGCGAGATCTTGGCCAACAACCTCCTTCCCTTAGTAAGAGCATTGAAGATGGGTCGTGGCTGGGTCTGCCAGCATGACAATGACCCGAAACACACAGCCAGGGCAACTAAGGAGAGGCTCCGTAAGAAGCATCTCAAGGTCCTGGAGTGGCCTAGCCAGTCTCCAGACTTGAACCCAATAGAAGATCTTTGGAGGAGCTGAAAGTCCGTGTTGCCCAGCGACAGCCCCGACACCTGCAGGATCTGGAGAAGGTCTGTATGGAGGAATGGGCCAGAACCCCTGCTGCAGTGTGTGCAAACCTGGTCAAGAACTACAGGAAACGTATGATCTCTGTAATTGCAAACAAAGGTTTCTGTACCAAATATTAAGTTCTGCTTTTCTGATGTATCAAATACTTATGTCTTGCAATAAAATGCAAATTAATTACTTAATCATACAATGTGATTTTCTGGATTTTTGTTTTAGATTCCGTCACTCACAGTTGAAGAGTACCTATGATAAAAATTACAGACTTCTACATGCTTTTTAAGTGGGAAAACCTGCAAAATCAGCAGTGTATCAAATACTTGTTCTCCCCACTATATCTGCGAGAGGGAAGGCGGAAGGACCATCAGAATTAAGACTGGTTTCAACAATATAGGTGACCAGTTCAGAAAGAGCCATAAGAAAGATGGCTGGTTGAATCGTTTCACTCTGTGACTCTTTCTCAAGCCTTCTGAGGTGGAGTTTCTCTCTGTTGTAAAGATGAATGAGACACAAATGATGGTATTTCAGCTCCTGCGCAATGGCATCAGCACCACTTAGTTGAGACAATAATTTAGCATCATTCAGTGTTTGTGCACATTCATGTAGTCTGTCATTCAGTTGCAGTGTCATTACCTGACGTAGGTCAGATTCTGGAGATATGTTATCACAAAAAAAGCAAACCTGATCATCTAGACTTTTCTGCATCATGGTTCTGCGATGCTTTGTTTGGCCTTCATCTGTCTCACTACATTGAGCATCGGATTGTTGCTTCTGGGCACGAAGTAACTTTGTGTTGTTGAACCGAAGTCGACAATTGTAGTGATACTTCGCTTGGTTCCTTCTCAAAGTAGCTTCTATACCACCACCTTCATCCAGTCGTTCCAGGTCCAGGGACATTGGCATTTTGTTCATCTTGTGAAAGGGTGGAATGTTGGTGGCAATCATTTTATAGCCATCATGTTGAGAAACATGATGGGTAGGTGGTGATTGGAGGGGTTCCTTTGTGTCTGTCTGACAAAGACAACATTTCATCCAATCAGTTGGCCTCTTGGCTGACATGGGATTTTCATTTGCCATTTTGGAGGTTTGTTGTCTGATTAAGGCAGAGGGGTTATCCTTTTACCACCTCAATCATAGACATAGTACACATTCAAGTATGGGATACAACTAGGTACGGGTCACCTACACCTAGCCCCATCATTCATCCAGTGCCATTTAATTCCTGTGTGATCTGTACACCTTCCAGGTAAGCATACATGAACAAGTCATGTATTGCCCCGCTTACCCTTGGCTCGGCTCTCCCACGCTGGCACAACCTGTCAATTCGGGTGCGGTTTAGGGACACTAAACTTAGCTATACTATTACTACTAGTCAAGAACTACAGTGAAAGTAAAACTAGATTAGCTCGGGATGACGTGATGCTCTTCATCTAAGTGGCACGGTTTCGCTGAGCTCCCGCGACCGTCGCGCTATTTTCATTTTATTCACATCGAACTGCGTGGCTGTTTCACTTAAACTCCGGGAATTTTATTCCTAACCATGTCGGGAACCGGTCCCGCCGCCTCCCAGCAAGAAACTAGACGGGGTCGCACGACAACGAAAGGCCAATCGGCCGCTAATCAAAGTAGTAAAGATGGCGGTTCCTCGGCCGAACAGTCCAGCCTAGCACAGGCTGTAACTGAAAATTTAAGTGCGTTTCTGGACGAGAAATTTGCTCGTTTTGAGTCGACGTTAGACTCAATTGCAACCCGTTTAGAGGACAACACGAAGCGCATCACGGAGGCGGAGAGTCGTGTTTCCCAGACTGAAGACAAAGTGGCGGAACTTCACAATAAGGTAGCGGCGCTGGAAAAAACAGTGCAGTCCCTTTCGGAGAGAGCAGAAGACGCCGAAAATCGCAGCCGGCGTGATAATATTCGCATCATAGGCTTGAAAGAAGGCGCGGAGGGTCGCAGACCTGTTGAATTTTTCCAGACTTGGCTGCCTAAGATGCTGGGAATTGAAACTAAAAATGCCGCTGTTAAAATTGACCGGGCGCATAGAACACTTGGCCCGCTCAAACCAAACCGCACACGTCCTGTGTTGATCAAGCTTCATAACTACTCGGACAAGACTAAAATACTGGCAGCTGCTAAGAAGAAGGATCATCTCGCATATGAAGGCAGTGACATTTATATTACACAGGATCTGTCAGTCAAGGTCAGGGAGGCGAGACGGGCATACAACGAAGTCTGCAGGCAGCTTATTCAAAGAGGAGTCCGTTTCGTGATGCGCTACCCTGCTAACCTCTGTTTCAACTTTAACGGATCAGACTACTCCTTCAGCTGTGCAGAGGATGCCCGGGCGTTTTTGAGCGGGTTGGACTAACATTATACTGCTTACACGAACAGATGGGAGGAGCGCAGTGTCCCTTTTTTACACATTAGGTAAATATGTGGACAGATAGGTACTTTAAAGACACGGTTCATTTAAAGACTTTATTGCTGATTCTTTACCTGTTCTGCGCTGAATTCGTTTTGAGTGTCTTTATGGTGCACTTAAAGACCTTTATTTTTATTTTTATTTTACTGGAATTCTTATTGTTCTATAACGAGCGATGTTATTATTTTTTTCCATTTGAGGTGTCTGGCCTAGGGCTCGTATTTTATTACCGCGTAGTTATTGTTATCCAAGATTTTGCGCGATGGAAGTGGGGGGGTTAGATAGAGTTATACTCCGTCTTTCGGTGTGATGTGGCTACTTTTTTTCACGTTCTCTACACATTTGCATTTAAGTTTGGCTGTGGGGGTGGGAGGTGTTTATCAAACTGCGTTTGTACTCGTTTCTGGTAAAGGAGTGGGGTGGTTATGGTTTGGTTTTGTGTGTTTTTTTGTTCTTTATTTTGACCATTCTCTGTGTTGTTCCAACAACCCAAGACCCTTTCACACTTGGATTTCTGTATTATTAAGACAACTTAAATATATTGGTATAATCTGATTATGAGTGATCTTAAATTTATTAGCCTTAATGTAAAAGGTATTAACCATGTTGTTAAAAGGCAAAAACTTCTTTCTTTTTTTCAGAAGGAGAAATGTCAGATTGCATTGTTGCAAGAAACCCACCTCTCTGATACAGAGCATATGAAGCTGCGTAGAAACTGGGTTGGCCAAGTTTTTTTTTCTTCGTATAAGTCCAATAGTAGGGGAGTTGCAATTCTTCTTCATAAAAATCTTTCCTTTACATTTGAAAAATCAGTTGCAGATAATGAAGGTCGCTATGTACTCCTTTCAGGTTTCTTATATGGGGAGCATGTTCTGATTGGCTGCATTTATGCTCCTACGGTATATGAGCGTAATTTTTTTTCTAAGTTATTAGCTGACATTTCTTCATTTTCATGCTCTCGCATACTCTTGGGAGGGGATTTTAACTGCGTTCTAGACCCATCCATAGATCAGTCCCCTTCAAGAGGTATCAGACAAAGGAAAAGTCTTAGGCTTTTGGAATTCTGCAAGGATCTGGAACTGTTTGATGTTTGGAGGGTATCTCATATGAGGGAGAAAGATTATACTTTCTACTCTCAGCCCCATCAAACATTTTCACGTATCGATCTATTTTTAGTATCCCAGGAGTTATTGGATAGAACAGTGGATAGCTCTATTGGGATTAGGACTTTGTCTGACCACTCTCCCATTACAATAATAGTCTGTCCTCCCTACAGAGACCCATGTAGTAGACAGTGGCGACTAAACCCTTCATTACTGAGCTGTCCTAAATTTATGCATTTTCTCAAACAACAATGGAAAATCTTTATTGAAATCAACAAAGCTCCTGAGATCACTCCGTCAGTCTTATGGGAGTCAGCAAAAGCCTATTTGCGAGGTGTAATTATAGGTTACACCTCAGCCAAAAAGAAAGCAGCAATGAAAAACATAGTAGAACTTGAAAAGAAAATTAAGTCTTTGGAGAGAGATTTTAAATTGTTACCATCCAAAGGTGTGTCCCAACAACTTAACGCAGCCCGTTTGGCTTTAGATCAACTACTAACCAAGAAGGTTGAATCTTCTCTTTTTTTTGCCAGACACAGACTTTATGAGTCAGGGAATAAACCTGGCCGTCTTCTTGCACGGCTGGCTAGGGGGAGGATAGAGACTAATGTAATCTCATCCTTAAAGGATACCTCCGGGGCTCATAGGTTTGAAAATAAATACATTAATAAAATTATGAAAGAATATTATCAAAATCTTTACTCATCAGAATGCCATTCGACAGAGCAAAGGATGAACCTTTTTCTTGATAACATCAGATTACCCTCTCTTACAGTGGAAGAGCAAGCAGAACTCTGTAGGCCAATTACAGAGGAGGAGGTTCTTTTTTCCATAAACGCTCTAAGAGGAGGGAAGGCCCCTGGGCCAGATGGTTTTTGCCCAGAATTCTATAAAAAAATGGGAAAAGAAATAGTAGGATCACTTACTGAAATGTTTACTGATTCATTGAAAAATGGTCACCTTCCACCCACTTTAAATTTGGCAAATATTTCTTTAATTCTTAAAAAGAATAAACCACCTGATTCATGTAGCTCCTATAGACCTATTAGCTTAATTGGGGTTGATGCTAAGATACTCTCTAAACTGCTGGCCAGAAGACTTGAGGTGGTTCTTCCTAACCTTATAAACCCAGATCAGACGGGCTTTATACAGAAACGTTTTTCTATCACAAATATAAGGAGACTCTTGAATGTTATACAGTATACCAACCAGCAGAATTGTGAGGCGATCTCTGTATCTTTAGATGCAGAGAAAGCTTTTGACAGGGTTGAGTGGGGCTACCTGTTTGAGGCTTTGCAGAGATTTGGTATAGAAGGTGAATTTCTAAAATGGATTCAAACTATTTACCATTCCCCTATGTCTTGTGTTATTACTAATGGTCTACGGTCAGATTCTTTTCCGCTTGCTAGGGGCACCAGACAGGGCTGTCCGTTGAGCCCTCTTTTGTTTGCGCTGGCTCTAGAACCTTTAGCAGAGGCTATTAGACAGAATAGGGATATAAAGGGTATATCGATGAGGGGTGCTGAGCACAAAATTGCACTATATGCAGATGATATCTTGTTGTTTCTATCCTCACCTGAATTGTCGATACCAGCAACATTATCATTATTTGATGAATTTAGCGCAATCTCAGGGTACAAAATTAACTTTAACAAATCGGAAGCATTACCGCTAGGTAATTTTGATACTAAATCATTAATTAATTTCCCCTTTAAATGGTCAACATCTGGATTTGTTTATCTTGGGATTAATGTGTCAACTGATTTAAATAAATTATGGAAACTTAATTATGCTCCAATTATTCATACTGTAAAAAGAGACTTAAGGCCTGTTCACACCGGGACGAATTTCGCGCGCGATATTCGCCGACGTTTAACGCCTCGTGACTAAACAAAGGGCGCCAATGTGAGTGTGCACACCGACGCGAAAAACGCCACGCGTAAAAGCGTCATTTTTAAAAAAACGCCTCGGGTTCGTTTTTTTGGTTTGACGCGCCGTGTCAAAAACTATCCGACCAATGAGATTGGCGCTTTTGCTCACGTGTCTGGAGCTTCTGAAGTTACAGTAAAACACAACTTGGGGGCGCTCAAACACAAAACGGTCTTGCCGAGCACACATACAGGCGAAGAAGATAGCGTCTACACTGCTGGGAAGAAATAAGACGAGGAAGATGCAAGGCAAGATGAATGTAGAGCTGCTGGCCTCGTTGGTGTCGGAACATAAAGAACTAACGTTATATGACAAACGCGACTACAAAAATCTTGATAAAAGAGAACTGTTATGGAGTGGTATTGCAGAGTAAATGGGCCTTGATGGTGAGTTTCATTTTACTTCATTGTCTTTCATGTACATAGGCTTGTAACTTTTTCCCACGAACGTTTGACAATCGCGCCATCTAATGTCAGGGAATGAATTTACATGTTCACTCGGCTCATCGTCAGCGAAAATCGTTTGGGTGTGAACACAAAAAACGCGTTGAAAAACGCTGGCGAATAACGCGCGCCGATATTCGTCCCGGTGTGTACGGCCCTTTAAACTGTTGGCAAGCTCTCCCTCTTTCACTGCTTGGTAGGATAAGTTTAATCAAGATGAATATCCTCCCTCGACTATTGTACCCTCTTCAGATGTTACCCTTATGGTTAAGCAGGAAAGTCTCTGCTCAGCTGGAAAGTGCTTTTTCTAGATTTATATGGAATGGTAAAAAGCCTAGACAAAAGTTTAAATCTCTGCAGATGCCAGTGGAGTTGGGTGGATTAGCTATGCCAAACATTCTATATTATAATTGGGCTTGCCATGCTAGACTTATTTGGGAGTGGTTTAGGTCTTACTATGATCTGTGTCCTACTGTGGATTCCTGGGCCTGCACTCCGCTCTCTGTCTGGAGCCTGTTTGCCTGTCCCCATAAGTATGATGAGACTGTGAGAAAGAATCCAATACTCTATAGTTCTATTAAAGTTTGGCGACAGATCTCTAGGTTCTTTGGGAGAGGCAGAACTATATTCATGCTGAATCCAATATATTCGAATCAGGATTTTGCTCCCGGAATAGGTTCACCTCTCTTTAAAACATGGCACATGAAGGGGATTCGTGTGCTAGGAGACCTGTTTCAGGATGGCTCGCTAATGTCTTATCAACAAGTACAACAAAAGTTTGATCTCCCAAATCAACATCACTTTGGATATCTGCAAATTCGGCACTATGCTATTTCAAAGCAAAAACAGGTGCCAGATCCATTAGCACCTAGCAGTTTGGAGAGTTTCCTTATCAACACAACTAATGCTGCTCATTTTATTTCTAGATTTTATTCTTTTTTATATTCTAATGTCTCTGTTCTTTTAAACACTGTGGCTCGAAAGTGGGAGGAAGATCTATGTAATGTTTATATAGACGATGACTGGCAGGAGGCTCTGAAAAGTGTTAGATCCACTTTTACTTGTAACCGGCTTAGAGAGACTCAGTATAAGATCTTGCATAGGTTGCATATAACGCCAGTTTTAATGAATAAAATTGATCCCTCTATGCCATCTCTTTGTATTAAGTGCCATACAGAACTAGGAACATACTTTCATTGTTTTTGGAGGTGCAAGTTCATTTCAAGATTCTGGAACTTTATTGCATACGAAATTAGCACTATTCTTAAGATAAAATTGAAACTGGATCCTGGTCTCTTTCTTTTGGGGCTCCCTTCTAAAAGGCAGGCAATGTCGTTGTCACTTAATGCAAAAGGTTATAGATTGCTAGATAAACTGCTACTTGTGGTTTTGTGTGTTAATTAGGGCTTTTGGGTTGTCAGATCCCTCCTCCTGGAGGTGGGCTCAATAATAAATAAAGAATGGTCTTGGTTCCTTTGTTTTAACATTTTTTTTTTTTTTTTTTTTTTTTTTCTTTGTTGTTGTTCTAAATGACATGTCTTCATTATAGGGTTATATTACTGAACATATCTAGGGTAATATATACAGGAAATATCTTTTGTTTGTGTGCTTTTACAGAAGTTGTGACTGTTTAATTTAGTGGCTAGTTAGTCACCAACATTTATACTTATAGATGGTATTATGTTTTTAATTTTTATTTTATCATCCTTTTACTCTCTAAATGTATATTTACTCATTTTGGATTTGCTTATTTATTTGATATTATTGTTTATTGTTTAAAAATTCATGTCACAATGGCCTAAAGAATTGTTGTTAACCTATTGTATTTCTGGAAAGCACATTGTACACTCATCCTGCTAATATTGAATAAACATGTCAAAAAAAAAAAAAAAAAAAAAAACCTAGATTAGCTGACACTGAATCCCATGCTGAGTTCCACAGCAGTGAAGTCACCAGTGTGCCCTGGTTGTGTAATGACGTTCACTCTATTAAACAAAACCTTCCTTAACACATTAAATTGAGCTCTGACAGAAATGGTGGCCATCTTGAAAATGGTCGCCATCTTGAATTTTTGAGTGGCACACATCTTTTTCCATGATAATGTTCCTTTAAGAATATTTGTACCAAATTTCATGATAGCATCACCATTTGAAAAAAAAAAATTAAGGATTCAAGAAAAATGGCGGCCATCTTGAAAAATGGCGGCCATCTTGAAAAATGGTTGCCATCTTGAATTTTTAAGGGACAAGCACCGTTTTCCAAAAAAAAACATTCTGAAGAGAGTATTTTCACAAAATGTTATGCCTACATCACTGTTTGAACGATTGACATAATGAGCATTTGACAGAAATAGCGGCCATCTTGAAAAAATGTCCGCCATGTTGAATTTTTGGATGGCCAGCGCCTTTTTCCCAAAGAGTGACCCTTAGAGAGTATCTGTGCCAAATTTCATGCTTCTATACCAATTTGAACGATTCTCTTGAAATATGCCATTAATCTGCTGCACTAATGAGCAGAATGGCGTCTGCGATTGTTCTTCGGTGTAATAAGGAACACAGCAGTCATTTGGATGTTCCTAAATCCGAGCCGTTGAAGATGCAGTGGCTGAGTTTGTTTTTGAAGCAATATGCCCAAAGGATTGATGCGGGGATTCCCTCACGGGGATTCCCCACGATCTGCGCTTTCCTGTTTGGTGAATCATTTCACACCAGACAGCTTTACAAACGAGAAAAAACGGATCGGTACCAACGTGTTCCTGCTGAACCTCCAGAAGTGAGTGTGATGTTTTATTAACCTTTATATTAATATTTATATTAATCTTTGCAAATTTGCAAACCTTGCTGCAGGCTTCACGATGAATGCATCTAAGGTTTACACTCCGGGTACATTACGGCATGTTTTCTATGTACGACGTTCTCAATATAATTCATAATCCCACGTTTATAATGAACAACGCGTGGTTATTGTGTTAGAAACGGTGTACCCACAGAACAGAGGGGCGGGGTGAGCAAAGCTCATTATCATTTAAAGACACATGCACTTAAACGGCGTGCTGAAAACAGAGCTGTTTTTGACCAGGTGAAATTAGTGTTTTCTTACAATACTAATGAGAATTTTTAATTAAAGTATATTACAAACTTTTAAATTAGACCCTAAAGAATCATATTAGCTTGTACAAAAATGGCATTATATGACCCCTTTAAGGAACAAACAGTGAAAATCTAGTAAGAGTTCAGTGTCCAAGAACATCAACACATACATTAATAACTACTTTATTAATAAATACTTTAAATCAGTGACCAGGAACACATAAACTAACACATAAAATAACTGCTGGACATAGCTGTACCTGGACATGTCTGGCAGAGTTCAGAGTTGAGATGTGTGGTCCAGTTGGTGAATGAAGAAGCCACCACACAGCTGTAGGAATCATCCAGACACTCAATCTCCAGAGGTAGAGAGAGACTGATGCTGAGATCAGACACACTGATGCTGGACAATACACTGATTCCTTTGTACCAGGAGAGAGTCACATGACCCACATTCACCACTGAACACAACAGCACACATCTGGACACTGACGATCCTGATGATGATGAACAGTTTGAAGAGTTTCTGCTAATGACAGGAATGGGCAGACGAGCTGGAAAACATGAAAGAACAGAGAATACTGTGATAGCAATTAGTCTAAATTTTCATCTTTGTTGTTTCTTCTTCTTGGGTGAGCGTGATTTGAAATCGAATAACATCCCGTGGTCCAGTAACTTCTTTTAAGTACAGATTAATAACAAAATTAACTTGAAAAAAGTTACACGGTCAAAAAACTGTATCGCTCCAATATTGCATCACACAAAAAACTAACAGTCATTGCCAGAAATGACGACATCGTCAATATTAAATATTATATTACACATACAATTATTTACTCATAATTATTTACCAATTGCTTAATGCACACAATTATTTATCCCACATCTAAATAAAGAAACATAACTTACAAATACATTATGAGGCCATGCATGACCTACACTCCACAAAGCACAACACAAAGAATTAAATGTATATAGAGGCAGATCTTAACACCGTGTGAGATTCAAACCCAGAATATAATGATTAAGAGCCAACATCTATCCACTGACCCACACTAACAACAACTTTTAAACCTGGCATATGTAGTTGAGAGTCATTACACAAAAGCACTGCTGTTGCTCTTGCTTGTAGAATATGAAAAATTATTTCAAGTGGCTGTAGTGCTGATAGAATACAGTCTCACATTCACACAGGTATAAACACATATACCAAGTTAAGTTTAAATACACCACAGCATTTCTAGGAAACATCCTGACTAACTGTGCTTTGGTGTGGAACTGGAATGATGTTGAAAAAAAAAATGTCAGTCCGCTTGGAGCCACTTATGGGAAAGACTGGACAAAAGAGGACCAGTGAAAAAAAACATTAACATCCAAAAAAGGCAAAAAATAGAGGTTTTAATGCAATTAGGACAATGTTTTTAGGCTAAGGTGTTATATGACTGACCCAAAGTTGTTCTGGAGAGTTTTCAGACCCTCATCAATCATCATGCCAAATTTCACAGTTTTTATCCATATGATTCTTTGAGCTGCTATAAACTCTCATGGCAAAGGAAGAATATTAAAATGCACAAATGTATCTTTACTTCTTAAAGGTCCCGTTCTTCGTGATCCCATGTTTCAAACTTTAGTTAGTGTGTAATGTTGCTGTTAGAGCATAAATAATATCTGTAAAATTATAAAGCTCAAAGTTCAATGCCAAGCGAGATATTTTATTTAACAGAAGTCGACTACAATGAACGGCCCGTTTGGACTACATCCCTCTACTTCCTTCTTTAATGACGTCATTAAAACCGTTTCTTGACTAACCTCCGCCCACAGGAATGCTCCCTCAACTCTACTGGCTACTTGTGCACTTCTTATAACTTACTGTTTACTCAGCTCTTACGGTGATTTTCTGAAGTAAAACTGATGCTTCATCTTTTGTGTGATGTACAATAAACTTTATTAAACTCATCAGTACATGTTTGATCATCATTCAGACAGCAGACTTGTAGGCTATTAATAAATAATGGATACTACAAGCAGATGACAAATACGTTATAATAACCGTAATTAAACTACTAAACTATACCTGTTTCATCTCTATACAGCACTCTTACTCTGTAGGCATTATTGTCCGACTCGAAATGAACACCGTTACTGAGAGTTTCTGATATTATCATCATTCCGTGAGATGAAATTGTCCTGAGAGACTGAGCGCGAGCTCTTGAAGCTCCGCCCCCTGTGTAGTCCAGCAGCAGCTCATTTGCATTTAAAGGGCACACATTAAAACAGCTCGTTTTTCTGAGCCCCAAAAAATGACAATTTAAACATGCTGTAAAAAATGATCTGTTGGGTATTTTGAGCTGAAACTTCACATACACACTCTGGGGACATCAGAGACTTATTTTACATCTTGTGAAAAGGGGCATAATACGGGACCTTTAAAGAGACTCCCTCCATTTTCTGATCACTGAAAGAATTTTAACAAGCTGAATTGTGTCATATGCAATACCCCGTCCCCAATTTTTATATTTCATAAGATCTATACTTGTACAATGACAATAAAGTTGAATTATCTTAATTATAACAATACAATGGCTCTTCTGTAATGAGTGAGCTGTATTTCTCTACTCACCATAGACAGTAACAGTGAATGTGTGTTTAGTCTCTGAACTGCTGTTGCTGATCTCAACTTCATAAACTCCAGCATGTTCAGTTGTGATGTTCATGATGGTCAGAGATCCAGTCTTCTCGTCCAGCTTCAGTCTGTCTCTGAATCTCTCATCAAGAATATCATAGATCATATTGTTCACTCCATCAGTTTTAGCTATAAGATTCCCTTTAGTTCCAAATCTCCACTTTATCTCTTCATCTCTCTGTATTTCAGTGAGACTAGAGTTTAGAGTGACTGAATCTCCCTCCATCACTGACACTGACTTCACTGCATCTGTGTCAGCAAACACTCCTGAAGAACACACAGAAACAGTCTCTCAGTCACACATTCAACTTTAAGTTGTTTTAATGAAGCTTTAACTGTTAGTTTCTAAATGATTACACACTTTGAGAAAGTAGAAAGATAGAAACATCATCATGGGAAATAAATGGCAGGGTGGAAAACACAGATATCTGAGTTTAAAACTGGCACATCCAATGGAAAGCACAGGGAGTGTTTAGAAACCATTTTGAAAACAGTAATTCATTTTCAGTAATTACACATTGTTCATCTGTACATGTACAATGACAATAAAGTTGAATTATCTTAATTATAACAATACAATGGCTCTTCTGTAATGAGTGAGCTGTATTTCTCTACTCACCATAGACAGTAACAGTGAATCTGTGTTTAGTCTCTGAACTGCTGCTGCTGATCTCAACTTCATAAACTCCAGCATGTTCAGTTGTGATGTTCATGATGGTCAGAGATCCAGTCTTCTTGTCCAGCTTCAGTCTGTCTCTGAATCTCTCATCAAGATAATCGGGGATCATGTTGTTCACTCCATCAGTTTTAGCGATAAGATTCCCTTTAGTTCCGAATCTCCACTTTATCTCTTCATCTCTCTGTATTTCAGTGAGACCAGAGTTTAGAGTGACTGAATCTCCCTCCATCACTGACACTGACTTCACTGCATCTGTGTCAGCAAACACTCCTGAAGAACACACAGAAACAGTCTCTCAGTCACACATTCAACTTTAAGTTGTTTTATCTAAGCTTTAACTGTTAGTTTTGAAATGATTGCAAACTTTGAGAAAGTATAAAGCTAGAAACGGCATCATGGGAAATAAATGACAGTGGAAAACAGAAATCTGAGTTCACACACTTTCACATAGTTTACATTTTACGTTTTGGTTTAGTGTTATAAGTTCCATAAGTAAACAGTACGAAAATATCTCAGTTTTTATTAATTGATGGTGGAACTGAAGTTCATTAGAGCTCCACACAAATAACATGCTATTCAGAGACAGAGCGTTTTTAGGCCACGGCCACATTTTTAGGCCAAAATGACTTTGCATTGCAAAAGAGGCTCCCTCCTTGTCATTTATGACTTATAACAAGAAACAAAACAATGTCTAAAAGCTGCTGTGTGACAAGCTGACAGCAAACAAACTAAATAACTCAGAAATACATTTTTATAAGCAGTCGACCCCAAAAAACGGTTGTTTCAGGACATAAAAGTGGATCAATTGAGACAGAGCACAACTAGTTCTCGAACTACTCTGAACTACGCCCACTGGAACACGACATGATATTGTAAAAGAATGCTACAGCTTAGCTTACATAAATATAATATATAAAACTGACATTTGGATATTTGACTTCCCAGTGACAAAATGTTTACTGCACACATAGACATACTGAGTGTCAGGATCCACAATTTAACCATTCTTCCTGCTGATTCTTCACGTCTTATTGCCTGTATCCACTTTTGTCTCCTTAAAGGCTGGCTTTTAAAATCTATTTCTGGGTTTTTTAGCTTGTTTGCTGTACACCTTGTCGCACAGCAGCTTTTAGGCATTTTTCTGTCTTTTGTTATAAGTCATAAACAAGGAGACAAGGAGGCAGCCTCTCGCAATGCAAAGTCAATGGAGATCGTTGGACCACAACCCCCCCCCCCCCCCCCCCCCCTCCCCCCTCCCCCTTTATGATTTATAAATCATAAAACAGGTCAATAACTCACCAATCAGACAGCAACAGCAAAGACAGCAAAAAGCAAACGTGCAAAACATTTTCTTCAACAGTTCAGCGGTCTGAAACAGTTACACTTAAGTGTGAAAGCCTGAGAGCGTCTGCAGTGAAGATGTGTAGAGAACAAGCTGTCATCAGTTACTTTAAACTATTCTGTTAACTTCCTTAAAACTGAATTAGGCCACACCCCCTGCCTCTAAACACACGCCCTCTCTCCAAAACCTGTCAGCCAATCAGAATGCAGAAAATGATTGACAGGTAAGAGAGCCTTCAAGTTTTCTGATTAAAGTCTCTCACATTTAAATTATAATTTTTTTCTGTTTACAGGCTGTCATAGAGACAGGTTAGGACATCAATTTCAGTGATAGCTGGCTAGTAGGTACAATTTATGTGTTATTTCAAAGAAAATTATTAAATAAATATCTTAATCTCTTATAGCACAAGACTTAAAAGAGCATTCAACGCTGTTGTTTCTAAGTGTCTAAGATCTTTCTGCACTCCCACTTGTAATCGTAGCCAAATCATCACACCTTGTCTCTGCTCATTTGCATAAAATTGAGCGTTCCTTAACTCCAGCCCAGCCTTACAAGCACAGAAATATTAATAACTCTACAGTATACATTGCTTAAAATATAGAACTGGATTTAACAGATGCGTGCACGCTGTAGCTGATTACATACTGTACTTTTTATATAATTTATGTTTGTTTGTTTGTTTTTTTGGCACATAGTCACCATGAGAGGGCACACTTCTGAGCAAAAACAACAACAAAATCTTCCTGTATGATTACCTAAGCATTTATGTGGAAACATGTAACGTATTATGCTGAAATCAACAATTATATTAATAGAAAATAGAGCAAGATTGCATCTTGTCTGAACAACTCCTAAATAGCACTATTTGGTCTTTAGGAAAAGTGTCTGTCCTATTCTTATCACTTCTTCTAGACATCAGTCAGTGGATCATGCAGACGGTTATTTGTTACGTTAGAGATGTTCTTGTGTTGACATGAAAATTACTTCTCTACTTTCCCCACATTATAACATCACAATGTTGTAGCTTGGTTTCAATAAATGTTTTCAAGTGAGGTTTTGAGGTCTGAAATGTAATGTTTTAATAATAAAATTACATAAAATTAAAATTAATAAAATGTAATAACATGTGTTATGCTGAAATCCCAACCCAGATTATAGATGGATCATTTACAGTCTTTCACACACATTCATCATTTAAATGAGTAATGAATGACAGTGGCATCATATAATGTCCGTGTTTTGTGTACAATTGTGTAAGACTTCAAGTATGGACTCAAACTGACTAAGAATATATTACAGTTAATTGCATAAACAGCCCATTCAAAACTGTTCTCAAAAATCTGAATCCAGAAAACAGTTCACTCTTAATATAGTAATGGAAGAGACGATCCTCAAAAACAGGCAGAGTGAAAACCAGCCACAGGGCAGAAGTAAACATGAGAGGAGAGGCTCGGGTAGAGAGGGTACACAGTCGCTGTAAAGGATCATAGGAAGACAAATAAAACACCCTGAATTCATGTGGACTTCTTCAACATGCGTGACTGAACACTAAGAGATCACAAGTCCATCAGCTGCGCCATGTCTAATTTTGTACCACTTCAAAAGAAAAAACAGTGCTTCAAGTTCGCCAACACGTTTAGAAGAGCAAGAAATTAATTTTAAATTTAGGAAAAAAAATTTAACTCTCAATAAGAGTGTTATTGAGTGTTATTTCATGTTCTCTTGAAGACATATACCATCCAGTTATTTTTTCAAGTCTAAGATTTTGTTGGTCTGAATCAATACAGCATTAGTACAATAATACACGGCCCAATTAAAAAATGTGACAAACATCAGTGTTGTGAAACTGGATTGCAGCCTCAGCACGCTACACGCATGCTCACTCAGCCGAGACACAGAGACAGAAGTAGATGCAAGTCTACATCGCTCTAAGATCATCTTTATAAACTCCTATTTCAAACCTCAGAGCTGTTGGAAGAAAATGTTTAAAGGAAAAACATTAGTTTTTTTCTGGCTGTGCTTTTGCCGTCTGGATGGTGAGTTACAAAGTATCTTTGGGGTGTTCTGGTAAAAGTTAGTTCAGATCAATCAATTAAATCAGTCAGTATTCCCAGATATTACTGAGATGTAGATGTGATTTTGATAAGTTTCCTGTTGTATTTACTTATGGAACTTATAACACTAAACCAAAACGTAAAATGTAAACTATGTGAAGTTGTGTAAACTCAGATGTGTTTTCCACCCTGTTATTTATTTCCCATTATGCTGTTTCTATCTTTCTACTTTCTCAAAGTTTGCAATCATTTCAAAACTAACAGTTAAAGCTTCATTAAAACAACTTAAAGTTGAATGTGTGACTGAGAGACTGTTTCTGTGTGTTCTTCAGGAGTGTGTGCTGACACAGATGCAGTGAAGTCAGTGTCAGTGATGGAGGGAGATTCAGTCACTCTAAACTCTGGTCTCACTGAAATACAGAGAGGTGAAGAGATAAAGTGGAGGTTTGGAACTAACGGGAATCTTATCGCTAAAACTGATGGAGTGAAAAATACAGTCCCTGATAATCTTGATGGGAGATTCAGAGACAGACTGAAGCTGGACAAGAAGACTGGATCTCTGACCATCATGAACATCAGAACTGAACATGCTGGAGTTTATGAAGTTGAGATCAGCAACAGCAGTTCAGAGACTAAACACAGATTCAATGTTACTGTCTATGGTGAGTAGAGAAATACAGCTCACTCTATTATATATTACAGAAGTGCCATTTTATTGTTATAATTCTTCTTGATACTACAAAATAAAAATAATTTATTTTTGAATTTTAAAATTTCTCAATGACACTGTAATTCCATTTTAAATATTAATCCACAGGCTACTAAAAACCCTGAAAACTGACCAAGCCTCTTGATTCTGACAGTGGACAGTGTCATAAATAATTCCTCCGTCACACCTGTCATAATGTAATAATTTTTTCATATAAAACCCCATATAGCTCAGTCCAAATGATATTTCATGCAAACTTATCCATATACGTATACTATGAACCGTCTCCACAGAAAAGCTTTTTATTTTTGTATACTGAAACATCTCCATTGACTTCCATTCAAACAGAGCAGCTTCTGGGAGAGTATTACAGAAAGATTATCACTTTATAATCCTGTCTTATCCTTTTGTAACCGTGGCCATTTCAGAATTGTGTTTGATCGTTTGACATATAAGAGGTCATTGTATTATTAAAACATACTTTACATTTCAGACCTCAAAACCTCACTTGAAAACATTTATTGAAACCAAGCTACAACATTGTGATGTTATAATGTGGGGAAAGTAGAGAAGTAATTTTCATGTCAACACAAGAACATCTCTAACGTAACAAATAACCGTCTCCACGATCCACTGACTGATGTCTAGAAGAAGTGATAAGAATAGGACAGACACTTTTCCTAAAGACCAAATAGTGCTATTAGGAGTCGTTCAGACAACACACAATCTTGCTCTATTTTATATCAATATAATTGTTGCTCTACATTAACACAGACTTTGCCTGCTGGGACATGTCTTACTGTTTTATTCAGTGTGTTGTGCCATATACAGCTGTATTCAACGGGTTACTATTATTCAGATTTACTTTGAAAACTTAAAATGAGAATCAGCTTCAAAACCAAGCGTTTCATTCAGATGGACAGATAAAGGGAGGAAAATGTAGTGTGAAATTATTTATTACATCACAAGTTTAAACTCTCACTAACTGACATGTCAAGTCATCTTCATTTATATAGCGCTTTTAACAATGTAGATTGTTCCAAAGCGGCTTTACAGAGATAATAGGAAATTAAAGTAAAGTGTTTTGGCTTTATAGCAGCTCTAGAATAAAGTTATTGTCCAGCTAAAGTTAGTTTGATTGATTCACTTCTGTTGCAACGATCATTAGTTATTAACTTAGGGGCCGCTAACACGACACCGTTTTAACAGGAAACTCTTAAGTTCTTTCTGCGCAAACTTCAGAAATGCGAACTCGTGAGAACGCAGATGGCGTGCACGCATGCGTATTATGAGTTCAGTCTATAGGTATGCACGTTTGAATATATGTGCATGTGCCAAGCGTGCAGTCCTTCCCTACAAATCTAACCTCAACATACTACTTGTCTGGCCTTAAAATTAATAATGCAGAATTTTTATTGCTTCCACGTAGCCACGCGAACCATATTTTTCCCGACAACACTTTATCTGAATTACATCCCAAAAAACTTTTAGAATGCAGATATGTCATGGTGTTTGTTACAGATTGTCATGTCTGTTTTGTAAGTTTTGTTTATGTTTTCATGTCTTTTATTTTGGAATTTAGTCTTGTCATGTGACTCCCTGTTCCCTTGATGTGATCCTGTCATGTGCTTCTGTCTCATTTGCCTTGTTTTCATTGGTTCATTTGTTTCATGCAGCATTTACTCATTAGGCTTGTTTGACTTGAACTGGCGCTGCACAGACTGATCGGTTTATGACATCAAAGTACTGCGAGAGTGATTCAAAAGCATATGGAGCGTCTGTTCTCCAATCACTCTCGCGATACTTTGATGTTCACAGATCGGTCTGTGCAGCGCCGGTTCAAGTCAAAAAAAGCCTATTGATTCTTGTTTCATTAGTTCTGTCTTTTCATTGGTTGCTTTTGTCATGTGATCCCTATAGTCTTGTATTTAAGCCCTTATGTTTGCCATGTTACTTTCAACAATGTAATGCTGTTTCCATGTTCCACATGTCAGGTTATTGTTATCAGTCAAGTTCTTAGTTCATGTTTCACATCTGCACATAATAATAAATAATAAACTGCGCCTAGGTCCTCCTCTACACTATTGTCTTTGTATGCTTCCATGTCAGCTATGTTAAACACAGATCTACTACTTTCTCCTACTAATTCACTCACATTTATGACTGTCTCTCTTTAGCCACTACAACACCAGATGCACACACTCCTCCAGGTCCTGTATCTCTGACAGCACTGATCTCTGCTGCTGCTGCTGGATTTCTGGTGATTGTTGCTGCAGTCGGAATGATCTGGATCTGCAAGAAACACAGAAAAGCTGATCAAGAAGGCAAGTGTTTCCTACTACTGATGCAACTGTTAAACATGTATTAAGTATGAAAAGGAATAATTATACACTTTAATAATACACCTCAAATTATGTATTTAGGATGAAAATGGATTTAGTGATTCCACTTTGTTGATTTAATGCATCTATTATTATTGTTTATAGTTGAGACTCGTGATGAAGAGATAACCTACGCTGATCCAACATTCTACAAGAGAAACACACAGAAATCGGTAAGATCATTTATGACCGTCATCTGTGTCATTATCAGCAGAATCACATTTAGATGCGTTTAGTGTTTTCCTGTTTAAGGGTAAATGGCTATGCTTCCTGATTTTCTTTATTATTAAATTAAAACAAATAAAACTACTAGTTTAGATTATAGTGGGGGTTACTAAAAGAACAGGTAACACTAAAAGTATGACATTAATATGACACGAGCACTTGAATGTGGTGCACCAGGGTTTGAAATCTAGGATTTAAAGTTGTTCTTTGTGTCTGTTGTGGTGTGCTTTTCCTGGGAAAGCGGACTTCATACACTCACTAAAAGTGAAACAAATGTTTAGTTCCCAAACCCAATCTGCTGATACTATCACAACTTTCACGAAGAAGCCAGAGACAAACCTCTTTCACAAGCACTTGAGATTCAGGGGCAGTTCATGTGTCTATTACCCCTAATGTCTTGATATATTTACGAACATCCTGACGCTGCCCACATTGCTGAGAGCGACATTTAAATGAATAATTATATATCAGATGAATATTTATATTTTATATTTATTTAGATGAATATGTATACACTGTATATGCCTCATGCTCCTCTCAATAACAAAATAAACACGCAACAAAAATAACAGCGGTGAGAAAACATCAGTTAAGAAAGATATGATCATAGCGATGTAAAGTGTCCATCATATGCACACTTCACATTCTCACCGGAAGAAGCAGGTCATCCGGGGACTTTTGCCTATTCTTTTACGAGTACTGTGAATTCGGCCATACTTATTTTTGTCACATACTGTTTTTTGCCTACTAGGCTATATAGTTGGGAAGTATGCCATAAACTTGACATGTTACAGTGTCAGCTGGAGGTGAGTCTTCAGTCAACTTGCTTTCAATTTGGTATTTAGATTCCAGAACGTTAGTTCCCTTTCAAAACGTTCACTTGTATTACGTCTTGCTAGAGGCTATGGGGAAACTCAGATTATTGAAGCCTTTTATAAAATAATGCAGTGCTACTGCACAGCCTGAACATTGCAGTGATCTGCACACGCTTATTGGCTGAGTAGTGGGAACTGCACGAATCTATGGCGATGCGGCGTATCTGCGCAAGCCAATCGAGACGCATCCCACCAAAACCAGGGGGGGGTGGGGAATCTGCCTATATAAGCAGCTCATCTCGCCATAGGATTCAGATTAATTTACTTCAGCGACGATCTTCACACATTGCGTTGCCTTTCCTGCAAGAAAGCCTTTTCGCCGTCGAACAGCCCAGCAGTGGAACGAGCTGAATCCTTGCTTTGCATGTGAGGGCTTGTATTGCGTGCAGAGGAGATGTCATGCGCTCACGTAGGGTTTGAAATGAGCTTGCGTTCTCCTTTCGCGGAAATAATTTACCACGCACGCCAGCATCAGTTCTGCGCTCGGTTCTTTTAGGCACTGATTTGCCGCCATACTGAACTCAGTACTTTTAAGGGCACCGACTGCATCACGTCTGTACTACCGAGTACAGACTCATATTAAACCAATTTCGGTACCTGAGAAAGCATCTGGATGCGAGAGAGACACCATGTGGCGTAACACCTGCAGCTTGTTCAAACACAACACACAGGGAAATGGCTAATCGAAAATGGTCTGAAGCATTATTTATAGGCTATTTGCCCCAGGAAGCTCCTAATCAAACACAAGATATGCTATATTTGAAATTATTCATTTTTTAAAAAAGTTTTAAAAGCTCAAGAGCGTACTGTATTTGGTAGCAAAATAGCAAGTCCCCGCAGCAGCTGCAGCTAAGCTAACACACACTTGCAGGCAGCCAGTGCCGAAGTTTGATTTCCGCGATGCAGAAAACACTGGCGGAATTATGGAAGTAAAAGAATGTCAAATGTTTTTGAAACAAAAAGCCTGATGAATTGCACTACTTGAAAAAAAATATCTGTAAAACCATCAAGATAATCTGGAGGATTGTTACTTATTTTACTAGGATTGTCGAAAGGGGAGAATTGGGCCAAAAATCGGCCCAATTATCCTGCGCCCGTTCTGGGTCGCCACACCCACTGGCCAAAGGTTGCAGCCTAGAAACGTGCCAAGCACAAGTCAATAAGAAAATACAGGGCCAGGTCAGTGGGGATCTCCACCTCCTAGTAGCCCATCTAGCTCACAAAAAATAATCTTGGTGTCCACTCCGATAAGCAGAGGTGTAAAGTCCAGGGGTCAGAAAGTAAAAGGCCTGCCATATGTTTATTCCACCCATGAACTCAGCTGATTTCACTAATTAGTTCTCACTAATTATCTCCTGGCTGAAAAACTGTGCTAATTAGCAAATCCAGGTGATTGGAACAACATACTGAGGCGGCCTTTTACTTTCTGAACTTGGACTTTACACCTCTGCCGATAAGGCTAACTGACCAACATGGTGACATCATGATATCTTCAACATACCATGCAAATGTGCAATAGAAATGCTACTGCGCGGGGGCGCTAGTGTGCCGTAATGGAGTAGGTCACACTTTTGTGGAGCTCCGTGTATAATCCTCTTGTTTTATTGAATGTATACTGCAGCAATCGTTTTTTATGTCATAGACTATCGTTTAAGTTGCATTCTAGTCTAGTGGGCTCATTTTAACGTCGAACATGCAAAGGAGCAAAGCTCAAAGCCAGAAAAATGCATCCTCTGCTGAGGCTAGCAACGAAGCAATACTAGCCGCTATCACGAAGCAAGGAGAAGAGCAGTTAGCTAGTGTTTCCAAGCTAGTTGATGACCTCAAAAAGACTATGGAGGGACGCCTTGATTCAATCGATGCACACCTGGCTACATTACAGAGCAAACATCACGAAGTGGAACGTCGCATAGATGGCATGGATGAGGCTCTAACAGACGCCGACCACCGCATAACGGCTCTAGAGACCACTTGTAAGGAACTTCAAGCAGCCAACACTCGTCTCAGCGCTAAGCTCAACGACCTAGAAGGACGCTCACGCAGGCTCAACATTAGGATCGTTGGTATCAAGGAGGGTGAGGAAAACAGCCGCCCAGCTGAGTTTGTGTCCGAGCTGATTTCAAAGATACTTGGCCAAGAAAACTTCAGCAAACCGGTCAAAATAGATAGAGCTCATCGCAGCCTTAAGCCAAAGCCAAAAGAAAAAGAGCCACCCAGGGTCATCATCGCAAAACTTCATAACGACAGAGACGTGAGGAATATTTTACGACTAAGCCGACAGCGTGCACCGCTTAGTTACAAGGATGAGAGGGTGTCAATATTTCCCGACTTCACTGCAGAGGTTATAGCACAACGTCAAGCCTTCAACAGTGTTCGGAATAAGCTGGCCGATGCTGGAGCCAAGTGTACCATGCGCTTTCCAGCCAAACTTCAAGTGTCCTATAACAAAGCAGTGAACGTCTTTGACTCACCAGCAGCTGCAGAACGGTTTGCCAACTCTATCACAAATGACAAAGAGTCAGACTAGCTGTTTGTGTATTTTGCAATAGCCATAGCCCTATTGCATAGGTGGCTGAAATTTGTCTTATGGTAGTCTAATGTGTTTTGATGCGCCGGCTGTGTTTATCACTGAAGTTATGCGTTCTGCATATTGTCATTTGCACTCTTTCCAATTGCAGTAGAAATTATTTGGTCTGCCCAATTTATTTTTTCATTTATTTATTTTTTTTATTATTATTAATATTATTATTATTATATATATATATATATTTTAATGTATTTTTTTTTTTACTTTATTTTAATTTTCTTTATTTTCTCTATGCTGCAGTATAAGATGTACGTTACAATAGAGGAGATCGCGGAGCTGTCGACTTTAGTCTAGCTGCTTAGTTGGCTCTGTTATACCCGGCAGTCTCCTATCAGGATTTGGGATGTGCCGCTTAGTTCTTTGTTGCGGCTCTGGGGTTGTTCTGGGGTGTGTTTATGTGCTCTTTGTTAATCTGCCAGATCTATATTTATCTTGTGCCAGTTCAAATTGTCTGTTATACTTTTATTTTAATGCAGGATAATCAGTCAAGTAGGTCGGGAGGAAGTCCTATTACTTTTACATCCTGGAACTGTAGAGGTCTTGGCAAAGCCATTAAGCGGGGTAAAGTATTTTCACATTTGAAGTCCTTGTCATCAGATATTACTTTCTTACAAGAAACCCATATTGGCCCAACTGATCAGAGGAGATTAAGAGCTGTTTGGTTGTCACAAGTTTACCAATCTACTTTTTCTTCTAAAGCGAGAGGGGTAGCAATTCTTATTCGTAAAACTATTCCATTTATATTTAAGTCCATGATAACTGACCCAGGTGGAAGATACCTTCTCGTCTCTGGAACAGTGAATTCTGTACCATTGGTCCTTTTGAATATTTACGCTCCCAATTTTGACAGCCCAGAATTTTTTTGCAAAATTTTTTATCTTGCTGCGGAACATAACACTCACAATATAATTATTGGAGGAGATTTCAATTGCTATTTAGACCCTCAGACAGACCGTTCTTCCGCTAAAGCAGCCCCACAATTGAAGTCTGTACCTGTACTTAATAATCTGATTAAATCGCTAGATACAGTTGATATATGGAGACATCTGCACCCCATAAACCGAGAATACTCTTTTTTTTCATCTGTGCATGGTAGCTTTACCAGAATCGATTATTTTTTAGTTGATGCTAGACTAATATCAAGAGTCATCAGCTCCACATACCATAACATCTTAGTCTCAGACCATGCGCCTCTGACCATGAGGATTGATTTCAATCTCCATACACGTCAGTATAATTGGAAGTTTAACCCCACACTGTATTCAGACAACTGTTTTCAAGAATACATCTATACTAGGATGTCAGACTTTATGCTGGATAATGACAATGGTGCTGTTTCAGACTCAACCCTCTGGGAGTCCTTTAAAGCTGTTATGAGAGGTCACATAATCTCCTATCAGTCAGCAAGTAAAAAAGCTAGGCAGAAACGTCTCTCTGAAATTGAAACTGAACTTACTGCATTGGAGGATTCTTACCGAGGGTCTAAATCTGAGGATATCCTTAAAAACATTTTGAAGATAAAATATGAGTATAACCATATTCTTGGCGAGCAGGTCAGGCACTATATTTGTAAATTAAAACAAAAGCACTTTGAGCTGGGTGAGAAGGCAGACAGGCTACTTGCTAGGCAGTTAAAAGGCGTGCAAGCTGATAGGGCGATTCATAAAGTCTCATCTCCAACCGGGCAGCTATTAACTGACCCTAAACAAATTAATGACAGGTTTTTTTACTTTTATAGCCAGTTATACTCATCAAAGTCTAAGTCCACCGATGCTGAGATTTCAGATTTTCTTAACGCACTGGACATCCCTGTTCTAGATGAGGTGATAAGGCAGGATCTGGACACTGATATCACATTGGATGAAATCAAAACAGCTATCTGTTCCTTTCCTAATGGCAAAGCCTGTGGTCCTGATGGATTTGGTATAGAGTTTTACAAGGCACATATAGACATCATCGCCCCACTCCTTCTTCGTATGGTAAAGTGCTCTCTGAAGGATGAGATTTTTCCCAGCTCGCTTTATGAAGCACATGTTTGTCTTCTCCTGAAAAAAGACAGGGTTGACACTGATGTCACATCTTACCGTCCTCTAAGTTTGCTGAACAGTGACCAGAAAATTATTGCAAAAGTTCTTACAAACCGATTAAGTAAATATATCAGTGCCTTAATTCACCCGGATCAATCAGGTTTCATTCCAGGCAGATTTTCTTTCTCTAACACTCGCCGCCTGTTAAATACTATGTATTCTGATAGGTTACCATACGCTGCTGTCATATCGTTAGATGCCCAGCAGGCCTTTGACCAAGTCGAATGGAGATACATGTTTGCCACCCTTGAAAAATTTGGCTTTGGTGGCACATTTATGAAGTTGTTAAGAATGCTATATGCACGTCCAAAATCCTCTATTTTGACTAATTATGATAGGTCCCCTTCATTCTTGCTGGGTCGTGGCACCAGGCAGGGCTGCTGCCTTTCTCCTATGCTCTTCGCTTTGGCCCTTGAGCCCCTGGCAATAGCCATTAGAGCCAGCCCTCAAATCAGTGGAATAAATTGTGGCTCATCTGAGTGTACCATAGGCTTATATGCAGATGATGTAGTCCTGACCCTGTCAGATGTTAGGTCATCCCTGTCCCCCTTACTTGATCTGATAAAATCCTTTGGTCAATTCTCTGGATTTACTATTAACTGGAACAAAAGTCTGTTCATGCCCCTATCTGATGGCCTGGATTCTAAATATCTTGAGGATCTACCATTCAAAGTCTCCAACGATCAGTTCAGATATTTAGGTATCAATATCACCAAAAATCCCAAACTTCTCTTTAAATGTAATTATCTCGATCTGATGGACAAGCTTAAAGTCATGGTAGATAAATGGAAACTTCTCCCCCTCTCCTTGATAGGGCGTGTCAATATTATCAAGATGACTGTACTTCCCAAATTTATTTATCTTTTTCAAAATGTGCCTATTTTTCTTACAGCTGCTTTCTTTAAATCTTTAGACTCTATCATTTTGCCCTTTGTATGGGCCAACAAGCCCCCCCGCATCTCTAAAGCGCACCTACAGAAGCCTACTACTGAAGGTGGTTTGGGCCTGCCTGTTATGCGTCATTATTACTGGGCATGTAACGCCAGAGCATGGGTATTCTGGAATCATGCCCTATGCACTAATGATGAGAGTAACCTCTGCCCCAAATGGCCTTTGATTGAGTCCCACAAGTTGAAAACATTTGTTGGAGCTTCCCTTGGTGCCTTTTTATTTTCAAATCCTGATTCATCTATCAAACAGCTTAAAGGTGACTTTATTTTATCAAACTCTTTGAAGATTCTTAGACAAATTAAGGGTGTGCTGAATCTCCCTGAGCTTTCCTTTTTTGCTCCCATATGTCATAACCCTTCCTTTAAGCCAGGTCTAATGGACTCAGTGTTTGCACACTGGACAGAGAAGGGCCTTGTAACTATCAGTGATCTTTATATTGACAAGTGTTTAGCATCTTTCGCTCAACTTAAGGAGAAATATTTGCTACCATCTAGCCATTTTTTCCGTTATCTCCAAATTAGAAGCTTTGTAAAGGAAACAGTACCCACACAACACGAGTTTTATCGACTTCTTACGCGTGAACCCACATCCAAAGGTTTGATTTCACAGTTTGTTGCCCTTTTTCCATTGGCTACCTCCTCTCTTCACATTAAAGAAGCATGGGTTAAGGACACAGGAGAAGAGATTGATGATGGGCTCTGGTCAATAGCATTAGAGAGAATCAAAGCATGTTCTATCAATGCACGACTTCAGCTTATTCAGTTTAAAGTTATCCATCGTCTGCATTTTTCAAAAACCAAACTGAATAGGATTTTCCCTTCTGTCTCTGCCGCTTGTGATAAATGCAAGGCCAGTGATGGGACCTTGGGTCATCTTTTTTGGGCATGTCCCAAGCTCACAGCCTTTTGGGGTGAAATCTTTAACTTGTACAGTGTCATATATAAAACTCCATTGAAACCTGATGGCCTCTTTGCAATATTGGGTTGTACCCCATATTCACTAACTCTTTCTATAGAACTACAGCAGGCCCTCATGTTTGGTATGGTCGTAGCAAAGAGGATTATTTTAAGGGAATGGAAATCTGTGTCCCCTCCCTGCTTTAAGATGTGGTTGAATGATATGGTATCCTGTTTATACTTGGAGGAGCTGCGTTACACTTTGTCAAACACCCAGCGCAGGTTTTGCAAGATCTGGGGGCCTTTCACTGACTATATTAAGAGACAGGATGAATCTCAGGTGGAAGTTTGATATTATTATGTATTATTTTCCTATTTTCATTATGTGAATTGTTTTCATTTCAAGCCATCATTCAAGTGCTGGGACTCTGCCCTTTACTTTGGGCTTCCTTGACCTCACTTCTTCCCAAAACCATGGAACCCTTACTCTTCAGAACCTGTGGACATTTTTTTCAGTTCTTGGACTGGATTATAGATACATGTTGGTATCTTTTATAAGAACTGGCAGTTATTGTTATTGTTTTTGTTTTGTTTTGTATTGTTGTGTCCTGCCTTGCTGGCTTGTGTCTGTCTGTGACTGTTATGCAGAAAACCTTTGAAAATAAAATTATAAAAAAAAAAAAAAGAAAAAAAAAAAAAGAAATGCTACTGCGCAAATTACCATAAAAATGTTTTGTTTGCAAGGTTGTGTGATTAATGGAAATTGAGTTTCGATTTCGAATTCCAACAATTATGAAAATATGATAAATAAAATAAAAATTATTGTCCCATTTTGATCATTTCCAGTGGTGCACTTTCACTCCTCAAAGGCCTGAACTTATCATCATTAAACGCATCATTAAACGTAAACCATTGGGAGAAAATTTTATGTATTTCAATATTTTGGATCCATGCATTCGGTCTTAGTGACAGGAGCCTAATAAACCTGCTGCCTCACATGTCATTAATGTTAATCAAACAGCAAAAGAGAGAGAAAATCACTTACTGCTCTTGACTGAATGATTTTAGCTTTAATAGGAATTAAAAAAAAAGTTTTATTCTTATAGTGAAGACTATGCCGTTTTATTTTACATTTGATTATTCAATTTGTATAGTAGCCTGTTGATACTTGCATGAAAATCTTTAATTTGCATTTTTTTTTTAAATTGTATGTGTCCTATTTTTTTCTACTTTGCTTTTTTCAGTATAGAAATTGGTATAGAGAATTGTGAAATTTTCCTGGTATCTAAAATTTAAATATCATAATCTTATTTCCAGCAAATACATGCTTGATATATATCATTATTGTTAAATAAATTACTCATAGAAAGTTTTGGTCATATGGCCCACTCATAATCGTGATTGTAATATTGACCAAATTAATCATGATTATGATTTATGCCCTAATCGAGCAGCCCTAGCATGTGCCTGTGCTGTCCATGCCTAAATCCACCACTGACTTAATCCATAACCATAAAAGGAACTATGAAAACCCTCTCTTTCTCTTCTTTTCTGCCTTTAACCTCTAGCTCTTATTAGCAATTTTTTACTAAACCTGCCATTGCATTCTATGAATATTGATAAATGTTCTCTTTGTATGTTCTGTGTGTGTTTTCTTTCAGAAAGTTAAACAGGAGGATGAGGTGATATACGCAGGAGTCGTCAACAGACGTTAATTACATTCGCTGTGAGGATTTTTTCTCATTATTGATGTTATTATCAATAAGGTTTTCATGCACACTAGAAAGATTATTGCAACAAAGCTGTTTAAGATTCAAAATCAGTGCTCATGCTTACATACGTTCTTACCGTTTTCTGAAAGGTGTATGAGTGTGAGAGATAAATGTGTGTGAGAGATAACTAAAGTAACACAAAGGTTTGGTTAAAGCTGATTAATGATATCAGCCATTGTATGAAGATTAAGAGCATGACACTTACACTGTGTTTCATAACGCTGCAATAAACCAATTTCCTAAGTGCATGTAAACTCTGAACATCAATGTTACTTTTTCTAAAAAGGTTTTGTTTGAGTTCAGTAATTTTTTTCTGTTTATTGTGATCCTGCATGGTAATGTGTGTTCCAGTGATAGTAAAGGTTAAAAGCACAAAGAATCACAGAGATAGTTAAGCATCATGGGGCATTAACTGGATTTTATTCAACAGTTTTGAACATTTGAACATTTTATTCAACAGTTTGAACATTTACTTTATTATTTACCAGACATTTATCATACATTAACTGATTTTAACAAAATTTGGGGGAGAGTGCAAAGTTACATAGATAACATGGTAAAAAACCTCCACTTTACAAGATGCCCTACTGGGATTGATGTTAAATCAAAACGGCTCAGATATTTGTTCACAAGTATTTATTTTGAACAGGGTATTTTTCTGTTCTGTGTGTTCATGCAATCCCAGCTGACTTTAAACAGCCATTTTATATGTCCTTACAGCACATTCTTAATGCATTCAGATCAAAAGTCAATGATTGATAACCATGAAACTGCAGAATAACAGTACACATTTAATTTTGGTTTAAATATGAGCAGCAAACAGATGTTTTGGTGTATTTTACAGTATTGCATTCAACAGACTCAAACCACAGAAGGCCTCAACTTTATATCTGGAAAGAAATGTGGTTTCATCTGTTAAGAGCATAAGCATGTGTTTTATTAATGGACGTTTGTGGTTAATGTGTATCGTGTTTGCTCGTCTTGAGGTGTGAATAGTGTGAGTGTGTGTTCTTGTGAATCTTGTGGGTTTGAAGAACTTCAGCAATTTTACTTCCTCTTTATGCAAAATATAACCTTTACTGCAAAATAAAGTACGGAATGGAAAATGTTTATTCTAAATATATTCTCTGTGAGATCTTACTGTGTGAATGTGAAATATTAATATAATTTACTATGTGTACGCATTCAGCAGCATTTGCATCTCTCTGTATATCCAAGACCTTTTACTCATATACTCCTGCTGTGATCCTACAGATAAGAAGTGTTAGTTTCAGTTAGTTATTTGGAGCTCAAGCAACACTTATTTTTTTCTGAGAAGTTTCCACTAATCTTATCACGCCTAGGTTCACACATCTTATGTTGATCTGTTAATGTCAAAGAAACAATCATTTAAAAAATAAGTAAATAATTAAAACAAAACAAAAGCATTGCAATTGAGTCATTGTTTTAAACAGTGATGCTTTTCCAGTAGCAAACTTTTTTTGAACCACCAGCAGTGTAGCATGACAGACGGCAACCGCCTGAATCATAATGTCATGTGACTCACTGATAGATCTATATTAAAACTTCCTTCAGCAGACAGTGGAAAAACACACATCTATTTTACACTATTAAAAGCATCCAACAATACTTTACTACCATTTAATAACCATCAATGGAAAGATGATGTTTGCCTACAAAATGGTATTATTACAGTATCTAACAGCAGGGCCTAACAAGGCTATGCTAACCAGCTAAACTCTGAGCCCCTGTTATTACAGAGTCATAGACGAGCGCTCTCTAGTGTGCAAAACAAGAGTTTACCTCTAGAAGAATAGCTCTACTGTTAACAGATGGGGCAATATAAATATATCATAGTGGAGCAGCAAATCAATGATAATTGAATCGAACTTTAGGAAAATAATAAAAATCTTGCCAAAAATACTTTAAATATTTTTGTAAATTTTTTTTTAATGTTCAGGTCTAATAATGGTTTTATCTGCAGTAAAGAGTCATTCACAAATAAGTTCAGCTTAATAAATCCTTCTTCATCACTGACAGATAAGACATTTGTTTGGTTTCAAAAGACTCTGGAAAGATTCACTTTCACATTACAAGTGAAAAGCTGCTCTGAACGATTCATGGAGTCAGACATTAAAGGGATGTTCACCCAATAAATGGAAATTCTGTCATCATACTCATCCTTGTGTTGTTCCAAACCTGTGTGAATTAATTTCTTCTACTGAACACAAAAGAAGGTATTTTGAAGAATATGGGTAACCAAACAGATGATGGCCCCCATTGGCCTCATAGTATGGGAAACAAATTATATGGCTGTGTCGAAAATCGCCCCCTATACCCTTAAATACGGCGCTTGTCTGAGTCACTAAACTGTCTGTAAAATAGCAAGCAAGCAACTTTATTTATATAGCACACTTTCAAACAACAGACGTTGCGCCAAAGTGCTTTACAAAAATAAAAACATTAAAATCATATAACAAAGCAAACATAACTTATTTGAAAGCTAAAGAAAATAAGTAAGTTTTTAAATAAGATTTGGGACCTACCACAGAAAAAACACAATCTCCTTTTGATTTTAAATGGCAACGAGGAACCTATAAAAGCCGTTGGTCAGAGGACCTGAGAACTCTAGAAGGAGAGTAGGGAATAATAAGATCACAGATGTACTGGGGGGCAAGGCCTGATAGGGCCTTGTAGACAAACAAGAGAACTTTAAAATCAATCCTGAATTTAACAGGAAGCCAATGCAAGGATTGCAGTACAGGGGTAATATGGTCTCTCTTTCTCACCCCCATTAAAAGCCTTGCTGCTGCATTTTGCACTAACTGTAAGCGGATTAGCAAAGTCTGGGGGAGACCAATATATAGAGAATTGCAATAATCAATCTTTGATAAGATAAAAGAGTGAACCACGATTTCCAAATCCTTACTGGATAGAAAATGCTTTACTTTAGCAATTGATCTCAGATTAAAAAAGCTACCTTTAACAACAGCACCAATCTGTTTCTTAAAATTTAGTGATGAGTCCATAATTACCACTAAACTCTTTACATGATCTTCAATCTTTATGGATAAAGAACCTAAATGATCAGAAAAGGTAGGCGAGATGGGAGAACCTATAATCAAAACCTCAGTTTTACTCTCATTTATTTGGAGAAAGTCGCAAGAAAGCCAAAGTTTAATGTCCTTGTAACATTCCTGTACTCTGTCCAGCGAGCAGGTTTTATAAGCTCACAGGAAGATAAAACTGGAGATCATCAGCATAACAATGGTATGCAATACCATACTTCCGAAAAATAGAGCTTAGAGGAAGCATATACAGAGAGAACAGCAACGGTCCCAAAATGGCCCCCTGAGGAACACCACAAACTAAAGGGGCCAATGTGGAAGAGTAGTCTCCCAGATTCACAGCAACTGTCCTATCTTTTAAATATGAGGCAAACCACGGAAGGTCTGTAGCCTGGACACCAATCCAACACTCCAGACGGTTGAGAAGAATCTCATGGTCAATCGTATCGAAGGCAGCGCTTAGATCTAATAACAACATGTGATCCTGAGTCCAACGATAATAATATATCATTAGTGACCTTGAGCAATGCAGATTCTGTGCTATGACAGGGCCTAAAGCCCAACTGGAATGTGTCTAAAATATCAAAAGTAATCAGATGAGGAATATAGCTGTGAATAGACCACTTTCTCTAGAATCTTGGAGATGAAAGGCAGTTTAGAAATAGGTCTATAGTTGTTATATACTGTATGATCCAAATTAGTTTTTTTTTTAACAAGGGATGAAGAATTGCATGTTTAAAACTATTTGGTACTACTCCATTCATCAATGAGCTGTTAATTATAGCTGTTAGGCTAGAACTCACAGTATGAAAAACATCTTTAAAAAGATGAGTAGGGAGAATATCCAGCCTGCAGCTACCTCCATTCATTTTCATGACAATATCTGCCAGCTGTGCTGATGAAACTGGTTCAAAGTCAGTGAAAAAGTTAGACAGCACAGGATTAATTGATGAACGGTAAATTATTTTGTAAAAAATAATAAAAACTCTTCATAAATAAGCCACTGGGAGACCGTGGACGGCTGTACATTCAAAGTATTGCATTAATTAAAACCCAGTTCATATAAATAATTCGTAATAATTCGTTACATTTATATAGCGCTTTTCTAGGCACTCAAAGCGCTATACAAGGAAGGGGGAATCTCCTCAACCACCACCAATGTGCAGCATCCACCTGGATGATGCGACGGCAGCCATATTGCGCCAGAACGCCCACCACACACCAGCTTACTGGTGGAGAGGAGACAGTGATGAAGCCAATCAGTATATATGGGGATGATTAGGAGGCCATGATGGACAGAGGCCAAGGGGCAAATTTGGCCAGGATGCCGGGGTTACACCCCTACTCTTTTTCGAAGGACATCCTGGGATTTTTAATGACCACAGAGAGTCAGGACCTCGGTTTAACGTCTCATCCGAAGGACGAGATTTGTAATAATAAGTATTTTTCCTAAATTAAGTTTTAATAGTATTTTCGTGCCGTGACCGTGTGGCCAGGAACGTGTGTGACGTAGCCATGTGCTCTTACTAGACTCATTCAAGCGTTTAATGCTGAGGAGGACACTAGTCTACAAGCCTCAGAAGGACTGAACAAGGAAGGACACAGCCACTGTTAATGAAACACCCATTGAGTGCACTAATTCAATCCCACAATGCACCGCAATAATGAGTGTACAACTGATGTAGTGTGTGTCCTTCCTATTTCAGTCCTTCTGAGGCTTGTAGACAAGTGTCCTCCTCAGCATTAAAGGAGTCATAATGTTGTGTTACCTTGGATACCCAAATGCTCTATTATAGTATTTTAGGCACTTCTAAAAAAGAAAAGTGGAAAAAAAAATCAACACAGAGCCCCTCAGACCCTTATTTCTAAAGGCATTATTGTCTCGCGAGATCTGATGCGATGTTTTGGCTGTCGTGGACGGTCATTATAATAATGCAAATGAGGGGCGCGTTGATTGGTTGCAGGAATGTATTTTACTACTTCCAAGCGGTACAAAAACATAGACAAAATACTGCAATAGCTCAATAAATGTGACGGTACTTATTGTTAGTGAAATTGTAATCACAACCAAAGAAAAAAGAAAAAATACACCATTGCCATATACATTCTTACAGAAGCCCCACTAACTGAAAGCTATTTTCAAACTGCATGTTTTGCATGAGTTTGGCTAATAATGTTTAGTGGTATATTCTTTTCATACTTGCATTTAAACAGTTTTAGCCACTGAGCATGGACTCCTGTACCGCCACTACTGTAGCTGCAAGTGTAAAACAAAGTCGAAAGATGTGGCTAGCATTCGTAGAGTCCATTCCCCGTGTTTACCTCGAAGGTAACGTTACATACAATAGCCGCATTAGCAGTTAGCTGCTATTTGTTAACCACAGTAGAGCAATAAAAACCCAGTCTTACCTTTTCAATTTCTGGCAAGTCCCTGATGGTTGGGATGGCACCTTTTCCCAAACGGAGCTTCGAGGCCAAGTTCGCCTGATACTGCCCCAAATTTGTAAAAGATTCCGGTGTAAAATGTTTAGCACACACACCTAACGATACGCCACTTGAAAGAGTTGTTGGGACAGCGTCATTAAAAATGAATTTCATCCACTGTTCCCTGATAGTTTCGTCCGTTTTTGGTAGATAAAACACATTTGCATGTTGTTTGTGGCAGTCACCCACAGAGCATCTCAGGTGTGCACTCGATTTCTCCATCTTTCTCGAGTCAACTAAACTGAATCTGAGGGGGAGGGGGCGGGCTTCCCGCGGCATAGGTTTGCGGTGTCCATATTTGGTATATCCTCCCCCGTCTTGACGTCAAGACGGGGAAGAAATCAAAATCTCGTTTTTTCGTGCGCGTGCACGTGGCCTATTTTACAAACCCCGAGGTAAACAAACGCTTCACTTTTAAATATCGGCTTCCCGGCCAGTGTATAATCATTATGCAATCATAACATACATTGATTCTCGTGGAAAAGTGAAATTTCTACATTATGACTCCTTTAAACGCTAGAAAGAGACGGTCTAGTAAGAGCGCATGGCTTCATCACACATGTTCCTGCCCACACGGCCACAGCACTACTCTTAAAACTTAATTTAGGAAAAATACTCTGTATTACAAATCTTTATATGAACTGGCTTTTTATTAATGCAATACATTGAACGAACAGCCGTCTACGGTCTCAGTGGCTTATATTATTGTCAGTTTAGTGTAAGTGATTAATTTACAGCACAATAAAAGATAACATCTATGCTTTCATGTCTGAAAACATTATTTTTGTCTCACATTTCATAATAAACTCCAACTCGTTTTCTATCAGTTTATTTTTGTGAATTGGAATGTGTGCATTGGATTGTGGGTGATTGAAGGCCGCGAAGGATACATTAGATCCATCCTTCAAAACAGGCTGAATGATGGACGAGAAACGAAGGCTTCCTTCCAAGGATCCTTCAAATAGAGACGGACAGCCGTGATATGCAGCCTTCGTAGGATGCAGCCATACGATTGAGAAACACGCGTGCGCTCAACTGCTAGAGAATACCCATAATGCACTGTGAGAGTCGTGTGTAGAATGAATTCCCGCATCTGACCAGAAGATGGCGCCGGCAGCTGAATAATCCATCGTCCATTTTCAAACCGCTATGGCTACAGCGTATATTAATGCCAGTATAAATTCCTTTTTAATTGATTATTAAATTGTTTAATTACGAATAATACATAGTTTCCATGACAGTTCAAGATAAATCTGTTCATTACTACTGGAGCTGCCAGTTTGCTACATTTCAAATGATTAGGCTATTAAACGGCAAGTACAAACTATGCAAGGCGGCATCCCTTCAGTCGCACTAAGGGCCCCATCATACAGCCGGTGCAATGCAGCGTCAGGCGCAATGCGAGTGTATTTTGCTAGTTTCAGCCCGATGCAGTTATAATTTTCCCGTCCTGCTCTACGTCGTTTAAATAGCAAATGCATTTGTGCCCATTTGTGTGCCCATGGGTGTGCTGGTCTGAAAACCAGGTGTGTTCAGGCGCATTGTTGGGACGTTGCTATTTTGAGGTGTTGTGGAAAAATTCATCTTTTCTTTGTATTTTATTTTCAACGATTTAACAAACGAATGCCATGCGTTCTTTGGCTGTATTTTGAGTTTATTTTATGATATTGATACAGCTGCAGGGTGTGTGTATGTGAGATTTCAGAGGTAAGGAGATTCCCGTGCTGGGGAGGGGTCAAGGGGGGTCCCTTTTGTTCCTTGTGCTGTGAAGGGTTCAAGGGGGGGTCCCTTTTGTTATTTTGTTTAGTGGGGGCTGTAGGAGATAGCTTTTGAATAGAACACTATAAAGTAGCTGGTCAACCTCTGCTCTGGGTCTCACTCCGCCTGCAGCTGGACTGTGGATGGACTGGGAACATTCTTGCAAGAATAAATATCTTTTAAGGACAATTTGAATCCTGATGTCTCTTATGCCTGATGCTATTTTGTTAGTTACTTGTTTTTGCCTCAACAGAGGCAACTGAAATAGACCAAATGAAAACTAACTCTTTTTTAAAGAGTGCATTAGTAATGTGCGTCTATATGCGGGTCCACAACACACGTACACTTTGGCCTCGTTTACACTGTCAGTGAAATGTGGCCCAATTCCGATTTTTCGCTCACATGTGACACAGATCGGATGTGTTCTATGACCGTGTAAATAGGAAAAAAACGCATGCATTTGAATATTTCGAGATCGGTTTCAGGCCTCACTCATATGTGGAAATAAATCAGATATAAATCGGATATGTGCCAATGCGACTGTCATGTAAACAGGCAGATCAGATTTTATGAGGCATTAGGGCAACATCTCCGCAGTTTGATGACGAGAGAAACCCAGATGAAACGTTGTGTCGTCGTTGGAGAAGAATGTGGACAAACGTTGACACAACATATCAAAGGTTGGCTTGCTCATCCTAAAATTTAGGACCCACTGCTTCTCGTTAAAGCCCGCCACAATATGCTCCCACCAGTTCCTGAGATCTCTCTCACACACAATAACTGAAGCATATGAACAGGCTGCAATGATGGCACTTTTCGTCCTCCTCCGCCTCATAATCATGGTGATGTTTGGTGAACTTCGCATGTATCACAGAGCTAGCATCAATCATATTTTGCATTCGTCCATCTATGCAAGACAATTTAACCCTTTAAGCATGCGCGATGCTTCAGATAGTATGGCTAACACATGAACACCATAGACAGTATATAAAATGGACACAGCGACCCCATAGGTTTCAACGGAGACAAGTGAAGTCGATTAGAAGCACTCACTTCCTGATGGTCGAGCGTACTGCGCAGACTCAAACTGAGCTTGACGACGTAGATGTGACATGAGCAACCCGTCTGTCTTCTAGTGGCTGTGCCAAGAGAAATCGGAATCATTCCCTTCCGAATCTTGCAGAGACGGAGAGTGTGAGTAGGAGGTGTCCATGAGCTAGGAGCAGGAGAAACTTTGGCTAAGTATTCTGATTAATTATTTTTTTATTTTGCCTCCACGTCCCCCCGATTGCCCGCAAGCTTCTCCTCCTGTCCATACGGTAATTTCCAGAGAGTCACGTGTTATGACGCAATGTTAACTTTTACAAAAACTGCTTCTACGGGGCCATAACGTAAGATACAAGGTAATGGGGCATTTTAGTGTTTCTTTAGAAATAAATAATGGAAAAATTTTGTCTTTAAACGTCTCAGATGTAAAGTTATTCGCTGTCAAAGTGACGCCAAAATGAATGGGAGTCAATGGGATGCTAACAGCAGGTGATGGTCTGCTAATCAATGGCGGTGCCCGGGGAAACTTAAATTTATTACGAATGACTGCCCCCCTGATGAACACATGTAAACACATGAATCGGATATGGGTCACAATTGAAACAACGTGTAAACGGACAGAAAAAAAAAATCTAATATAGGCAACAAATCAGAATTGGCCATCAAGACCTGGAGTGTAAACGAGGCCTTTGTCCCGTAGATGGTCTGCTTGTGCGTTTTAAACTCGCGCATGAGCAAATCCGTTTCCTTGCTAGAGAAGCAATGTAAATAGTGAATCTGCCCTTTTAAAGGGAATGGGAGATGAGACTCTGATTGGTTTATTATAACCCTTTTAGACCATGCGCGACGACCATTTTTCCCGTCGTTACACTAGCAAAAGTGGATTCGGACACTTGCAGTGTGCACTTAGATTTTTTAAAATAGGGCTCCCAGTGTCTAAATTCACTATTGCAAGTGGACTAATATAGAGTATAGAGGGCGATTTCGAAAACAGCATGTATGGAAGTCAGTGGGGACCAACGGTTTGGTTACCGACATTCTTCAAAACATCATCTTTTGTGTTCAGCAGAATAAATAAATTCATACAGGTTTACAACAACAGAACACTAGGGTGAGTAAATGATGACAGCATTTTCATTTTTGGGTGAACTATGCCTTTAATTAATCATTCAAACTGAATAGCGATTCGATCCAAACCAGATCTGCTAACCCGTTTGACCAATTCATTGAAAAGAACCGAGTCAAAAGAACAATTAATTCACGAATCGGATTGGTTATAATTCTAAACAGCCGACAAAATACCAGACACGTGATTGGCGAACTATAGCCTCTTAATTTATATAGGGCTAAATATAGGGCCAACTTGTTTTTTTAAATGGCGACTTATTTATTAATATCCAATGCATAACGGTCCATAAATCTGCATGAATTGCTAATGGATTTACGTCAGAATCGTTTAAGATTTGTGCAAATTCTGCACTTCACAACGTCAACAGATACAAGAAAATGCATAATTAAAATCGTACTCAAACGTAGTAGCTAATTCAAGCAGGAATTTAAAACAAAAACATTTTTGAAGCAGTAGAACAGTCTCGGAAAAATGAAGTTCAGTATACCAAACAAAATCTCACCTTGAGGGGTCCTGGCGTCAAACTCCAGACTTCTGAGGGACTGATGAAGAAGATCTGCAGCTTTTCCAGTTTTGCCATCCCTCATTCGTTCCAAGTCTGTGGGAATTTTCCATGTGTTTTTAGTAAATGTGATCACTTACTTGCAAATTACATCTGTAAAATATATATTTTTAGATTCAATGTTAATTTGCCCAACTCACAAAGTGATTATTTCCAAACTTCTGCTAAGAAATGCCACTTAAATCATATTTACAACTCATGCGGAAGTCCATAACTTTCTTTGCAGTGATGCGAGTGCGCGTGACGTCACGCAAACATGGCGGCACGCAGCGAGATGTGATGAACACATGATAAACATTCGCTTTTAAATGAATGAAATTCATCGAAAATTACACTACATTATATTAAAACCTTTCAGTAAACGTTTTCGGAATCTAGTGTGTGAAACACCTACTCTCTGAACGGTACACAGACAACACCAGGAACGGCTCGGTTGCTCACACGGGTTTCCTGTTTACAAACATTACAGGGTGCGCGCGCATACCAGAGGCAGAAAGCCAGATGGGTGAGCTGGTTCGCTACTGCAACAACTAAGCTTTCCTTAGTGTTTGTATATAACTGCTGATTCAATAAAACGTGGATTTAGTTGGTTATGTTTGTCTGTCTTTAATTGTGCAGTGTTATTGTGATACATGTATGAATTATCATGTTAGACTAGTAATGTTAGCCAATGTTAGCATGCAGCATCTACTGGACAGCCCGGATTTGCTTTTATATAAAAGTTACGTTACGCTTGTTTACTTTACAACCAGCTTACATACATGTACTTTACTGCCGTGCTTTACCTTGAGTTTCTTATCCTTTTTTTGTGTGATATCCCCTGTGATCTTTGTTCAATAATAAAAAAACTAAAAAAGCTGCCATGTTATCCTGAACGTCATCGGGAAATGGACCGCCTTTTTGGTCGGAAGGCGGAAATATTAAACTGCCTATGGTGTACTATTATTTATATTTACAAACAAACATGGCTGCATAAAATCTGTTTCTTCAGAATAGGATACAGAGAAGACATAGCAAGAGGGAGCAGCTCTTAATACAAACAGGAAATATATATGTAGTCTTAGTAACAAAAATAAGGATGATTTATAAAAGGAACAAGAAACATTCAAATAAACAAATTCAAATAGATAAACGGTAAAAAATTATAACATAATATAAGGGGAGAATTCAGTAATTTTCCAGCTATTTACCTCAGTTGGGAAGTGTTTTAGGGTATCATATATTTTTTGTGCTTTAAGACCTTTCATAGTTTTTAAGGATTTTATATAGTTTAAATTAATTAAAAAAAAAAAAAAATTGGGAGATGATTTCACAATTCTACATTTGTGAATGAAAATAAATAAATAGCTAGACATACAATTTTATTAGTACAGAGCTCATCACCCTTGCTTTGCAATATCAATACAAATGTTGGAAATATCAAAGCTGGAACCCAAACACAGCAGATGTAAACACCCTCAGAAATTAAACTATAACATAACTGGGGAAGAATCATATTCTCACAGAATAAACGACGCCTGTAATGTGCTATTTACACAGGGAAGAACGACCATTTTGTCATATTAAAGTACACCACAATTTAAAAGTAAATTAGCATAAAAAAAAAAATAATAATGTACCATGCATTCATAGTTTTAATATGACCTCTTCTATGTTAGATGGTTCAGAAACTTTATGTCTGATAAAACATTACCATACTTTTACAGAGGTAAAAATCACTATAATAATGCATTGCCCATTGTAAACTGCACTACGAACAAACAGCCCTTGTTTGAAAAGGCTTGACATGAATATTAAGTTGGAAAAGCTTATAATATGTAAAGAAATGTACGAATAAAGTGAAGAGACAAACATTAATTGCCTGACTTATACTGCACTAGAGCGCTATCTAGTGTTATTAACCTGAAATTCACCTTTCCAAGATTAGCTCTACTGTCCAATATAAACAGACCTACAGGAAACAGAAAGCTTTTAAATTACAGTAGATTAGACACTGTGTTCAGGATTGAGTTTAACAGCTGGTAAAGCTCAAATGTTGAATAACATGTTAAAGGTGAAAGTTTAGTGCATCAATGTTGATAATTGAATGTACGGAGACACTGATTCACAAAAAGTAAAAAAAGAAAGGAACAGGATTGATGAAACAGTTAGGCCTACACAAAATACTATTCACCTTATTCCGCCCCGCCCACTTTTACTTCTGTCCAGTACTTCCGTTGTAAACCAACTTCCGGTTTAGCGGACCCTCATTCAATTTCGAGGAGAACTGCAGAGAAGTCTCACTGATAAAATGTCACATAAGATAAGCTAATTTGTGCCAAATGTGCTATGTACGTGTGTACCAACAGCACAGCAATCCACTGTTTCTCGGGGTAATTTTTAAACGACTTTTAGGTGTTTATATGACCCGTCTGCCTGTCTGATCGCAGCCCGGCCGATGTGTAGTGTTTAGCCTACATTAGCCACAAACATCTAATGTTGTAATGGTCTCACTACAGGACACATACACATGCTATACCTTGTTTGAAAGCTATGGTCCTCTAGAATTCAGTCGCTGGATTTATTTTACAGCCATTACTTGTGTTGGAGATCAAACTATAAGAAATTGCAGCTAGCAGTTAGCTAAGCTAACGTTACCCTCTTGTTCATCTAGTTGAGGCTCTACTTTCTACACCAGTTCGTGGCTATTTTTTTCTCATCTGTTGGCTATACACTGCAAATGTATCTGGTGATTAAGCAAACAAACTGGTGTAGTAAAGTTTCAATCTTTACATGTAGTAGTGTTTGTGCACATCTTCATAACTAAGTAATAGCTATTAGAAAGACACAGCTATTAAATAATTTGATTGTGGCATTGTTTCAAAAGCTTCAAGTGAAATGTACTTTAGTACGTTGCAGCAGTTGTTAATAACCATAGGCCAACGCATTTGGCTATAATATTATAGTCTATCTACTTATATCAAGACAGATAACAGATTGGACCAGGGCAAACAAAGCGCTAAGTAGCTAAACCAGGAAGTGAGATTACGCGGATGGCGAAATTAAGGGGAAATGAAGTGTTGTATAGCATAAAAATAAGACACAGTGTATATTATAAGCAAATAGAAATAAATGTGGAGATTATTCCTGCAATAAAAGCGTCACATCAAAGAGTAAAACTGTCAGTGTGACACACACACACGTTTAGAAACATTTAGAAAGTGTTAAACTAAAGCGTCACATGTCATTCCTATATAGTCCATACATGACATTCCTCGTCTCAGACATCTTGATTTCCAAAGCCCCATTAACGGATCATTGTATTGTAGAAATTAAATTAAATCCGGTTGATAAACTAAGGAAAAATAAAGGCTACTGGAAATTTAACTCCGGTCTGTTAAAAAATAAAGATTATTGCACAAAGATAAAATTAATAATATTTGAAACTGAAAATAATGAGACTATAGAGAGTTTCTGCAATAAATGGGAATTTGTAAAGTATAGAATTGGAGAATGTTCCATTAAGGTCAGCAAGGAGATTGCCAGGGAAAAAAGAAGAGAAGAAGTGAATCTGTTTCAGGAAATTAGTAAATATTGTGATAAGACAGAATTAAACAGTGAAGATAGAAGCAAATTATTGATATTGAAAGCCAAATTAGACGACATGTTTAGCAAAAGAGCTCGAGGTGCGTTTGTGAGATCACGAGCAAAGTGGAGGAAGGAGAAAGAACAACTCATATTTCAGTCGTTTAGAGAAGAGAAGAAAATAAGGCAATATCCAGTTTACTGATAAATGGAGTAGAGTGCAAAGACAATAAAACCATTTTATAATAATCTTTACACCTCTGCATATTCCCAACCAGATTCCTCACATTTTTTAAATGAAATGAAGGACTTCATCCCCAAGATTGATGTTTCGTTTAAATAATTCTGTGAGTCGATATAAGAATAGAAGAATTGGATGATGTGAGCTTGAGATTGTCACTGAATAAATCTCCGGGTGCCGATGGACTCACTGCCGGATTTATAGATTCTTTTGGAAAAGAAATCAGAAATGTATTATTTAAGGCAATTCAAGAATGCACAGTGAAGAACGACTTAACTACAAGCATGAAGCAAGGCCTAATAATACTTATTCCTAAACATAGCAAAGATAAAAGATGGTTAGATAATCTAAGACCAATCACACTTCTTAACATTGATTATAAGTTGTTATGGGGAATTATTGCAGCTAGGATGATAAAGTTCCTTCCACAGATCAGAGATGAAACACAGTCTGGCTTCCTCGCTGAAGATCTGTCCATAATAACAGACGATTGGTACTAGACTTAATCGAGTACAGTCATACATTTGTAGATCAGGGTTTTACTGTATTTTTAGATTTCTACAAAGCTTTTGATTCAGTTGAACACCGAAACTTTAAATCATTTGGGTTTTGGACAGAAATTCTGTAATTTGATTATGATATTAACAGCTGTGTGTCTCTGGAGCGGCACATGCTCACGATTCGCAGTTAAGAGGAACATTAGACAAGCCTGCAACACTTCTCCTCTGTTATTAATAATGCTCGCTGAACTATTGTCTATTAGGATTAAAATGAACAATTCTGACGGCTTCAACATCAGGAAAGCACATCATAATAAGTCAGTTTGCGGACGACACGACTTTATTTCTAAAAGACAAAAGGCAAATTTCCAGAGCGTTGGATTCAGTCAGTCAGTTCTCAAAGGCATCAGGTGTTATATTGAACACTAATAAATGTGAAATTCTAGCTTTACATGACCAACCAGCTCGCTTTATTGATAATATACAGGTTACATCAGAAGTCAAATATTTGGGCATCAGAAATAAAGAAACAAGGGAAAAAGAAAACATTCTTAAAGATATTGATAAATGTAAAGTAATATTAAAGTCGTGGCTGCAAAGGGATATAACAATGTTTGGCAGGACTCTTCTATCCAAGATGGAGAGTATATCAAGAGCCATTTACCCGGCCTTTTCACTAGAAATCTCAAACAACATGATTACATTAATAAATAAGATCAATTTAAATTTTATTTGGAAGGATAAATGCCATTATATCTGGAAAAATGACATGATTAAGAGTATTGAAGAGGGAGGCATGAATGTCATAGATTGTTCTGTGATGAATGGTGTACTAAAACTAAAATGGTTGAATTCCTTTGTGTGTCATAAAGACTCTTTTTGGTTGAGCATCCCGAACGCAATTTTCCAAAAAATTGGGGGAATTGAGTTTGTATTGCGGTGTGACTATGATTTAAACAAACTCCCTGTAAAATGATCTGGTTTCCATCAGCAAGCTCTTCTGTACTGGAACCTAATGTTTAAGCTCAACTTTACACACATAACACACCTCTGTGGAACAACAGGTATATCCTGAGTAATGGAAAATCCTTGTTTTTAGGCACTTGGATGGGAAAAGGGAATATGGGCGTTGACGCATTTGATGGATATTTTTGGTAATTTGTTGAATTACAGAGATTTGTGTGTTAAATTCAGTTTCCAGTGCCCAATTAGAGAGTATAATAAAGTGTTAAAGGCCGTCCCAGCACTCCTGAAAATGAGGATTAAACAGTGTGTAATGTTCTCGAACTCTCAATCAGGAATGAGACCACTTTGTATCGAAGGAATTAATTTAACAGATACGTTTATTAGAAATGTGTTATCCAAACAGTTTTACTCTGGTCAGCTGAAAAGAAAATATGTTGTAAAAGATTTCACTGATGAAGAGGCTAAAAAATAAGGAAGCGTATTTATCTCACCCAATCCTTCCTAAAGCCAAAGACATTTAAAATCTTGAATGACATTTATCCTCTAATTGCTTTTTACATGAAAGATTCAATTGGGAAAACAATTCATGTGGATTTTGTGAGAAAGAAATTGAGACGGTAGAGCATATTTTCTTTCAATGCGATTTTGTACAAGAATTTTGGATTACATATCAGAGTTACAATCTAAAGAGATATCGCTTCACCCTCTGAATGTGAGATCAATTACAGTTGGAGTGTTTTTGAATGATAAAAACTTAGATTTTTTGATAAACAATCTGATTGTTTTAGGAAAGCACTTCATCCACAGGTGTAAATATTTAAAGATCAAACCCCATTTCAGTGGATGGAGGAATGACTTGAAGCTATTTGTTAAATCTCTTCATTGGATGACGGATAGAAATGCCTTAAAACTTTCCGTTTTGGATTTGTTTAGGTTATTGGACTAAGACCCTCACCCCTGTGTTTTTATTTTATTTTATTTTATTTATTTATTTTTTGTTTGGTCTATGTTCTTTCTTCTAAGTGATCTATCAACACAATTCAAAATGTATGATTGTTGATTTATGCCTTACTTGTTTGTACTTGAATTCTTTATAGCAATAAATAAATAAATAAATAAATAAATAAATAAATAAATAAATAAATAAATAAACACTACAAAATATTAAGATGATCGTGTCAGAGGAAGCGCCTCACGTGATCTCACGCAGCAGACCGGAAGCGGAAAAGCAGATGTAAACAAAATATCTGTCCTTCATATAAAGTCATATTCGTGAAAAGGTTGCCGTGACCAAGAGAAGCAAAATCTTTCAAAAATCTTCTTTTTAACATTTAAGGATATTTCTAATGAATGGCGTCAGTGCTGGTCAATACAATGAATCAATGTCATTGATCTCTATGAAGTGAAGCATCAGCTTCAGCGTTGCTGCTCAGCTGAGCCTTGTAAAGTGGAGCTTAAAAATTCAAAATTAAATATTAAAATAATTAACAGCTTGTTTCATTACATCTATCTTTTAATGAATCCGGAATTATAATTTTTTAATACATTTCCGTTGAATGAACAGTTAAATGACTCACTCAAAGACAGTCGCTTGGCGCCACCTTGTGGTGTAACAGTGTAACTGCACTGATGACAGCCTCTCTATAACACGCAGAGACGAGCAATGCCGATCCTGGTGAAATATCAGCAGAAAGCCTCTCATAAAGGGAGATTCGAGGATCGGAACTAACTGTTATATAACAATGGCCTAACAAGCTTATTGTCAGGTTACCGTTTATGTTCTGTTATTATATTATGTGGACCCTTATTTTGACATTGTGTCTTCTGTTTACTCCACTTTAGTTTCGGTTTCATTACTGAACATGTACTCGTCTTCGTGCCTGCTGACCACAGCGTAACACTTGTTTATTTAGCAATAAATAAATGGAGATAATACCGAATATCGCGCTGTTGAGTCACTCAAAATCACCTCAAACTCCTTCACCACGACAGCCCCGCTTGTTTCTTATTGGCTATTTTGACAGGACTGACGTAATCACAGTCTTGCTCATCTCGATTTAAAATCCTAAATATCAAACATGTTTGAACTTGAACTTATTTTTTTATTATAATACTGGTGAATTAATTTTTTGGTTATATTGTGAATTTACTAAAAATTATTTATCCACAAATGTAAAAAAATAAATAATAATAATTGTACTCATTTTAAAATAGAAATAGGTCACTACTCGTATACGTTAAAAGAAACAAATAATTAAGCGAAAAAAAAAAACTATTTTTAATAATTTTTCTATTATATTTGTTTATTATTATATTTAATTTTATGTTATTGGGATGTTATTGCCCTTGTATGTTCATTGTTCAAAAGATTGAAAAAAAGTGTATGTTTAATGAGTTTGAGTTTCTTTCTTCTGCTGAACACAAAATAAGATATTTTGGAGAATGTTGCTAATCAGTTGATGATCCCCATTAACTTCCATATAGGGTTTTTATCTTACTATGGAAGTCAATGGGGATCAGCAAATGTTTGGTTATTAACAACATTCTTCAAAATATCTTCTTTTGTGTTCAGCAGAGGAAAGAAACTCATACAGTTTTGGAACAACTTGAGGGTGAGAAAATGATGACAGCATTTTCTAAAAGTATAAACAGATTAATTCATAAACATTTAATTTCAAACACCAGTTTTTTTTTTAATATATATATATATCGCAGTGCCTGCCATTATATTTTGAAGCATATTTCTTGTGAATTGTGAATTGACTGTCTGTTAAATGGCGCCTCGCTGTGGCCAAACCACGAACAACAACAGTCACTGTAACCAACTTTGAAATGAACAAACGTGCTATGTTTAATAGTTTTTAGTTTTCAATGAACAGATTGTAAAGCTACAATAGGAGATAAAATAATGTGAAAAGGTTATCAGGCAGAGGAGCAAAGAGAGCGACTGGTGAATTAAACACGATGACAGACACTGGAGCGCCAACTAGTGGAGGAGCGAGGAAACAACTCATTCTCTGCAATTTCTGATGCTTAACATGTTCTTATAATACACATTCACACATTGAGAATGAATTAATACAGTATCAATATTCTCCCTCAAACTAAATCATGGAAGTTGATTGTGTAATTGGGTCTTTGTAATGTATGGTTGCATTTTATTAAACTATGTATTTTTTTTGCTGTTTTTCTTTATTATCAGTGTAATTTTTTTTTACATTGTACCAGTCAAATGTGTTTATTCTGAGCAACTTTATTATTCCTTTACACACAAGTGTGACTTTCTGAAGAACCAAAATGGTGTTTCTCCAGTTTTCCAGTCTGGAAGGATCAGGATGAGCATAAAGCAGACAACAGCCTCAGGATTGTTTCTGTGGTTTATTTTGATTATTTTATTCAGTAACAGCATGAAGTGAACGCTGTGCGTCCGGCTCAAATCAGCAAATACAAAAGATTCAAGCTGAAGCTTCTCTGATTAAATGAAATAAAAGAACAATCAGAAATCAATAATTTCAGAGTTTATAATTTCACATTCACATCTGATCTGAGAGACACAGATGGGCAGATTCACTTCAGATAATACAAAATATAGATTGATAAAAATATAAGTGCAATTAAGTATCATAAAAAAGACATTATAATATAAGCAAATAGAGTAAGGCAAAATAATACTAGAGTAATATAAATGCTCAGATAATTCCTGCAATAACAGAGTTTCACACAGAGATGAACAGTCAAAGTCACACTGAAGCTTCTTCAATTAAACTGTTTCTAGAAACTTCTAGAAGTGAAGAGACTGTTAAAGTATCTAAAGCTCAGGATTAAACATGCTTGTTATATAAAACACACATTAGTCTGAGAAATACTGGTTTAGCACACACACATTCTTCTTATATAGTCTATACATGACATTTCTCATCAGATATTTTGTCTAATAGATGCAGAAACAGAAACTGGTTTATACAGTGTGTATTATACGCCATGAGTAACAGATGAAATGTGAGATTTTGATTAGATTTACATTAGAGGATCAAATAAAGATGAGAGTTAGTCTAAAGATCAGTGTGGAGAACATAGTAAATGAAATGTGTCTGTATGTTATCCTGTTGTTTAACTACACACACACACACACACACACACACACACACACACACACACACACACACACCTAGATCTCCTTCATACAGGGGTTTAGAGACTCACATCAGGAGAAATTGATTTTTAATGGTTTTGAATGTTGATAATGTCAGAGTCCGGAGTCAGCGAACACTGTTCAAAGGCACATTCTCCTCTGGGTTATTTCTGTTATTAGTGGAATCTGAAAGAAAACACACAAGACAGATCATATTAAAGGAAAGCTTTGCTTTTATATATATAGTAAGGAGGAGTTGATTTTGAGTGTATTATTTGCATTTAGATTTCTTAATATTAACACACACACACACACACACACACACACACACACACACACACACACACACACACACACACACACACACACACACACACACACACACACACACACACACACACACACACACACACAGTGACAGAGTCTGTTCTAACAGAAATCATAAAGTGTCATCATACAAACTCAGTCTCTCATCTAAATGTCTGACAGGGTTGATCTAAAATAAGATTGTTATTATACTGACATATGTGATTTACTCACCAGAGACTTCGACCCTGAATAATATAGTTGTGACTTTTCCTCCTTCTATTTTGCGTAGCATATAAATTCCAGCATCTGTGGGTCTGATCTTCTTGATGGTCAGTGATCCGGTCTGATGATTCAGCTCCAGTTTGACTTTGAGTATTTTATCAGCTATTGGTGAGATAATCTTGTCTCCTCCTGTGATTTCAGCTAACCGAATGTTTAGTCCACACTTCCACTGGATCTCATCAACTTTCTGTATGTCAGTAACATCAGTCTCCAGAGTGACAGGTTCTCCCTCCTTCACTGACACTTGCTTTATTTCTGTCTTAACTACACATACAGAGAAACACAGAACAGAAATCAGAAAAAAGAAAACAAAGTAGTAAAAGCAACATGGATAAATTCTCCAGACCTAAATACCTAAAATGTACTAATTTTATAAATAAAATGAATGTGATTTCTCATTATATAAACAACTAAATGATGGTATGAATCTATAAACAAGTCAAACGGCCTCAGTTCTCATGTGTGTGTGTGATGTGTTGTGATGTCAGGATCAACACATCAGTGTTCAATTGTGTTTATGCCAGGAAACAATATCATTTTTATTGAATATCATGTTTCATTGTGATTTGTTTAACGTTCCTCTTTGTTTTCTCTTCTTATTGTTCCAGTAATAATGGTTTATTCTGATTAACTCTACACTTTATATATTTATAGTAGTGAGCTTGAGAAACTGCAGATCATTTTCACTTTCTATCAAAAGACTGATGCGATTTGATTCAATTATTTTCTTCAGCTAATGTGTTTATTATATATAATATTTCATAAATAATGTGCCGTCACTGAATGTGTCTCTGTCAGATAGTTGTGGAGGTCTTCAGTGGCTCACAAACACACAACATATTCATCAAGTTTAGTGCAAAATGAATCAATACTCGTTTGATTTTAAAGTGATTTGAAATGAAACTGTCTTTATATACAGCATAATAGATGACATTATTCTTCAATACTTGTGCTGAAGACTGTGCATATAAGAAGATATCACCAAATAAACCCATAGTCCTTAATTTAATCAATTCAGCTGATTTAAAATAAAATCATTATTACGTAAAGATTTGAGTTACTCACCAAAGACAGAAACACTGAATCTCCTTATTGAGATCTTTCCCGGTCTGATGATCACTAGTTCATATTGTCCAGTGTCTGTGGTTCTGGTGTATGGGATGGTCAGAGATCCAGTCTGAGGATCCAGCTCCAGTCTGCCTTCAAATCTCCCATCAGGAAGATCATCATGTACAGTGACAATATCAGCAGCGCTCTTCCTTTCAGCAATACAAGAGCCTCTAAACATCCACAGTAATTTGTCATCTTTATGTACTCCATCAGGGTTTAGAGTGACAGGTTCTCCTTCCATCACTGACAGTATCCTCCGATTATAAATCCCTTCACATCAGCAAACAGAAACAGAGAAACACAGAACAGACATTAGCTGGAGAAGAACAGCAATAAAAGCAGAAAGGAATAAAATCAACATAAAATCACTGTCAGCTGCTCAATGACTGATCATTAACCCTGTAAACACTGAATCACACTCACAGCAAAACAATATAAACACATTATCTGATACACTTCAACATCATTCATAATCTGTGTTTTTACCTATGTTTTGTGTTGTGTTCATCATTAAGTGCTGCTTTTTTAAATAAAAGTATCTGCTAAATGTGTAAATGTTGGGTAGTGAGAGAAGGCTTTATTTTATTTCTCTGATTTTGATCACAGGTTTTGTTTGATATGGTTGTGTTTATTATTTTAGCATCTGTGACCCTGAAGCCATTGCTCTGTATTTCCTATCATGTAAATAAATCTATAACTTCTCTATTAAGAGTTTCCATCTCTTTGGTATGTAAAGCATCATAAACTACTCTGAGCTGGTGCGCTGGTTTAAGATGACCTTTGAACCTGACCAGATGAAGAGTGCACAGAATCTGTGTGAAAGCAGCAAAACACCAGTCAGGAGAGCAGATCAGTTATGATTGAGACTCACGTCTACTCAGTTATATGAATGTGGACATTACACTGAAGTCTATTGTTAAAGCTATACTTATAAATACTGTATTTTAACACAAACACAGACACCAACACTAACAGAAAACTTCATGCATTCTAAAAAGTGTGGACTAGCTATACATTTCATTGCCACACAACAATAAAATAGTTGTATAAAGTTGTATAAAAACACATTCAGAGCCTTTCATTCTTAAACTAAACCACAGGCCAGTGCTCTTTAATATCTGTGTATTGATTATGTTTCTTTCTAACCCTGCTTTTATGAGCAAAACTACAACACACACACATACAAATGTAAAGTGTTTGAAACATGATTATGAACAAACATTTTACACTTAATCTCTACTGTAGCATAATAACGCTCAGCATTACTCTTGCTTTATCAGCTGTAATACTCACATTCTTCTAGTTCAGAGATCCTGCGGCGATAGAGAATCACACCAGCAGCAGCAACAGCAGCAGCGAACGCCAGCAGAACACCAACACTGATCCCTGCTATATCACCTGTAGACAGAGCTGGATGTGTAGTGATAAAGAGAGAGTCATCAGTGTGAGTGAATCTGTCAGTCTGATCTATTTAAATATGAATCTGATTCTGTTGAAGGTGAATCATAAATGAGCCTCTAATGTAATTTCAGATATCATGATTCTCCTTTTCACTGTGTTCATCTTCTGTATTACTGTGTTACAGCAGGAGTTTGATGTGAACACACGACTGATCTCAATGAAAATATTACTAATACTAATTCAGATTAAACCGTTTAAAAACCTTCAGAAACATGCCAACAGTCTTAAGCATTTACTGCAGATACAGATGAGCTCTGACGTGTTCATAACTAACATAAATGATTCGTGTATTAGTGTCTTCCATATTACTTATATTTAACTTTCTTAGTTAGCAGTCTGAGCAAATTATAAATTGTATTAACTCTTTCCTCACCAGTTTTAAAGAAAAAAGTTGACAGCCACTGCCAGTGTTTTTGACCATTTTCACAAGTTTCATGATCCCCAAAATATTTATGAACATGAAATATACCGAAAGAAAGAATAGACCCTCTGTTTTATTCTAGCTTCATGCATTCTGGGTAAGTTTCATAAAAAAAAGCAACATTGAGCAAAAAGTTAAAATCATGTTTTTGTCAAAGACTACATCCAGATCAGATTCAGAACGATGATCAAAACACAGATGGAGTCGATCCAGGGCAGTTTTGATTTTTGATATGCGGTTTAATATTGATGATTGCATTATTTTACATATGCATCTGATTACATATATCTCGTTTTTGCACCTGCCTTGCATGTGTCTTAATCAGGAGATTCATCCTCTTTCAGATGATGTGTAATAGCGCCCCCTACTGTATAACAGTGAAATGGTGGAGAAAGTGTTAAAAATAAGAGAAATACATAAAAAAAAAACCATGACATTTTGATGTGATCATCGTTGTAATGAATTATATCAATGTTATCAATTAGGGCTGCCCAATATTGAAGAAAAATATGATGTGCGAGAAATTGTTAAATAATGTGATATTCGATATGATGCTTTCTTTTCCCAGAAAGAATGTGAAACATAATTGGTAAATGTTTTTAAATATAATTTAAATTGATTTTACACTCTTAAAGCAATATCATATCATACATAAAATCAATTTAACATTTTGAAGTGCATGATACGTATATGCATATCGCTGTACATTTGCAATTTTCTGTTATATTGTGCAACCCTTTTATCAATCATTTAAATATAACTAAAATAATAATTTTAAAAAGAGTCTCAAGAATAAAATGTTGACAACTCGTTAGTTATTGTAATAATAACAGTGCAGTCGACAGAATTATTAGGACCCTTGGTAAATATGAGCAAAGGCGACTCTGCATTGTTTATCCTTTTGATCTTTAATTCAAATAATTAGCAAAAATCTAACATATCATTGGAATAAAACAATTGAAAATGAAATAAATGTTTTTCTCTAATTGACTTTGGCCACAATTATTTGCATCCCTGAAGTATATTCATGTTTTAGCACAGCAGGGTCACTAGGAACATGAAACTGTCCAGCTTTTCTGCTTGCTTCTGTTAAACAGTATGATCTATAAGAGCTGTTCTTAATCCTGGTCCCTGATAACATGAACATGATTTAAACCCACAGACACAACCGGCACCAGGTCGTGAACACCGTTAAACCCGAGTGTAGATCTCATACTGTAATGATAGTCATAATTGTGAGTGGATGAGACTGACTATAGCACCTAATAATTCTGCACACCTGAATATAAGGCGTTTTTCATTTCCAGCCTTCATGAACAATTATGTATCACTTATAAATGATTAAATACTAAATGAATAGTAGCTATTAAGATAAATGTGGCTTGGAATGGGTAAAATGTGGCTGAAAAAAACCTCTGATCAGAAAATCAACGAGCCTAATAATTCTGCACACACTGTATAGCTAAAACAGTAAATATAAATCTGGTTCTGTTTAAATGACTGGTGTGACAGCACTGACGGCATCTTTCTTTTGGATCGCTGATCGATTGCTCCTGTCTGCCTCGCTGCCTGCTGTGAGTGTGTTTGCTTCGGTGCTGTAAGCTCCGTCTTAGCCTCGTATTTCTTTGTTTTGAACCATCATTTACTACAATTTGTAGTTGTTTATACTAAATACAGCTTACCCAACATCTCAGATTGACATCGCTAGCTTCCATTACTACTAGCACAACACGCTAATTCGCTACTGCTAGCCTGTTAACGCGCCACCCGTGCGCTCAGCTGTTTTATTTATTTATTTTTCTCTCGCGCGCTTGCGCCTTTGAGTTAATAAAAGCTCAGGTAAGTAATAATCAGTCAACAAACACGGTGAGTAATGTCTTGTCCTGTTATTGTCACCTGCACTTCATGTCACATGTTTAGCATAGACTTCTCTGTTGGCAATGTAGGATTTATATGTGATAAATGTAAGGAGACAGTTAGGCTGACAGAGAAGATTTCAGAATTAGAGACACGCATCCAAACTTTAATTGAGGATAGTAAGAGTGCTAGAGCTTTAGATACTATTTTGGATGCGCATAGCATAGTGAACTCTTTACATGATTCGGTTCCAGCTGAAGTAGAGCCTGTGCAGCCGGGCAAATGGGTGACAGTGAGGGATCGCTCTAGTCGCGGATCAAAAAACCACTCTTCCGTTCCGATTACCACAACAAATCGATTTGCCCCGCTCAGTGAAACACCCACTGAGAATTCTGTTGATTGTGCCCTAGTAATTGGTGATTCGATCACACGGAACGTGAAAATAGAGACACCAGCGAACATAGTCACATGTTTGCCGGGAGCCAGAGCGCCTGACATCAAAGCAAATTTAAAAGTGCTGGCTAATGCTAATCGTAAATTCTCTAAGATCATTATTCATGTCGGCACTAATGATGTTCGACTCCGCCAGTCGGAGATCACCAAAATTAATATTAAAGAGGTGTGTGAACTTGCAAGTACGATGTCAGGCACTGTAATTTGCTCTGGCCCCCTTCCTGTTCGCAGGAGTGATGAGATAGTTAGTAGATTGTGTTCACTGAATCGCTGGCTGTCTGAGTGGTGTCCGTGTAATAATATAGAATTCATAGACAATTGGAAAAGTTTTTGGGGCAAACCTGACCTGTTGAAAAGAGATGGTATTCATCCCTCCTGGGATGGTGCTGCTCTTCTATCTAGTAATATGGCTCATAGTCTTAGAGCTCAAACATGACAAATTGGGCACCAGGTCAGGAAGCAGACAGACTGGCTAAACCAACCGTCTGCTAGCGGCCTCGCGTCACCCAGGTCAGATAAATCCCATCACATAGAGCCTCTTTCACCTAGCTATCATCATATAGAGACTGTGTCTGTTCCCCGATTTTGGAAATCCAAAAAATGTTTAAACCTATCTAAGGTTAAAAATTTAATTGATGTTCAACAAATAAAAAACATCTATAATACAGATGAGCAAATGCTAAAGCTTGGGTTGCTGAATATTCGATCGCTTACTTCAAAAGCACTCATTGTTAATGATATGATTTCAGATAATAACCTAGATGTGCTGTGTTTGACAGAAACCTGGCTAAAACCAAGCGATTACATTACTTTAAATGAGTCCACCCCGCAAGACTACTGTTATAAACATGAACCTCGTCTTAAACGCAAAGGGGGTGGTGTTGCTGTAATTTATAGTAATATTTTCAAAACCACTAAGAAATCAAGTTTCGAATATAATTCTTTTGAAGTGTTAGTGCTTAATGTAAAAATATATAGTATAAATGATAAATCACGTTTGAGATTTGTGCTGGCTACTGTATACAGGCCACCAGGGCACCATACAGACTTTATCAAAGAATTTGCGGACTTTCTATCAGAGTTAGTATTGGCTGCAGATAAAGTACTAATTGTTGGTGATTTTAATATACACATCGATAATGAAAAGGATGCATTGGGATTGGCATTTAAAGACATTGTAAACTCAATTGGAGTTAGACAACACGTGTCAGGACCTACTCATCGTCGTAATCATACTCTAGATCTAATATTATCACACGGAATAGATGTTGATGCCGTTGAAATTCTGCAGCAGAGCGATGACATCTCAGATCATTACCTAGTCTCGTGTAATTTGCATTTAGCCAAGGCTGCAAAGCCGACTCCGTGTTACAAATATGTTAGACCTATCACTTCTGCTACTAAAGATTGCTTTATTAATAATCTTCCTGATCAGTTTCATCATTTTAGCATCCCGGATAGCTTAGAAAAACTTGATATTGCAACAGAAACTTTTAACTCTCTCCTTTCCAGCACTTTAGACACAGTTGCTCCTTTGCGCTTAAAGAAGATTAAAGAAAATAATCCAACGCCGTGGTACAACGAGCACACTCGGGCCCTTAAGAGAGCAGCCAGAAAAATGGAGCGCAACTGGAAGAAAACAAAATTAGAGGTATTTCGCATTTCATGGAAAGAGAGCTCGATTGCTTACAGAGAGGCTTTAAAAGCTGCTAGATCTGCTTATTTTTCAAACCTATTAGAAGAAAATAAACATAATCCTAGGTATTTATTTGAAACAGTGGCTAAACTAACGAAAAAGAAAGCTTCAAACACAGAAGGTTCCAAGCAGCACAGCAGTAATGACTTTATGAACTTCTTCACTTATAAGATTGATAATATCAGGGACAAAATTATAACTATGCAACCGTCTACTACAGTATCGCATCAGGCAGTGCATTGTAGTCTCCCTGAGGAAAAATTTGATTCATTCATTGCTATAGGAGAGGAAGAATTTACTAAACTCGTTAAATCATCTAAATCTACAACATGTATGCTAGACCCTATTCCGACTAAGCTACTGAAAGAGATGCTTCCAGAGGTCATAGATCCTCTTCTTAATATCATTAATTCATCTTTGTCTCTAGGATACGTACCAAAAAACTTTAAGCTGGCTATGATTAAACCGCTTGTTAAAAAAATGCAACTTGATCCTTCAGAATTAGTCAATTACAGGCCGATCTCGAATCTACCTTTTCTGTCAAAGATACTAGAAAAGGCAGTATCTTCACAACTATGTTCCTTTCTAGAAAGAAATGATATCTGCGAGGATTTCCAGTCCGGATTTAGACCATACCATAGTACTGAGACTGCTCTCGTTAGAGTAACAAATGATTTGCTCTTATCATCCGATCGTGGTTGTGTCTCTCTATTAGTGTTACTCGATCTTAGTGCTGCGTTTGACACCATTGACCACAACATTCTTTTAAATAGACTAGAAAACTATGTTGGCATTAGTGGAGTTGCACTAGCATGGTTTAAATCATACTTATCTGACCGTTATCAGTTTGTAGCAGTAAATGAAGAGATGTCTTATCAATCACAAGTTCAGTATGGCGTACCACAAGGCTCAGTACTAGGACCGCTGCTGTTCACTCTGTACATGCTACCATTAGGAGATATCATTAGGAAACATGGAATTAGCTTCCACTGTTATGCCGACGATACTCAGCTCTATATTTCTTCAAAACCTAACGAAACTTACCAATTCACTAAATTAACAGAATGCATAGCTGATATAAAAAATTGGATGACTCGTAATTTCCTACTTCTAAATTCTGAAAAAACAGAGATTCTAATTATTGGACAAAAAACTTCCTCACGTAATAACCTAGAATACTGTCTAACACTTGATGGCTGCTCTGTTAAGTCTTCGTCGTCGGTTAGGAACCTGGGTGTGCTCTTTGATACCAATCTTTCATTTGAAAGTCACGTGTCTAGTATCTGTAAAACCGCATTTTTCCATCTTAAAAATATATCTAAATTACGTCATATGCTCTCATTGACAAATGCGGAACAATTAGTCCATGCGTTCATGACCTCAAGGCTAGATTACTGTAATGCTCTACTGGGTGGTTGCCCTTCACGCTTAATAAACAAACTACAGCTAGTTCAAAACGCAGCAGCTCGAGTTCTTACCAGAACCAGGAAGTATGACCATATTAGCCCGGTTCTGTCAAAACTGCACTGGCTCCCTATTAAACATCGCATCAATTTTAAAATATTGCTGATTACTTACAAAGCACTAAATGGTTTAGCTCCGCAGTACTTGAGCGAGCTCTTAACGCATTATAGTCCTTCACGTCTATTGCGATCTCAAAATTCCGGCCAGTTGATAATACCTAGAATATCTAAATCGACTGCTGGCGGTAGATCTTTTTCCTATTTAGCACCAAAACTTTGGAACAGCCTTCCTACCATTGTCCGGGAAGCAGACACACTCTGTCAGTTCAAATCTAGATTAAAGACACATCTCTTTGACAGAGCGTTCACATAATACATTATAGACTTCTATAATTCAATATTAGGCTGCATAGATTAGGTCAGCTGGAACCGGGAACACTTCCCATAAATCCTGATGTACTTGTTACATCATGAGAAGAATGGCATCTACGCTAATTTTAGTGTCTTTGTTTATCCCAAGGTTTTCCCGCAGCCTGCCGGATCCAGGCCGTATCCAGATCTGATGAAGGACCTTCGCCTGGACCCGATGACAATGCAGTGCTGAAGTGCCAACTAGTCTCTCCCTATGGAGGATCCCTTTCCCACTCTACAGATAACGCGTCGTCGGGAAAACTCAATTTGCGTATCTACCCCGAATTGATAAAATAAAATAAAATTCTGAATCAAAACTATAAGGAAACACCAGTAATTTGTTTAGGCTTGGTTTGCAGGGAATTCCAAACCTGCACACATATATTCAAACGCACATAACTATAGAACCCGTTCTTAATGCGCATCTGAACGCCATCAGCGTTTCTCACAGGTTCGCTAAAGTCTGTGTAGAGAGAATGGTGTCGTCTTGGCGGCCCTAATTTAAAAACAAATGATCGTTGCGACGGAAGCGAATCAATCAAAACTAACTTTAGCTGGAAAATAAAATAACTTTATTAAAGAACCGCTATAAAGCCAAAACAATCTTACGTTAAATTATACATTTATCTCTGTGAAGCTGCTTTGAGACAATCTACATTGTTAAAAGCGCTATATAAATGAAAATGACTTGACTTGACTTGACTAAATGAAGTCCTCTAATGTAATTTCAGTTATTATGATATTCTCATTCACTGTGTTCATCTTCTGTATTACAGTGTTACAGCGAGTGTTTGATGTGAACAGGACTGAGTTATAGAAGAACATCACAAACAGTAATGCAGATTAATCCATTTAAAATCAGTTGGAAATATGCAGAAATTAGTGTCAATTAGCATCAGTGTCTCCCAACTTACTTCAGTACATTAATGTTACTCTATTCATTTAATTGAGAATCAACTGAGGAAATTATAAAAACTAAAAAAAAAAAAAAAAAAAAAAACGAACCAAAAAGAGAAACAAGTAAAAATATGCAAAATTTGCTCCTTGGTAATATAAATGTAATCAGTGTTAAGTGTAAAGAATGTTAAATAAAACTAAAACATTAAGTTTAACAAAAAAGAGGCTGTTAATTACCAAATAATAAGACAATAGGGTAATGCCAATAATAGTATTTTTCACAAATATCTACAGTCTTCTGCACCAAAATTCTTTGAAAGACAAACTATAACAGTCTAAAGACAGTCCCAATATTCAACTGTTATGTTTAAGTGTTCAAATGAAGTTTAACTTTAGGATTTAAATAAGACACTTTTACATTGACAGATTTGATCTACTCACCAGAGACAGTGACAGTGATTCTCTTGTTTATGTTGAATCTGATGCTGTTGATCTGTAGTTCATAAACTCCAGCATCTTCAGTTCTGGTGTTTGTGATGGTCAGAGATCCAGTTTGATTGTCCAGCTCCAGTCTGTCTCTGAATCTCCCATCAAGAACATCATCATATGTGGAGAATTGTTTTTTTTGTTTTTTTGCTTTATAGATTTCAGCTATGACAGTGTCTTCAAACCTCCACTGCATTGAATCAACTCTCTGTATCTCAGTAAGACCAGAGTGTAGAGTGACAGACTCTCCCTTCATCACTGATAGTGCTGACTTCATTTCACCTGTAACAACAAACATATGAAGATCATCGAGTATCAGCTTCTCAGACATTACTTCAAGCTACACTGTGTGAATGACATATGTATTCCTGAAAATCCATATAACTCCTCTAAAATATAAATCATTATTATAGATTTATCAAAGTATATTTTGGTAAAGACGGTTTGGAAGATGGATTTTTTTGCACTCTCTCCTTTGTAATATTTTATTATTTTTTAATAAAAATTTGTTTACATGCTATAACATGTTTAAGTTTAACAAAAAAAGAGGCTGTTAATTACCAAATAATAAGACAATATGGTCATGACAATAATAGTATTTTTCACAAATATCTACAGTCTTCTGCACCAAAATTCTTTGAAAGACAAACTATAACAGTCTAAAGACAGTCCCAAGATTCAAATGTTATGTTTAAGTGTTCAAATGAAGTTTAACTTTAGGATTTAAATAAGACACTTTTACATTGACAGATTTGATCTACTCACCAGAGACAGTGACAGTGATTCTCTTGTTTATGGTGAATCTGATGATGTTGATCTGTAGTTCATAGAGTCCAGAGTCTGTTGTTGTGGTGTCTGTGATGGTCAGAGATCCAGTCTTCTCGTCCAGCTTCAGTCTGTCTCTGAATCTCTCAACATCATCATATATAGATAATTGGTTTTGTGCTTTAATAATTTCAGCTAGGACAGTGTCTTCAAACATCCACTGCATTGAATCATCTCTCTGTATCTCAGTAAGATCAGAGTTTAGAGTGACAGACTCTCCCTTCATCACTGATAGTGCTGACTTCATTTCACCTGTAACAACACACACATGAAGATCATCGAGTATCAGCTACTCAGACATTACTTCAAGCTACACTGTGAATGACGTATGCATGCAATTTCCTGAAAATCCATAACCAACTGCTCTAAAATATAAATCATTATTATAGATTTATCAAAGTGTATTTTGGTAAAGACATGTTTGGAAGATGGATTTTTTGCTCTCTCTCCTTTGTAATATTTTATTCTTTTTTAATAAAAACAAAAGTTAAATGTTATAGCTTTAGATGCATGCTTGAAGATTTTTAACAGTCAATAATTTCAGTTAACAAATGTAAAATAATCAAGTCTTGCATAATAATGCTAATTTCAATTAGAAAGGGCTTGAGTCTGTCTGATTTATGCTCAAAATGAGCAATAATCAAATTAGTGTTTCATGTCCCATGCACAAGCAGTATTCATACCGCTTTTATCCAAAGTGATTTACACATACGGACACACTCCTGACTGAGCCTGTGCTTTTACTGGTGTTTGAAACTGATGAACAAAATGATTCAAATCTCCACTTTTCATTTAATTCACCAAATGATGTTTGATATTAAGCACTCAAATCAGAACATCACTTCAGCATCATGATCAAGTGTTTGAGGAACTAAACTAACAGTCCCACATGTTGTTTCTTAGCCTTATTTTTGTGCAAATAAATGTTAATTTAAACTATTCTACGGTGTTGATCTAAATAAATTCATTATTACTATAAAAGAGTAGATAAACTCACCACTGACAGTCACGCTGTATGACTTGTGTATGGTGTGTTTGCTGCTGCTTTTCCTAATACCAGCTTCATAAAATCCAGAGTGATTGGTTCCAGTTTTCGTGATGGTCAGAGATCCAGTCTGAGGATCCAGCTGCAGTGTGTGTCTGAATCTCTCATCAGGACCATCAGATGTTGAGAAGTTTCCAGTCTTTCTATTGATTTCAGCTATAGGAGAGTTTAGAAACCTCCACTCTATCACATCATCTCTCTGTATAATAGTACGAGAGTTTAGAGTGACTGAATCTCCCACTATCAGTGACACTGACTTCACTTCATCAACACCAGACACACCTGAAGAAGAAAGAGAAAAAGATTTTCTGTCAGAGAAATACATCAGTCTGTTGTTCTTTTGATAGACGGTAATGGCTGTTCGAGTGGTTCCCAAACTTGTTGAAAGCATGGCACCCCTTTGTAGCGTTTTTTCCCCACGGCACCTCAACCCAATTAAACGATACGTACATGTGTACATACATATGTTTAATATTATCATGAAAATAGCATATATATGATCAAATGTATTTAAATTACTTTTTACACTTGCTGAAGTTAGCTGAGCAGTGTGTGGGTCATGCCAAAGTCACATATGCTACGGTACATCCAATCAAAGAAAATGGCATAAAACGAGAAAAACACATTTCAAGAGATTTCTCATTGTACTTCTATGTGTGTACATGTTTGTTGATTTATCATATAACCTCAGAATTTCATTATTTTGCATTATGTTAATGATGACCGAGTGATTCTGATGAGGACACCAAAGGCACTTTATAGTGATTTTGACCCATATATAAAATTAAATCTAGATGAGCAAACAACAAATGAAGCATAAACAGCTGCATGAATTTATTATGAATGCATCATTACAGATGATTGTATAAATATAATTTTTTTTTTTTTTTTGTGATGTCATGGCTGGAACAACAACAGAAATTATGATAATATTTACTGTTTATGTGCTTTATTTAATGTTAAAAGCATCTGTGTGAGTTTGAATATCAGTTTGTGTGTATTGTATAGCCGTACTGAAAAGAACAATTCACCTCAGATCTTCAAAACAAATAAAATAAAAGTGAACAAGAACGTTCAAAATGTAAACTCATTGTTAACAGAAAAGTGTTTTTTATGACAGCGATTGTTTCAGTACTGACTTGGTTTAATTTGAACCAATTACTTTATGTGGGAATCATTGGAACAAAAAAAACATTTAAAGATAGATATTTAACTCTTTAAATAATAATTAAAAGAGTCTCTCTCTCTCTCCAATTTAACTCTCCAATTAAATTTTCTTCAGTTTCTCATTTGCTTTGTTCAAACCTGACCTTATAACTTAAATGAAACTAAAATACCTGTGCATGGATCTGTGTCGCGGGTATTTTAATGGGACACATGTGCCTGCTTTTGTGAGGATTGAGAGGATAGTGCAACTCGTAGATCGTGCTGCACTGCCTTTCTTTTGTTTTTAATGTATGCAAGGGATGAGAATATTAGCTCCATCTTTGCCCTATCCTTTAAATCTCTGCATGAAATATAAAATTGAGCACATACCAGTACAGAGGGCGGAGCTGAGCGGGCGATTTAAACTTTAAATAGGTTGTATTTGAAATATATTTATTGTTGTTTCGCTTATTTGGGCTATATTCGTATGGACATGCTCATCATAAGCTGGTGTTTTGATATATATATTTAAAATATATGCTATAAAAAAGTTATTATATGGTAGGATATTAGTTATTATATGGTAGGATAGTAATTTTAGGCTGTTTAAGTTGGAAAAAAGCTGGGATTCTGCAGCACCCCTAGCCAGTTGTCACGGCACCCACTTTGGGAACTACTGTCTTACATTATAGTCTTGAATGAAGAAAGCAAACTCAGTCTAACTGACAAGTTTGAGAAACAAATAATGGTGTCTTCAAATTAAACATTTTCAATAAAACATCAACATCTAACCTCAGTTAATTCTCAATAAAAGCTTCTGTAGATATCTGTATTTCTATCTGTATAAATAAAGTCAGTCTGGTTAGTAATAAGTGAAGCTGGTAATACTGTTTGTGGAGTTGTTTAATCCTCCTCTACTGAGATCTTCACAGATTTAATGTATTTTGTCTTCAGTTGATTTCATCCAAGGCTGTGGCTGAAGTCAGTTGTAGTTTTTGTGTTCTCTTTGTTGTGGAAAAATTAATATTTTCTTTGTATTTTATTTTCAATGATTTAACAAAGGAATGCCATGCGTTCTTTGGCTGTATTTTGGGTTTCTTTTGTGATGTTGATACAGCTGCAGGGTGTGTGTGGGGGGGACTTCAGAGGTGAGAGAATTCCCGGGCTGGGGAGGGGTCAAGGGGGGTCCCTTTTGTTCCTTGTGTTTGGGGTGGGTGACAAGAGATAGCTTTTGAAAAGAACACTATAATGAAGCTGGCCCACCTCTGCTCTGGGTCTCACTCCGCCTGCAGCTGGACTGTGGATAAATATCTTTTAAGGACAATTTGAATCCTGATGTCTCTTATGCCTGATGCTGTTTTGTTAGTTATTGTTTTTGCCGCAACATCTTTTTGATTGTTCTTGTTGTTTCTCTTTCCTTCAGTGATTCTGTTTGTTATCAGCAGGTGTGCATCACTAATGGTCAATCATTACTTAAAGCTGCCGTCGGCAACATTTTTTTGATCATATTCAGTGAAATTGACACTATAATCCGACAGAACAACATAAATAAGATGGTTTTAGAAAAAAACCCGAGCTTCTAACTCCACCTGGAGCGTGTTATTTGTTTTGCAAAAATCCACCGCTCCCGCTTCATCAGGTCCAATCAGCGCAGGGGGGTGTGAGATCTGACTGTCAATCACAGGTCGTGCACACGCCACAGATCCCCCTCACTCGCACACGTTAATATCACATGCACACGCCACGCCTGAAGTTCGCCTGGAGATTGCATGAAGCGTGATGGCGGAGAGAAAATCTACTAACAAGCTTCCAATTCCTCGGTTATTGCTATCTATGGATAGATTAGCCAGGGCAGCCTACCTCCGAGTCCATGGTGTTGATAGATCCTGAAGAGACGGACGCGTTCACAGAAAATCAGGTACACACGCACAGTGACGCACTGACGAGCACGACCTCGATGGGAGGGTGCTCGCTGGTAGTGGGGAGGGGCATGAGAGTTGTAAACATTCAACATTTTGGCTAATCGACCCAATCTGCCAGACTTGCCGACGGCAGCTTTAATTAATCACTGAATTGTCTCATTAACTTCAACACCACTTCAGTGCTACTTTTTTAACACTGTGAGTGTGAATAATATAAACATTGACAGTGCCATTTTCGGTTGTGCTGGCAAAGCCCTGGCTCTTTTTCACTATTTCTGTTTCAGTTGCTAAAGAACATTGCATACACTGCTGTCTTGAAAGAAGAAAGCAAACTCAACAGGAAACACTAAACCCCAGCTTCATCTGCTACGGTGAAGAGAGACTCCGAGGTGCTTCTGGATTAATAAATATAAACATATATGGGCAAGTACAGCTGAATATCTTAATGAACTGAATACAAAAACACAGAAGAACTGCACAGCTACCAATGCTGCACTGAACAGAAACTCTGAACAACATAATTTACAAAAAGTAGAAATCGTAAGTTGTAACAAATGTTTACAGTCATTTTTAATTAATCTAATACCGTTAATGAGTAACATCATCAATTTATTTAAAAAACGAATGCATTTATTGGTTATTCAGAACAGTAGTGTATCTATAGGCCTATGTTATTCTTTCACACTTACAGTTCTATTAGACTAAAGTCATCTAAACCTGATTAATATACATCAAAGTTTAAAAGTTTGGGGTCACTATGTTCTTTTTTATTAAACAAATTGACATTTTTATTTAGCAAGGACACCTTAAATTGTTCAAAAATGTATCAGTAAAAAATGTATAATGTAACAAAAGATTTCAAATAAATGTTGTTCAATCTTTCTGTTTATCAAAGAATCCTGAAAAAGCAACACTGTATCGCAGTTTCCACACTTCAGTAAGAAGAACAACCATTTTCTACTTATAATAATCAGAAAAAAGGCATTATAGAATTTTTTTTTTAATGTTTTGTTTATATGTGGCGGCAGTCGTTTGTTTTGTTTTGTTGTTTATTGTACATTATTAAAGTCTTTAAATGTTCGCTGGTTCCCGCCTCCTCCTTCCCACAACAACAAACTGCTACATAATGATTTAATTTAGGCATATAATATAATATAATATAATACAACATTAGTTATTAAATGTGACAGTCCAGTGGGGTTGTTGAATACACACACTGCACTTTACAACAGAAACAGAGAGCTGGAATTATACTCTACATTGATTAAAGTTAAACAGACAGAGATGTAATCCATAGAAAGTAGTTAAACTTAAATGAAAAGCAAACAATGTCTTCATGTTCTTAACCTAAAATCACCAAACTGTTTTTATATTGTCTATTGTCTATCGATTGTCTGTTGTGTCACTTACTTTTGGAACCTAAAATGTTATTTCTGAACTTGTGTTTATTTTATTCTGTTCTATTTACAATTAATATTTATTTTTATAGTGAATGCTTATTATGCTTTAAGTAAGCATTATCAATTGTTGAGTTTTTGTTGACTAATGAAGTATGTTGTATCAATGTATGGAAACACATTAATATGGAGTCACACATCCACAAAGAGGCTCCTTAGCATGTAAAGGGTCTATTTATTTTATTTTAGATTTTAAAAAATCTGTTTATGAGTCTCTGATGTATTTTGGGATTATTTATAGTTAGAAATCAGACATTATAGACACATTTATTTTTCTTGTTTATTATAAAGAAATGTGTTTGCACAATAAACTGCATCTGAGGTGTCATAGAATTTGGACTCCTGTAATTGTAATGGAGAAACTCAACAGCAGTGCAAAATATGAAAAGACAATGCAGAAAAGCAGAGCGCATGTGGCGGAAGACAAAACTTGTAGTCCATTATAACATCTACAAAGACAGCCTTCATGCTTTCAATATGGAACTAGGCAAAGCTAGACAGACTTTCTTCTCAAATATTATAAACAGTAATTTAAACAACACACGCACTCTTTTTGCTACTGTAGAGAGACTGACAAACCCCCCAAGCCAGATTCCCAGTGAAATGCTCTCAAACAACAAGTGCAGTGAGTTTGCTTCTTTCTTCTCTGACAAAATCAATAATATCAGAAAGGTGATCAGCACATCCTTGACTTGCGCTGGGGTCAGACAGATCAGACCACCTGAGAAAGTAGTTACTATGTCTGATTTCAAAGAAATTGATGGCAAAATTTTGGAAGAAACCGTACAGCACCTTAAAACATCAACCTGCGCTCTTGACACACTTCCCACATCGTTTTTCAAAAGTGTGTTAAACAGTTTAGAAGCAGATCTTCTAGAAGTGGTAAATGCTTCACTTCTCTCTGGGAGTTTTCCAAACTCCCTAAAAACTGCAGTTGTCAAGCCCCTCCTGAAAAAGAGCAATCTGGATAAGACCATATTAAGCAACTATAGACCAATCTCAAATCTTCCTTTCATAGGTAAGATCATTGAAAAAGTTGTCTTCAATCAGCTGAACAAATTCTTATGCTCGAATGGATACTTTGACAATTTTCAATCTGGTTTCCGACCGCACCACAGCACAGAGACAGCGCTCATAAAGATAATAAACGATATTCGCTTAAATACTGATTCAGGCAAATTATCGGTGCTGGTGCTACTCGACCTCAGTGCTGCATTTGACACTGTCGATCACAACATACTTCTGGACAGGCTGGAAAACTGGGTGGGGCTTTCTGGGATAGTCCTAAAATGGTTCAGGTCATACTTAGATGGGAGAGGTTATTATGTGAGTATAGGAGACCATAAGTCTGAGTGGACATCCATGACATGCGGAGTCCCTCAAGGCTCAATTCTTGTTCCACTCCTGTTCAACCTGTATATGCTCCCAATGAGCCAAATAATGAGAAACAACCAAATTGCTTACCACAGCTATGCAGACGACACACAGCTCTACTTAGCCCTATCGCCCAACGATTATAGCCCCATTGACTCCCTGTGCCAATGCATTGATGAAGTCAACAGTTGGATGTGTCAAAACTTTCTTCAGTTAAACAAAGACAAAACTGAAGTCATTGCGTTTGGAAACAAAGATGAAGTTCTCAAGGTGAACGCATACCTTCACTTTAGGGGTCAAACAACTCAACATCAAGTCAGGAATCTTGGTGTGACACTAGAGTCAGAGCTTAGTTTCAGTAGTCATGTCAAAGCAATAACTAAATCAGCATACTATCATCTGAAAAATATTGCAAGAATTAGATGCTTTGTTTCCAGACAAGACTTAGAGAAACTTGTGCATGCTTTCATCACCAGCAGGGTGGATTATTGTAATGGACTCCTCACTGGCCTTCCCAAAAAGACCATAAGACAGTTGCAGCTCATACAGAACGCTGCCGCCAGGATTCTGAGCAGAACCAGAAAATATGAACATATCACACCAGTCCTCAGGTCTTTACACTGGCTCCCAGTTAAACTTAGGATTGATTTTAAAGTATTATTACTGGTATATAAATCATTCAATGGCCTAGGACCTCAATACATTGCAGATATGCTCACTGAATATAAACCCAACAGATCACTCAGATCATTAGGATCATATCAGCTTGAAATACCAAGGGTTCACTCTAAGCATGGCGAGTCTGCTTTTAGCTATTATGCCAGCCGCAGCTGGAACCAGCTTCCAGAAGAGATCAGATGTGCTCCTACAGTGGTCACATTCAAATCCAGACTCAAAACACTTCTGTTTAGCTGTGCATTTACTGAATGAGCACTGTGCCAATGTTCGTCCGACTGTTTGTACTGTATTTAGGGCCCAAGCCCTGAAAGGGCGAAGGCCCTATTGTTTCCGGTAGGATTATTTATTAGGGCCCAAGCCCTGAAAGGGCGAAGGCCCTATTGTTTCCGGTAGGATTATTAGGGCCCAAGCCCTGAAAGGGCGAAGGCCCTATTGTTTCCGGTAGGATTATTAGGGCCCAAGCCCTGAAAGGGCGAAGGCCCTATTGTTTCCGGTAGGATTATTAGGGCCCAAGCCCTGAAAGGGCGAAGGCCCTATTGTTTTCGTTAGGATTATTAGGGCCCAAGCCCAAAGGGCGAAGGCCCTATTGTTTTCGTTAGGATTATTATTATTATTATTAGGGCCCAAGCCCTGAAAGGGCGAAGGCCCTATTGTTTTCGGTAGGATTATTATTATTATTAGGGCCCAAGCCCTGAAGGGGCGAAGGCCCTATTGTTTTCGTTAGGATTATTAGGGCCCAAGCCCTGAAAGGGCGAAGGCCCTATTGTTTTCGTTAGGATTATTAGGGCCCAAGCCCTGAAAGGGCGCAGAGCCCTATTGTTCTTCTAAGGATTATTAGGGCCCGAGCACCGATGGTGTGAGGACCCTCTTGGAATTGCTCTGTTTATTATTATTATTAGGGCCCAAGCCCTGAAAGGGCGCAGAGCCCTATTGTTCTTCTAAGGATTATTAGGGCCCAAGCCCTGAAGGGGCGAAGGCCCTATTGTTTTCGTTAGGATTATTATTAGGGCCCAAGCCCTGAAAGGGCGAAGGCCCTATTGTTTTCGTTAGGATTATTATTATTAGGGCCCAAGCCCTGAAAGGGCGAAGGCCCTATTGTTTTCGTTAGGATTATTATTATTATTATTAGGGCCCAAGCCCTGAAAGGGCGAAGGCCCTATTGTTTTCGGTAGGATTATTTATTATTAGGGCCCAAGCCCTGAAAGGGCGAAGGCCCTATTGTTTTCGGTAGGATTATTAGGGCCCAAGCCCTGAAGGGGCGAAGGCCCTATTGTTTTCGTTAGGATTATTATTAGGGCCCAAGCCCTGAAGGGGCGAAGGCCCTATTGTTTTCGTTAGGATTATTATTATTAGGGCCCAAGCCCTGAAAGGGCGAAGGCCCTATTGTTTCCGGTAGGATTATTTATTATTATTATTAGGGCCCAAGCCCTGAAAGGGCGAAGGCCCTATTGTTTTCGGTAGGATTATTATTATTAGGGCCCAAGCCCTGAAAGGGCGAAGGCCCTATTGTTTTCGGTAGGATTATTATTATTAGGGCCCAAGCCCTGAAAGGGCGAAGGCCCTATTGTTTTCGTTAGGATTATTATTATTATTAGGGCCCAAGCCCTGAAAGGGCGAAGGCCCTATTGTTTCCGGTAGGATTATTTATTATTATTATTATTATTATTATTATTATTATTTTGTCAACCTTTCGGGCACTTTTGGGGCTCTTAACATGCTCGAAAACTCTTGAAATTTTGCACACACGTCAGAACCCGCGGCCATCAGGGCCGGACTGAAGCTGGTACCCGGGCGTGGCAGGGGAGCTCGACAGCGCCCCCTGGAACGGGATCCGAACACGTGTCCATAAATCAAACACGCTTGCATGTAATAATATGAAACTCGGTACACATATAGATCTCATCCGGCCGAACAACTTTCGTGCTCTAAGTTTTACGCCAGCCAAACAGGAAGTTGGCTATTTAGCGTTGTTTGGAAACGCATGCTGTGGAATTTAATGTACTCCTCCTAGGGAATTCATCGATTCGCCTCCAAACTCGGTGTGCATGAAGTCAAGACATTGAGGATGCTAAATTGCGGACAGATTTTTGATATCTCGAACGGTTTGGCCGTGGCGAGGAAACAAATTTATGGCGAAAAAATGAAACAGGAAGTGTGTTATAACTTCTGCATACATTAACTGATCTTGATGAAACTTCAGCAGTGTGTTCGTGGTAAGAGGCCGATCACATGGATGTGACTATTGTGAGTCAAAGTTATAGCGCCACCAACTGGCAGCAGGAATATGTCACTTTCAAAATGCTTTGAAATCAGTGTCTTATTTTTACCCGATTTGCTTCAAACTTTATGTGTACAATGTAGACACACGGCAGATGTAAACCTGTGAAAGGATTATTGATATCTTAGATACTGTTGCCGTAGCAACGCATCAAACTTTAATATTCTTTTTTGATGCTTTTGAGACTCTTAACATACTTGAAATTGGATGAAACTCGACAGACACATCACATTTATTAGCCAGTAGACATGTGCAAAGTTTCAGAAACGGGCGTGGTGAGGGGCTCAGTAGCGCCACCTTTAGTCATAAGTGGGGGGGTTAGTTTTATCAACAGCAACAAAACTTGGTATGTGTATTGTTCTCATCAAGACGGACAACTTTCTAATTTACATGAACTATCTCTGACCAACAGGAAGAGAGATATTTTGGTTTGAATGTGGATATTCTGAAGAATTTTCTCTCCCTCTCTCTGTGTCTGTGTGTGTGTGAGGGGAGGGGGGAATTTGACTATTGCTTTTACATTGTTAATCAAGGTTTCAGGGGCTTTTGGGGTCCTTAACGTGCTCAAAAACTCTTGTAACTTTGCACACAAGTCAGAACCCCCTGCCATCAGGGACGGGCTGAAGCTGGTACCCGGGCGTGGCAGGGGGGCTCAACAGCGCCCCCTTGAACGGGGGTCCCAAAACTTGGTCCATAGATCAAACACGCTTGCATTAATTAATATGAAACTCGGTACACATATAGATCTCATCGGGCCGAACAACTTTCCCCTGGTCAAGTTTTACGCCAGCCCAACAGGAAGTCGGCTATTATGGGTTGTTTGGAAAACGCTTGCTGTGGAATGCGAAGTACTCCTCCTAGAGAATTCATCCAATCCCCACCAAACTCGGTGTGCATGAAGTCAAGACATTGAGGATTCTAAATTGCGGACGGATTTTTGATATCTCGAACGGTTTGGCCGTGGCGAGGAAACGAATTTATGGCGAGAAAAGAGAAACACGAAGTGGTATAACTTCTGCATACATTAACTGATCTTGATGAAACTTCACCAGTGTGTTCGTGGTAAGAGGCCGATCAGATGGATGTAACTATTGTGAGTCAAAGTTATAGCGCCACCAACTGGCAGCAGGAAGTGTGTCACTTTCAAAATGCTTTTGACAAAAGTGGGGGGGTTAGTTTTACCCACAGTTTTAAAAATCAGTACGTACATTGGTCTCATCGAGCCGGACAACTTTCTAATATACAGTTATTAGCTTCGACCAATAGGAAGTCAGATATTTTGGTTTGAATGTGAATTTATTTGCAAATTCAGCCTCTGCTTTTTACCCACTCCTGCTAAGTGTTTTTTTTTTTATTCACACCAAACTTTTTTAACACGATGAAAATACATTAAAGATGCTAAATTGTGAACGGATATTAAATATTTCAAACGGTTTTGACATGGCGAGGGATTAAAATAATGTCAAAAAAGGATTCAGAAAACATCTCATATCTTCTTAAAATTTAATTATACACCATTTATTTTTATATAAAATTATACAAATATCAGAACTAAACCGAAACAGAACTAGTTTTGGGTTTATTCAGTTTTTTTTCAATTCAAGAATTATGTACAAGTTTAAAATCAGCCAGAATGCGCTATTTAGTAAAAAAAAAAAAGTCATACATAGGGCTATACTGCCCTCTTGTGTTCAAAATCAGGTAGGCCCATTGTATATTGTATTTATATATAAATATAATAGCGATGTGACTGAGAATTTTTTCCCACTGGTTAATTGATGTGTGACACCGCGGCGGGGGCTTTTAAATCGCTAACTTAAAGGGATACTCCACTTTAAATGGAAAATTCTGTCATCATATACTCACCCTCATGTTGTTTCAATCCTTTATTAATTTCTTTCTTCTGCTGAACAGAAAGGAAGATATTTAGAAGAATGTCAGTAACCAGACAGTTTCTGGTCTCATTGACTTCCATAGTATAAATTTTTTTCCTACTATGGAAGTCAATGGGATCAGAAACTGTCTGGTTACTGACATTCTCCTAAATATCTTCCTTTCTGTTCAGCAGAAGAAAGAAATTCATTAAGGATTAAAACAACATGAGGGTGAGTATATGATGAGCGAAAGTGAAATACGGACATCCTAAAAAACATTCACTCTGTTCTGCTCGTTCCTCGCTGTAGACGTGTTATTGCCCATGCAGCCGTGAGCATTTTAGTTTCATTTAAAAAATAGCGCCATTTCGGGGGTGGGATTGCTTGAATGTTTTTTTACAAAAGCACAATGTTGTGTTTTATTGCGAGTGTACATAAATATAAGGGTGTATTCACACCAGGAAAGTCCGATAGTTCACTTGCTTTGGTCCGGACCAAATAGAATGTTGATTTTTTTTGTTTGGTACGGTTCGTTTTCACACTGCTCTTTTTACAAGTGAACCAAAATGTGTAAACAAAACCACACGTGTGCTAAGGTCGTCCATTCATTGGACAGGAATTCTCAAGCAGGGAAAAGCAGGAAGTGCAAAAAAAAGCAAAAAAAATAAATAAAGCAGGAGATATTTCGTAATGTAATCGCCTATTTGTTATTTTACTGATTTGGTGTTATTCTTTACAAACGCAATATGAAGAAACTATGGTAGTATAGATAAAAGCCCGCCCGCACTGACAATTGATTGCTTGGGTCCTTACATGCGCTTCGTGAGGCACACTAGCTGGCACACACACGCAAGGTCTCTCGCTCCCTCTCTCTGCCGTGCGCGCACTCTTGCTCGCTCGCTCTAGATTTCCGGAGATTTTAAATGATTTGCGGGCATTCATGCGCTTCTATCGACATGCGGGAGACTGCCGGAACTTCCGGGAGACTTTGGATGTCTGTATAATAAGACACCATTATGCCAAAATGTCAGTTTTGTTAAGTATCCTCATAAGAGCAGTCAAATAAAAAGACGCAGTTTTCTGCAGTTGGGTCGGTTCATGTTCACACCGTAAATGAACCGTACCAGAGTTCGTTTGGAACCGTACCGAGACCACCTCTTCAGCTGGGTCTCGGTTCGATTGTTTGGTCCGCACCCGAGTTCGATTGCTGTATTCACACCTGCCCAAAAGGTCCGCACCAAGGGGGGAAACGAACTAGAGTTCGATTCAATCGAACCAAACAAGGCAGGTGTGAATACACCCTAAGTAAACACAGTGCAGTTTAAATGATGTCCTGTATGAACAAACTGACGGAGTAGCCTATGTTTTTATGTTTCCACTGTTCGATCGCGCCCACGCCTCACACACACACACACACACACACACACACACACACACACACACACACACACACACACACTGTGCATTCCAGCATTGCAATCTTGACATCGCAGCCGGTTCATTACAGCCGTAATAAAATATAATAATAAATATAAATAGTCAACCTATTTGCAGCAAATGATGGTAGATTTTAGATCAATATATTTGTTTTCCTTACAATTTTAATTAACACTAACTTTATTCTCATCTGAATTATAAATAATTTATTTCTGTATAAAATAATACTACCATTAAAAAATACATTTGATTGTCTTTTTTAATCAATGGAGAATGTGTGACTTAAAAATAAACAGATTAGTGCTTGGTTTGAGGACAAGAAATGAAAACCAATGCAATATGACGAATGTCCAAAAACGTTCGCTCTTCTCTGCCCGTTCCTCGCCTCGCTATATATATATATATATATATATATATATATATATATATATATATATATATATATATATATATATATATTTATTTATTTATTTTTTGTTACATATATAATGTATATATTATATTTTTTTTGTTACATATATATATATATATATATATATATATATATATATATATATATATATAAATATAGCTGCGAGCAGCGATGGAGGGCCCAAGCCGGTGACACCGCCACCCCGGTGGCTTTAGTGTAACTAAAGGCACCAGGGTGGCGGTGCCACCGGCTTGGGCCCGCCATCGCTGCTCGCAGCTATATTTATTATTGTTCTTCAAGGGTTCGGGGGCTTTTGGGGCCTTTAACGTGCTCAAAAACTCATGAAACTTTGCACGCAGGTCAGAACCCGCGGCCATTAGGGCCGGGCTGAAGCTGGTACCCGGGCGTGGCAGGGGGGCTCAACAGCGCCCCCTAGAACACAATCTTAAATCTTGGACACATACAAGAACGTATTAGTATGAAACTCGGTACACATATAGATCTCATCGGGCCGAACAACTTTCGCGCTCTAAGTTATTAGCTCTGCCCAACAGGAAGTCAGCTATTATGGGTTGTTTGAAAAACGCATGCTGTGGAATTTAATGTACTCCTCCTAGGGAATTGATCCGATCCACACCAAACTCGGTCAGCATGAAGTCAAGATATTGAGGATGCTAAATTGCGGACGGATTTTTGATATCTCGAACGGTTTGGCCGTGGCGATGAAACGAATTTATAGCGAGAAAAGATAAACAGGAAGTGTGTTATAACTTCTGCATACATTAACTGATCTTGATGAAACTTCCGCAGTGTGTTCGTTGTAAGAGGCCGATCACATGGATGTGACTATTGTGAGTCAAAGTTATAGCGCCACCAACTGGCAGCAGGAAGTGTGTCACTTTCAAAATGCTTTGAAATCACCCTCTTATTTTTACCCGATTTGCTTCAAACTTTATGTGTATAATGTAGACACACGGCAGATGTAGACCTGTGAAAGGTTTATTGATATCTTAAATACTGTTGCCGTGGCAACGCATCAAACTTTAATATTCTTTTCAGATGCTTTTGAGACTCTTAACATACTTGAAATTGGATGAAACTCGACAGACACATCACATTTATTAGCCGGTAGACATGTGCAAAGTTTCAGAAACGGGCGTGGTGAGGGGCTCAGTAGCGCCACCTTTAGTCATAAATGGGGCGGTTACTTTTATCAACAGCAACAAAACTTGGTATGTGTATTGTTCTCATCAAGACGGACAACTTTCTAATTGACATTAACCATCTCCGACCAACAGGAAGAGAGATATTTTGGTTTGAATGTGGATTTTCTGAAGAATTTTCTCTCCCTCTCTCTGTGTCTCTGTGTGTGTGAGGGGAGGGGGGATTTGACTATTGCTTTTATATTGTTAATCAAGGTTTCAGGGGCTTTTGGGGTCCTTAACGTGCTCAAAAACTCTTGAAACTTTGCACACAAGTCAGAACCCACGGCCATCAGGGCCGGGCTGAAGCTGGTACCCGGGCGTGGCTGGGGGGCTCAACAGCGCCCCCTTGAACGGGGTTCTAAAACTTGATCCATATATCAAACACGCTCGCATGAATTAATATGAAACTCGGTACACATATAGATCTCATCGGGCCGAACAACTTTACCCCGGTCAAGTTTTACGCCAGCCCAACAGGAAGTCGGCTATTATGGGTTGTTTGGAAAACGCTTGCTGTGGAATGTGAAATACTCCTCCTAGAAAATTCACCGTGTCCCCTTCAAACTCGGTGTGCATGTAGTCAAGACTTTGAGGATGCTAAATTGCGGACGGATTTTTGATATCTCGAACGGTTTGGCTGTGGCGAGGAATCGAATTTATGGCGAGAAAAGAGAAACACGGAAGTGGAATAACTTCTGCATACATTAACTGATCTTGATGAAACTTCAGCAGTGTGTTCGTGGTAAGAGGCCGATCAGATGGATGTAGCTATTGTGAGTCAAAGTTATAGCGCCACCAACTGGCAGCAGGAAGTGTGTCACTTTCAACATGCTTTTGACAAAAGTGGGGGGGTTACTTTTAACTACAGTAAAGAAAAAATAGTTTCTATATTGTACTCATCAAGCCGGACAACTTTCTAATTTACATTCAATAGCTCTGGCCAGAGGTGTGGACTCGAGTCATGTGACTTGGACTCGAGTCAGACTCGAGTCATGAATTTGATGACTTCAGACTCGACTCGACAAAATGTACAAAGACTTGCAACTCGACTTGGACTTTAACATCAATGACTCGTGACTTCACTTGGACTTGCGCCTTTTGACTCGAGAAGACTTGCTACTTCCCATGAAAACTGGGGAAAAAAATGTTTACACGGCCGCGCCGCTCTCAGTTTATCTGCATCTGTGAAAAAAATGTGCACCACCTGTATGCATGCAGAGAGCGCGCGCGCTGCCTGCACGACATCCAATCACTGTAGTCCCACGTTGTTTTGATTCGACAGCATCTAACGCCCGTTTCACACATACTCCGTTTGCAGTGCGTATGCGCCAGCGGTGCGTATTTTATTCCGTACCCATGTTAACAGGTTAGAGCTTAACACTGCACGCGGTTGCAGTCCGTCGATCCGTTCCAGGTGCGGTGCGTATACAGCAGTGCAGAGATCGTTTCCGCACAGAGTCTATTTCTGGTGTGCTGCAAACGCTGAATTAAAGTGACAGCGCATGTTTCGTGGTCAAAATGAACAGATTGACCTAAAAATTTAGTAATTTCACCATAAATGCGACTAATTAAATAAAATGTAGTAGTCTCACCATAAATGTATTTAATTAAATACTATTTTCACTTTAAGACCAGGGAAAGCAAGGAAAACTACAATTTACCTCAACAAGGCGACATAATGAACGACACTCTCATTCGTGGAGGTGGAAAAACATGTTCCTTGTGACATGCGAGATTTATTGTATTAATTTAAATATAAAAGAAAAGGCATGAGAGTCGGCTGTTTTTTATATAAGCAGCCTACATGGTTAAATATTTGACCACTTGCTTTAGGAACTTAATATAAGTAGAAGTAATGCATTGAATAATAGGCCTACGTTGTTTAAATTGTGTTTAAACGTGCATACGTCTATTAAAGAGTGTATGTGTACAAAGAGAATCGCAATGCTGAGACGTTAAGACCGGGGTAAATCAAGGGAAAACACACATCAACAAGGCAACATAATGAACACTCTCCTCATTCGTGGAGGTGGAAAAACAAGTTCTTTGTGACATGCGAGATTTATTGTATAAAGATTTAAACTATGCAAAAGAAAGAGTATGAGTCTGCTGTTTTTGTCAATTTTAAGTTTTAATTTAAAATGTAGGCTATGCGATTTTAATATAAGTACATGGTTAAATATTTTACCACTTGCTTGAGCAACTTAATATATAATTATATAAGAGCAATGCATTAAATAATACGTTGTTTAAATTGTATTTAAACCATAGACTGTAGATTTAAACGCGAATACGTCTATTAAAGAGTGCATACGTGTGTACAAAGAGAATCGCAATGCTGACAAAAAAACTTTTTTTTAAATAATAGTTGCTTAACTTCTGGATTTGAAATACAAATAGTGAGTAGGCTATGTATTTGTGGTACAGCCGCGGATCACGCACTGCAAACGCAGCATATGTGAAAGCACTATTGCGCGTGCTGGTCTTCCACCGCATACGCACTGCAACACGCACCGCATACGCACTGCACACGGAGTATGTGTGAAACGGCGTAAGCAGGCCATTGCAAGACAACCAATGAAGCGCAACAAGCAACAACGCGCCAGTAGGCAAAATGATACCGAAGGTAGTTTCATTTGGCTATAAAAATTACAAGGTAGTCGACAAAAAACGAGTTGCAATTTGAAGTTGCCTGAGGTTGCACAAAGAAAGGTAAGTTTTGAACGAATGCTAAGCACCTTATCGGATGTACTGTAAAACTTCAAATAATAGCCGAGTCCCCAATAGACGCCTGTCTCTTTTAAACTGTCTTCTCTCTCTCTCTCTCTCTCATACACACCAGTCTCTATGGAGGCATTCCAATTATATTGGTTGGTCCAGTTTTTCAGAAGTGATAATTTTGAGGAGTGAGGATTTTATTGATGACATGTTTAAAAAGGTTTAGGCTAAAACGACCCATGTCTATTTGAAAGTTAAACTGTTTTGCAATATGAGGTCAATACAATACAGGACTGAAGAGCTGCATGCTGTGCATTGTTGTAGTGCAATATGCTGTTGAAATACAAGCATTTTTTGTGTTTTTTACTGTATTTAATTAATGTCATTGTATAAAAAGAGGTTTAAATAAATACAAATCTTACAGGCGTACATGATTTGTATACATTTTATTTCTGTGGTAGAGGACTTGAAATGACTCGAAACTAAAATGGTAGGACTTTGGACTCGACTTGAGACTTGTTGGCTTTGACTTTTGACTCGACTCGGGACTTGCCTCACCTTTGACTCGACTTGACTCGGGACTCGAGGGCAAAGACTTGAGACTTACTTGTGACTTGCATAACAATGACTTTGTCCCACCTCTGGCTCTGGCCATCAGGAAGTCAGATATTTTGGTCTGAATGTGAATTTTTTTGCAAAATCAGCCTCTGAATTTTTAGCCACTCCTCTTAAACTATTTATTTTATTCGTACCAAACTTTTTCAACATGATGAAACTACATTAATGTGAGGGGATGGTCTGTGTCTATCTGTCTAGACTTGATTGCTCCTGTCTGCCTCGCTGCCTGCTGTGAGTGTGTTTGCCTCGGTGCTGTAAGCTCCGTCTTAGCCTCGTATTTCTTTGTTTTGAACCATCATTTACTACAATTTGTAGTTGTTTATACTAAATACAGCTTACCCAACATCTCAGATTGACATCGCTAGCATCCGTTACTACTAACACAACACGCTAATTCGCTACTGCTAGCCTGTTAACGCGCCACCCGTGCGCTCAGCTGTTTTATTTATTTATTTTTTCTCTCGCGCGCTCGCGCCTTTGAGTTCATAAAAGCTCAGGTAAGTAATAATCAGTCAACAAACACGGTGAGTAATGTCTTGTCCTGTTATTGTCACCTGCACTTCATGTCACATGTTTAGCATAGACTTCTCTGTTGGCAATGTAGGATTTATATGTGATAAATGTAAGGAGACAGTTAGGCTGACAGAGAAGATTTCAGAATTAGAGACACGCATCCAAACTTTAATTGAGGATAGTAAGAGTGCTAGAGCTTTAGATACTATTTTGGATGCGCCTAGCATAGTGAACTCTTTACATGATTCGGTTCCAGCTGAAGTAGTGCCTGAGCAGCCGGGCAAATGGGTGACAGTGAGGGATCGCTCTAGTCGCGGATCAAAAAACCACTCTTCCGTTCCGATTACCACAACAAATCGATTTGCCCCGCTCAGTGAAACACCCACTGAGAATTCTGTTGATTGTGCCCTAGTAATTGGTGATTCGATCACACGGAACGTGAAAATAGAGACACCAGCGAACATAGTCACATGTTTGCCGGGAGCCAGAGCGCCTGACATCAAAGCAAATTTAAAAGTGCTGGCTAATGCTAATCGTAAATTCTCTAAGATCATTATTCATGTCGGCACTAATGATGTTCGACTCCGCCAGTCGGAGATCACCAAAATTAATATTAAAGAGGTGTGTGAACTTGCAAGTACGATGTCAGGCACTGTAATTTGCTCTGGCCCCCTTCCTGTTCGCAGGAGTGATGAGATAGTTAGTAGATTGTGTTCACTGAATCGCTGGCTGTCTGAGTGGTGTCCGTGTAATAATATAGAATTCATAGACAATTGGAAAAGTTTTTGGGGCAAACCTGACCTGTTGAAAAGAGATGGTATTCATCCCTCCTGGGATGGTGCTGCTCTTCTATCTAGTAATATGGCTCATAGTCTTAGAGCTCAAACATGACAAATTGGGCACCAGGTCAGGAAGCAGACAGACTGGCTAAACCAACCGTCTGCTAGCGGCCTCGCGTCACCCAGGTCAGATAAATCCCATCACATAGAGCCTCTTTCACCTAGCTATCATCATATAGAGACTGTGTCTGTTCCCCGATTTTGGAAATCCAAAAAATGTTTAAACCTATCTAAGGTTAAAAATTTAATTGATGTTCAACAAATAAAAAACAGCTATAATACAGATGAGCAAATGATAAAGCTTGGGTTGCTGAATATTCGATCGCTTACTTCAAAAGCACTCATTGTTAATGATATGATTTCAGATAATAACCTAGATGTGCTGTGTTTGACAGAAACCTGGCTAAAACCAAACGATTACATTACTTTAAATGAGTCCACCCCGCAAGATTACTGTTATAAACATGAACCCCGTCTGAAACGCAAAGGGGGTGGTGTTGCTGTAATTTATAGTAATATTTTCAAAACCACTAAGAAATCAAGTTTCGAATATAATTCTTTTGAAGTGTTAGTGCTTAATGTAAAAATATATAGTAAAAATGATAAATCACGTTTGAGATTTGTGCTGGCTACTGTATACAGGCCACCAGGGCACCATACAGACTTTATCAAAGAATTTGCGGACTTTCTATCAGAGTTAGTATTGGCTGCAGATAAAGTACTAATTGTTGGTGATTTTAATATACACATCGATAATGAAAAAGATGCATTGGGATTGGCATTTAAAGACATTGTAAACTCAATTGGAGTTAGACAACACGTGTCAGGACCTACTCATCGTCGTAATCATACTCTAGATCTAATAATATCACATGGAATAGATGTTGATGCCGTTGAAATTCTGCAGCAGAGCGATGACATCTCAGATCATTATCTAGTCTCGTGTAAATTACATTTAGCCAAGGCTGCAAAGCCGACTCCGTGTTACAAATATGTTAGACCTATCACTTCTGCTACTAAAGATTGCTTTATTAATAATCTTCCTGATCAGTTTCATCATTTTAGCATCCCGGATAGCTTAGAAAAACTTGATATTGCAACAGAAACTTTTAACTCTCTCTTTTCCAGCACTTTAGACACAGTTGCTCCTTTGCGCTTAAAGAAGATTAAAGAAAATAATCCAACGCCGTGGTACAACGAGCACACTCGGGCCCTTAAGAGAGCAGCCAGAAAAATGGAGCGCAACTGGAAGAAAACAAAATTAGAGGTATTTCGTGGAAAGAGAGCTCGATTGCTTACAGAGAGGCTTTAAAAGCTGCTAGATCTGCTTATTTTTCAAACCTATTAGAAGAAAATAAACATAATCCTAGGTATTTATTTGAAACAGTGGCTAAACTAACGAAAAAGAAAGCTTCAAACACAGAAGGTTCCAAGCAGCACAGCAGTAATGACTTTATGAACTTCTTCACTTATAAGATTGATAATATCAGGGATAAAATTATAACTATGCAACCGTCTACTACAGTATCGCATCAGGCAGTGCATTGTAGTCTCCCTGAGGAAAAATTTGATTCATTCATTGCTATAGGAGAGGAAGAATTTACTAAACTCGTTAAATCATCGAAATCTACAACATGTATGTTAGACCCTATACCGACTAAGCTACTGAAAGAGATGCTTCCAGAGGTCATAGATCCTCTTCTTAATATCATTAATTCCTCTTTGTCTCTAGGATACGTACCAAAAAACTTTAAGCTGGCTATGATTAAACCACTTGTTAAAAAAATGCAACTTGATCCTTCAGAATTAGTCAATTACAGGCCGATCTCGAATCTACCCTTTCTGTCAAAGATACTAGAAAAGGCAGTATCTTCACAACTATGTTCCTTTCTAGAAAGAAATGATATCTGCGAGGATTTTCAGTCCGGATTTAGACCATACCATAGTACTGAGACTGCTCTCGTTAGAGTAACAAATGATTTGCTCTTATCATCCGATCGTGGTTGTGTCTCTCTATTAGTGTTACTCGATCTTAGTGCTGCGTTTGACACCATTGACCACGACATTCTTTTAAATAGACTAGAAAACTATGTTGGCATTAGTGGAATTGCACTAGCATGGTTTAAATCATACTTATCTGACCGTTATCAGTTTGTAGCAGTAAATGAAGAGATGTCTTATCAATCACAAGTTCAGTATGGCGTACCACAGGGCTCAGTACTAGGACCGCTGCTGTTCACTCTGTACATGCTGCCATTAGGAGATATTATTAGGAAACATGGAATTAGCTTCCACTGTTATGCCGACGATACTCAGCTCTATATTTCTTCAAAACCTAACGAAACTTACCAATTCACTAAATTAACAGAATGCATAGCTGATATAAAAAACTGGATGACTCGTAATTTCCTACTTCTAAATTCTGAAAAAACAGAGATTCTAATTATTGGACAAAAAACTTCCTCACGTAATAACCTAGAATACTGTCTAACACTTGATGGCTGCTCTGTTAAGTCTTCGTCGTCGGTTAGGAACCTGGGTGTGCTCTTTGATACCAATCTTTCATTTGAAAGTCACGTGTCTAGTATCTGTAAAACCGCATTTTTCCATCTTAAAAATATATCTAAATTACGTCATATGCTCTCATTGACAAATACGGAACAATTAGTCCATGCGTTCATGACCTCAAGGCTAGATTATTGTAATGCTCTACTGGGTGGTTGCCCTGCACGCTTAATAAACAAACTACAGCTGGTCCAAAACGCAGCAGCTCGAGTTCTTACCAGAACCAGGAAGTATGACCATATTAGCCCGGTTCTGTCAAAACTGCACTGGCTCCCTATTAAACATCGCATCAATTTTAAAATATTGCTGATTACTTACAAAGCACTAAATGGTTTAGCTCCGCGGTACTTGAGCGAGCTCTTAACGCATTATACTCCTTCACGTCTATTGCGATCTCAAAATTCCGGCCAGTTGATAATACCTAGAATATCTAAATCGACTGCTGGCGGTAGATCCTTTTCCTATTTAGCACCAAAACTTTGGAACAGCCTTCCTACCATTGTCCGGGAAGCAGACACACTCTGTCAGTTCAAATCTAGATTAAAGACACATCTCTTTGACATAGCGTTCACATAATACATTATAGACTTCTATAATTCAATATTAGGCTGCATAGATTAGGTCAGCTGGAACCGGGAACACTTCCCATAAATCCTGATGTACTTGTTACATCATGAGAAGAATGGCATCTACGCTAATTTTAGTGTCTTTGTTTATCCCAAGGTTTTCCCGCAGCCTGCCGGATCCAGGCCGTTTCCAGATCTGATGAAGGACCTTCGCCTGGACCCGATGTCAACGCAGTGCTGAAGGGCCAACTAGTCTCTCCCTATGGAGGATCCCTTTCCCACTCTACAGATAACGCGTCGTCGGGAAAACTCAATTTGCGTATCTACCCCGAATTGATAAAATAAAATAAAATTCTGAATCAAAACTATAAGGAAACACCAGTAATTTGTTTAGGTTTGGTTTGTAGGGAATTCCAAACCTGCACACATATATTCAAACGCACATAACTATAGAACTCGTTCTTAATGTGCATCTGAACGCCATCAGCGTTTCTCACAGGTTCGCGTTTAAAGTCTGTGTAGAGAGAATGGTGTCGTCTTGGCGGCCCTAATTTAAAAACAAATGATCGTTGCGACGGAAGCGAATCAATCAAAACTAACTTTAGCTGGAAAATAACTTTATTAAAGAACCGCTATAAAGCCAAAACAATCTTACGTTATATTATACATTTATCTCTGTGAAGCTGCTTTGAGACAATCTACATTGTTAAAAGCGCTATATAAATGAAGATGACTTGACTTGACTTAATCCCTCGCCATAGCAAAACCGTTTGAGATATTTATTATCCATTCACAATTTAGCATATTTAAAGTAAAAATCTTCTAAAAATGTAATTATATACCATTTATTTCTATATAAAAGTATACAAATATCACAACTAAACCCATTTTATTCTGTTTTTGCAATTCAAGAAGAATGAAAAAGTTAAAAACAGGCTATTTAGTGCTATTTGGTTCAACAAAAAAGCAAACATAGGGCTATACTGCCCTCTTGTGTCCAAAAGGACATCAAAATAGTATATAAAACTTTTTACCAGGTAGGCCAATATTGTATTTAAATATACATTTATTAGGTATGTGTCTGAGGATATTTTCCCACCGGTTAATCGACGTGTGACACGAGTGGGTGCTTTTAAATCGCTAATATAATAGTGAAAGAAAAATAATGATAATGTTGCACACACAAATCATACACATGTGGGAAAGAATGATGCTTTTAAACAACACTAAACCGCCATTAGGTGTCGCCAGGCATCCATCTTAATAAGCGAGTCATTGATTCGTTCGTTCAAACGATTCGTTCGAATGAGTCGATCATGATTAAGACAGATGTTTATGGATTGATCATTCAATCTTTGAGTCAACCGATTCGTTAAAAATGCTGAATCGTTCAGTTATGAGAAAACACGTGATGCGTGATGGTTCTGCCGTGATCTTTGTTTAACTATTTTCGCTGCTGAAACAGAACAAAAACAGTCAACATTGCATCTAAAATGTAAGTGACTTAATTGTAACTGTTTATTAACCTGTTGTATGAAATCTAGGGGTGGGAGAAAAAATTGATTCTTAGATGCATCGCGATGCGGACGTGGACGATTCTGAATCGATTCACAAATGTCAAAAAATCGATTCTCTAAAAAAATATTTTTTCTAATAACGTAATATTGACGGAAGGCAAAAGGCGGAACTCTAAGCGGACGTGCGTGCAGTCTGTGGCGCGCACATAACAGAGAAGTTTCTTCTGCTCACCAAGGCTGCATTTATTTGATTAAAAATACAAACAAAAACAGTAATATTGTAAAATATTATTCCAATTTAAAACAGCTGCTTTCTATTTTAATATATTTTAAACTGTTATTTATTCCTGTGATCAAAGCTGAGTTTTCAGCATCATTACTCCAGTCGTCACTGTCACATGATCCTTCAGAAATTATTCTTATATGATGATTGATACTCAAGAAACATTCATTATTATTTTAAATGTCGAAAACAGTTGTGTACAGTCTTTGATGAATAGAAAGTTCAAAAGAACAGCATTTATCTGAAATCTAAAGCTTTTGTAACGTTAAACACTACCGCTCAAAAGTTTTGGGTTAGTAATAATTACAATTTTATTTTTGGGGGAAAAAAATAAAATAAATCAGTACTTTTATTTATGAAGGATGAGTTAAACTGATCAACAGTTACAGTAAAGACATTTATAATGTTAAAAATATATATATTTGAAATATATGCTGTTCTTTTGAACTTTACATTCATCAAAGCATTTTGAAAAAAAAAAAATCTGTACACAACTGTTTTCAACATTGAAAATAATAATGAATATTTATTGAGCATCAATCATCATATTAGTATGATTTCTGAAGGATCATGTGACACTGAAGACTGGAGTAATGATGCTGAAAACTCAACTTTGATCACAGAAATGAATTACTATGTAAAATATTTTAAAATTGAAAACAGCTGTTTTAAATTGGAATAATATTTCACAATATTACTGTTTTTGTTTGTATTTTTAATCAATAAATGCAGCCTTGGTGAGCAGAAGAGACTTCTCCTAAAAACATTAAAAATCTTACTGACCCCGAACTTTTGAACAATAATATATATATATATATATATATATATATATATATACATACATATATATGTATGTGTGTGTATGTATGTATATATATATATATATATATATATATATATATATATATATATATACATATACATATATATGTATGTGTGTGTATGTATGTATGTATATATATATATATATATATATAAATATAGCTGCGAGCAGCGATTACGGGCCAAAGCCGGCGGTACCGCCACCCCGGTGCCTTTAGGTAACTAAAGGCACCGGGGTTGCGGTGCCACCGGCTTGGGCCCGTAATCGCTGCTCGCAGCTATATTTATTATTATTATTATTATTTTTCTTACGACCATTCAGGCATTTTTGGGGCTCTTAACATGCTCAAAAACTCTTGAAACTTTGCACACACGTCAGAACCCGCGGCCATCAGGGCCGGGCTGAAGCTGGTACCCGGGCGTGGCAGGGAGGCTCAACAGCGCCCCCTGGAACGGGGTCCGAAAACTTGGTCCATAAATCAAACACGCTTGCATGTAATAATATGAAACTCGGAACACATATAGATCTCATCGGGCCGCACAACTTTCATGCTCTAAGTTTTACGCCAGCCCAACAGGAAGTCGACTATTTAGGGTTGTTTGGAAACGCATGCTTAGGAATTTGAAACACTTCTCTTAGGGAATTCACCCGGTCAGCACCAAACTCGGTGTGCATGAAGTCAAGACATTGAGGATGAAAAATTGCCAGGGGATTTTTGATATCTCGAACGGTTTGGCTGTGGCGAGGAAACGAATTTATGGCGAATAATGGGACACAGGAAGTGTATTATAACTTCTGCATACATTGACTGATCTTGATAAAACTTCAGCAGAGTGTTCTTGCTCAGAGGCTGATCACATTGATGTGACTATTGTGAGTCAAAGTTATAGCGCCACCAACTGGCAGCAGGAAGTGTGTCACTTTCAAAATGCTTTGAAATCACCCTCTTATTTTAACCCGATTTGCTTCAAACTTTATGTGAATAATGTGGACACACGGCAGATGTAGACCTGTGAAAGGTTTATTGATATCTTAGATACTGTTGCCGTGGCAACGCATCAAACTTTAATATTCTTTTTTGATGCTTTTGAGACTCTTAACATACTTGAAATTGCATGAAACTCGACAGACACATCACATTTATTAGCCAGTAGACATGTGCAAAGTTTCAGAAACGGGCGTGGTGAGGGGCTCAGTAGCGCCACCTTTAGTCAAAAATGGGGGCTTAGTTTTACATAGAGTCACTAAACTCGCTATGTATATTGTTCTCATTAAACCGGACAACTTTCTAATTCACACTTATTAGCTGAGAGCAACAGGAAGTCAGATATTTTGGTTTGAATGTGATTTTTTGGAGAATTTTCTCTCTCTCTCTCTCTCTGTCTCTGTGTGTGTGAGGGGTGGGAGGGAATTTCCAATTGATTTCAGTGTGTTTCAAGGTTTCAGGGGCTTTTGGGGCCCTTAACGTGCTCGAAAACTCTTGAAACTTTGCACACAGGTCAGAACCTGCGGCCATCAGGGCCGGGCTGAAGCTGGTACCCGGGCGTGGCAGGGGGGCTCAACAGCGCCCCCTGGAACGGGATCCAAACACTTGTCCATAAATCAAACACACTTGCATGTAATGATATGAAACTCGGTACACATATAGATCACATCGGGCCGAACAACTTTCGTGCTCTAAGTTTTACACCAGCCCAACAGGAAGTCGGCAATTATGGGTTGTTTGGAGAACGCTTGCTGTGGAATTTGAAACACTTCTCCTAGAGAATTAATTAAATCGCCACCAAACTCGGTGTGCATGAAGTCAAGACATTGAGGATGCTAAATTGCGGACGGATTTTTGATATCTCGAACGCTTTGGTCGTGGTGAGGAAATGCATTTATTGCGAGAAAAGAGAAACACGAAGTGGTATAACTTTAGCATACATTAACTGATCTTGATGAAACTTCAGCAGTGTGTTCGTGGTAAGAGGCCGATCAGATGGATGTAACTATTGTGAGTCAAAGTTATAGCGCCACCAACTGGCAGCAGGAAGTGTGTCACTTTCAAAATGTTTTTGACAAAAGTGGGGGGGTTAGGTTTACCCACAATTACAAAAATCAGTAAGTATATTGGTCTCATCGAGCTGGACAACTTTCTAATTTGCAGTCATTAGCTTGGACCAACAGGAAGTCAGATATTTTGGTTTGAATGTGGATTTATTTGCAAATTCAGCCTCTGCTTTTTACCCACTCCTGCTAAGTGTTTTTTTTTTTATTCACACCAAACTTTTTCAACATGATGAAAATACATTAAATATGCTAAATTGAGAACGGATATTGAATATCTCAAACGGTTTTGACATGGCGAGGGATTAAAATAATGTCAAAAAAGGAATCAGAAAACATCTCATATATTCTTAAAATTTAATTATACACCATTTATTTTTATATAAAATTATACAAATATTAGAACTAAACCTATTTTATTCTGTTTTTGCAATTCAAGAAGTATGAAAAAGTTAAAAACAGGCTATTTAGTGCTATTTGTTTCAACAAAAAAGCAAACATAGGGCTATACTGCCCTCTTGTGTCCAAAAGGATATCAAAATAGTATATAAAACGTTTTACTAGGTAGGCCTATTGTATTTAAATATAAATTTATTAGGTATATGACTGTGAGGATATTTTCCCATCGGTTAAGCGACGTGTGACACGAGCGGGTGCTTTTAAATCGCTAATATAAAAGTGAAAGTAAAAAAACGGACGTCCGCACGGACATTGATAATGGTGCACGTTGGAAAGAATGATACTTTTAAACATAACACTAAACCGCCATTAGGTGTCGCCAGGCGACCATCTTAATGAGCGAGTCATTGATTCATTCGTTCAAACGATTCATTCCAATGACTGAGTCATTCATGATTGAGACAGATGTTTATGGATTGACCATTGAATCTTTGAGTCAAGCGATTCGTTTCAAAATGCTGAATCATTCAGTAATGAGAAAACAAGTTGCTGTGATCTTTGTTTAACTATTTTTGCTGCTGAAACAGAACAAAAACAGTCAATATTGCATCTAAAATGTAAGTGACTTAATTGTAACTGTTTATTAACCTGTTGTATGAAATCAATGTCACAGTTTCAATTGTGATTGTATTCAGGAAATAGTTGCCTACTCGTCAAGTGAGGTTGCTTAACTCTATCATATGTTATAAAATATATAAAAACTCCATATTTGTAATTTTTATAGTCAGTATGTTGTTAACTGGGTTGCTTTTTTGTGTGCTGCGCTCATTTATTTACAATTCTCCTGGAGAAGCAGCATGAGCCTCAGCAGTGCAACCTTGTTACCATTGATCAGTAATACATTTATTATTAACTGCTGATTGCAACTTAAAATGAATGTAATGAAATTAGAATAATCTCTCGTTTTAGTGATTAAGTTATTAATAACTTATTAATAAATTGATAAGTTATTTTTTTGTTATTGACGTTCTAATCAGGCTATACTTTGGTCGGGCAAGTAAAATTCTCTTTCAGGTAGGCCTATTGTATTTATATATAAATATATTAGGGATGTGACTGTGATAAAAATTTTCCCACCGGTTAATCGACATGTGACACCGCTGAGGGCTTTTAAATCGCTAACTATAGTATACTATATACTAGTAAAATACAGACGTCCGCACAGACATTGATAATGGTGCGGAGTAGAGCGAGCATTTTCAATGTATTCCTATGGATGTAGGAATTAACTAAAACATTTTATTTATGTTTTTGTGTCCACTGTTCAACCGCAACCGCGTCACACACACATTCCAGAATTGCAATCTTGACATTCATTATAGCCCTAATACAATATAATAATAAAAATAGTCAACCTAACATAAACGAATTACACTGCTCTGTTTAAATAGTCAGTAGTACAATCTGTACCATTCACAGTAAGCAGAGCTCCACTGTGATGTTTCCAAGCACATTTTTGCGCGCGTGAAGAGGATGATTTTTTCCATCGATATTGGAACACGAGTGAAGTACAAAGCCTATAATAAAGAATAGTTTAGCATCCAAATACATCGCAAAAAAAATATATAAATATACATCGCAAAATAAAATATATATATGTGTGTGTGTGTATATATATATATATAAATATAGCTGCGAGCAGCGATGGAGGGCCAAAGCCGGTGGCACCGCCATCCCCGGTGCCTTTAGTTACCTAAAGGCACCGGGGTGGCGGTGCCACCGGCTTTGGCCCGCAATCGCTGCTCGCAGCTATATTTATTATTATTTTTCTTACGACTATTCAGGCATTTTTGGGGCTCTTAACATGCTCAAAAACTCTTGAAACTTTGCACACGAGTCAGAACCCGCGGCCATCAGGGCCGGGCTGAAGCTGGTACCCGGGCGTGGCAGGGAGGCTCAACAGCGCCCCCTGGAACGGGGTCCGAAAACTTGGTCCATAAATCAAACACGCTTGCATGTAATAATATGAAACTCGGAACACATATAGATCTCATCGGGCCGCACAACTTTCATGCTCTAAGTTTTACGCCAGCCCAACAGGAAGTCGACTATTTAGGGTTGTTTGGAAATGCATGCTTAGGAATTTGAAACACTTCTCTTAGGGAATTCACCCGGTCAGCACCAAACTCGGTGTGCATGAAGTCAAGACATTGAGGATGAAAAATTGCCAGGGGATTTTTGATATCTCGAACGGTTTGGCTGTGGCGAGGAAACGAATTTATGGCGAATAATGGGACACAGGAAGTGTATTATAACTTCTGCATACATTGACTGATCTTGATAAAACTTCAGCAGAGTGTTCTTGCTCAGAGGCTGATCACATTGATGTGACTATTGTGAGTCAAAGTTATAGCGCCACCAACTGGCAGCAGGAAGTGTGTCACTTTCAAAATGCTTTGAAATCACCCTCTTATTTTAACCCGATTTGCTTCAAACTTTATGTGAATAATGTGGACACACGGCAGATGTAGACCTGTGAAAGGTTTATTGATATCTTAGATACTGTTGCCGTGGCAACGCATCAAACTTTAATATTCTTTTTTGATGCTTTTGAGACTCTTAACATACTTGAAATTGCATGAAACTCGACAGACACATCACATTTATTAGCCAGTAGACATGTGCAAAGTTTCAGAAACGGGCGTGGTGAGGGGCTCAGTAGCGCCACCTTTAGTCAAAAATGGGGGCTTAGTTTTACATAGAGTCACTAAACTCGCTATGTATATTGTTCTCATTAAACCGGACAACTTTCTAATTCACACTTATTAGCTGAGAGCAACAGGAAGTCAGATATTTTGGTTTGAATGTGATTTTTTGGAGAATTTTCTCTCTCTCTCTCTCTCTGTCTCTGTGTGTGTGAGGGGTGGGAGGGAATTTCCAATTGATTTCAGTGTGTTTCAAGGTTTCAGGGGCTTTTGGGGCCCTTAACGTGCTCGAAAACTCTTGAAACTTTGCACACAGGTCAGAACCTGCGGCCATCAGGGCCGGGCTGAAGCTGGTACCCGGGCGTGGCAGGGGGGCTCAACAGCGCCCCCTGGAACGGGATCCAAACACTTGTCCATAAATCAAACACACTTGCATGTAATGATATGAAACTCGGTACACATATAGATCACATCGGGCCGAACAACTTTCGTGCTCTAAGTTTTACACCAGCCCAACAGGAAGTCGGCAATTATGGGTTGTTTGGAGAACGCTTGCTGTGGAATTTGAAACACTTCTCCTAGAGAATTAATTAAATCGCCACCAAACTCGGTGTGCATGAAGTCAAGACATTGAGGATGCTAAATTGCGGACGGATTTTTGATATCTCGAACGCTTTGGTCGTGGTGAGGAAATGCATTTATTGCGAGAAAAGAGAAACACGAAGTGGTATAACTTTAGCATACATTAACTGATCTTGATGAAACTTCAGCAGTGTGTTCGTGGTAAGAGGCCGATCAGATGGATGTAACTATTGTGAGTCAAAGTTATAGCGCCACCAACTGGCAGCAGGAAGTGTGTCACTTTCAAAATGTTTTTGACAAAAGTGGGGGGGTTAGGTTTACCCACAATTACAAAAATCAGTAAGTATATTGGTCTCATCGAGCTGGACAACTTTCTAATTTGCAGTCATTAGCTTGGACCAACAGGAAGTCAGATATTTTGGTTTGAATGTGGATTTATTTGCAAATTCAGCCTCTGCTTTTTACCCACTCCTGCTAAGTGTTTTTTTTTTTATTCACACCAAACTTTTTCAACATGATGAAAATACATTAAAGATGCTAAATTGAGAACGGATATTGAATATCTCAAACGGTTTTGACATGGCGAGGGATTAAAATAATGTCAAAAAAGGAATCAGAAAACATCTCATATATTCTTAAAATTTAATTATACACCATTTATTTTTATATAAAATTATACAAATATTAGAACTAAACCTATTTTATTCTGTTTTTGCAATTCAAGAAGTATGAAAAAGTTAAAAACAGGCTATTTAGTGCTATTTGTTTCAACAAAAAAGCAAACATAGGGCTATACTGCCCTCTTGTGTCCAAAAGGATATCAAAATAGTATATAAAACGTTTTACTAGGTAGGCCTATTGTATTTAAATATAAATTTATTAGGTATATGACTGTGAGGATATTTTCCCATCGGTTAAGCGACGTGTGACACGAGCGGGTGCTTTTAAATCGCTAATATAAAAGTGAAAGTAAAAAAACGGACGTCCGCACGGACATTGATAATGGTGCACGTTGGAAAGAATGATACTTTTAAACATAACACTAAACCGCCATTAGGTGTCGCCAGGCGACCATCTTAATGAGCGAGTCATTGATTCATTCGTTGAAACGATTCATTCCAATGACTGAGTCATTCATGATTGAGACAGATGTTTATGGATTGACCATTGAATCTTTGAGTCAAGCGATTCGTTTCAAAATGCTGAATCATTCAGTAATGAGAAAACAAGTTGCTGTGATCTTTGTTTAACTATTTTTGCTGCTGAAACAGAACAAAAACAGTCAATATTGCATCTAAAATGTAAGTGACTTAATTGTAACTGTTTATTAACCTGTTGTATGAAATCAATGTCACAGTTTCAATTGTGATTGTATTCAGGAAATAGTTGCCTACTCGTCAAGTGAGGTTGCTTAACTCTATCATATGTTATAAAATATATAAAAACTCCATATTTGTAATTTTTATAGTCAGTATGTTGTTAACTGGGTTGCTTTTTTGTGTGCTGCGCTCATTTATTTACAATTCTCCTGGAGAAGCAGCATGAGCCTCAGCAGTGCAACCTTGTTACCATTGATCAGTAATACATTTATTATTAACTGCTGATTGCAACTTAAAATGAATGTAATGAAATTAGAATAATCTCTCGTTTTAGTGATTAAGTTATTAATAACTTATTAATAAATTGATAAGTTATTTTTTTGTTATTGACGTTCTAATCAGGCTATACTTTGGTCGGGCAAGTAAAATTCTCTTTCAGGTAGGCCTATTGTATTTATATATAAATATATTAGGGATGTGACTGTGCTAAAAATTTTCCCACCGGTTAATCGACATGTGACACCGCTGAGGGCTTTTAAATCGCTAACTATAGTATACTATATACTAGTAAAATACAGACGTCCGCACAGACATTGATAATGGTGCGGAGTAGAGCGAGCATTTTCAATGTATTCCTATGGATGTAGGAATTAACTAAAACATTTTATTTATGTTTTTGTGTCCACTGTTCAACCGCAACCGCGTCACACACACATTCCAGAATTGCAATCTTGACATTCATTATAGCCCTAATACAATATAATAATAAAAATAGTCAACCTAACATAAACGAATTACACTGCTCTGTTTAAATAGTCAGTAGTACAATCTGTACCATTCACAGTAAGCAGAGCTCCACTGTGATGTTTCCAAGCACATTTTTGCGCGCGTGAAGAGGATGATTTTTTCCATCGATATTGGAACACGAGTGAAGTACAAAGCCTATAATAAAGAATAGTTTAGCATCCAAATACATCGCAAAAAAAATATATAAATATACATCGCAAAATAAAATATATATATGTGTGTGTGTGTGTGTATATATATATATATATATATATATATATATATATATATATATATATATAAATATAGCTGCGAGCAGCGATGGAGGGCCAAAGCCGGTGGCACCGCCATCCCCGGTGCCTTTAGGTAACTAAAGGCACCGGGGTGGCGGTGCCACCGGCTTGGGCCCGCAATCGCTGCTCGCAGCTATATTTATTATTTATTATTTTTCTGTCAACCTTTCGGGCACTTTTGGGGCTCTTATCATGCTCGAAAACTCTTAAAACTTTGCACACAGGTCAGGACCCGCGGCCATCAGGGCCGGGCTGAAGCTGGTACCCGGGCGTGGCAGGGGGGCTCAACAGCGCCCCCTTGAACAGGGTCCGAAAACTTGGTCCATAAATCAAACACGCTTGCATATAATAATATGAAACTCGGTACACATATAGATCTCATCGGGCCAAACAACTTTCGTACTTTTACTTTTTACGCCAGCCAAACAGGAAGTCGGCTATTATGGGTTGTTTGGAAAACGCATGCTGTGGAATTTGATGTACTCCTCCTAGGAAATTCATCCATTCGCCTCAAAACTCGGTGTGCATGAAGTCAAGACATTGAGGATGATAAATTGCGGACGGATTTTTGATATCTCGAACGGTTTGGCCGAGGCGAGGAAACGAATTTATGGCGAATAATGGGACACAGGAAGTGTGTTATAACTTCTGCATACATTAACTGATCTTGATTAAACTTCAGCAGTGTGTTCGTGGTCAGAGGCCGATCACATTGATGTGACTATTGTGAGTCAAAGTTATAGCGCCACCAACTGGCAGCAGGAAGTGTGTCACTTTCAAAATGCTTTGAAATCACCCTCTTATTTTTACCCGATTTGCTTCAAACTTTATGTGTATAATGTAAACACACGGCAGATGTAGACCTGTGAAAGGATTTTTGATATCTTTAATACTGTTGCCATGGCAACGCATCAAACATCAATATTCTTTTTTGATGCTTTTGAGACTCTTAGCATGCTTGAAATTGCATGAAACTCGACAGACACATTACATTTATTACCTAGTAGACATGTGCAAAGTTTCAGAAACGGGCGTGGTGAGGGGCTCAGTAGCGCCACCTTTAGTCATAAGTGGGGGGGTTAGTTTTATCAACAGCAACAAAACTTGGTATGTGTATTGTTCTCATCAAGACGGACAACTTTCTAATTTACATTAACCATCTCCGACCATCAGGAATAGAGATATTTTGGTTTGAATGTGGATTTTCTGAATAATTTTCTCTCCCTCTCTCTGTGTCTGTGTGTGTGTGAGGGGAGGGGGGGGGGGGATTTGACTATTGCTTTTACATTGTTAATCAAGGTTTCAGGGGCTTTTGGGGTCCTTAACGTGCTCAAAAACTCTTGAAACTTTGCACACAGGTCAGAACCCACGGCCATCAGGGCCGGGCTGAAGCTGGTACCCGGGCGTGGCTGGGGGGCTCAACAGCGCCCCCTTGAACGGGGTTTTAAAACTTGGTCCATATATCAAACACGCTTGCATGAATTAATATGAAACTCGGTACACATATAGATCTCATCGTGCCGAACAACTTTCCCCTGGTCAAGTTTTACGCCAGCCCAACAGGAAGTCGGCTATTATGGGTTGTTTGGAAAACGCTTGCTGTGGAATGTGAAATACTCCTCCTAGAAAATTCACCGTGTCCCCTCCAAACTCGGATTTTTGATATCTCGAACGGTTTGGCCGTGGCGAGGAATCGAATTTATGGCGAGAAAAGAGAAACACGAAGTGGAATAACTTCTGCATACATTAACTGATCTTGATGAAACTTCAGCAGTGTGTTCGTGGTAAGAGGCCGATCAGATGGATGTAGCTATTGTGATTCAAAGTTATAGCGCCACCAACTGGCAGCAGGAAGTGTGTCACTTTCAACATGCTTTTGACAAAAGTGGGGGGGTTAGTTTTAACTACAGTAAAAAAAAGTTCATATATTGATCTCATCGACCCGGACAACTTTCTAATTTAAAGTCATTAGCTCTGACCATCAGGAAGTCAGATATTTTGGTCTGAATGTGGATTTTTTTGCAAAATCAGCCTCTGAATTTTTAGCCACCTTTATCTAAGTGGTTTATTTTATTCCCACCAAACTTTTTCAACATGATAAAAATATATTAATGATGCTAAATTGTGAACGGATAATAAATATCTCAAACGGTTTTGCTATGGCGAGGGATTAAAGTATTGTCTAAAAAGCTAACACTCAAAGGGTCATATATTCTAAAAATGTAATTATACACCATTTATTACTATATAAAAGTATACAAATATCAGAACTTAACTCATTTTATTCTTTTTTTTTCAATTTAAGAATGAAGTTTAAGTTTAAAAACTGCCAGAATGGTTGTTTAGTCTAAACAATAAATAAATAAAGTCAAACATAGTGCTATACTGCCCTCTTGTGTTCAAAATCAGGTAGGCCTATTATATCTATATAAAAATATACTAGGTATGTGACGGTGGGAATATTTTACCACCGGTTAACTGACGTGTGACACCGCTGGGGGCTTTTTAATCGCTAACTTAAAAACGAAAGTAAAATATGTTCGTCCGCACGGACATTGATAATGGTGCGGAGCAGAGCGAGCGTTTTCAATAAATTTCTATGGAAGGAGGAATGACCTAAAAAACGTTGACTCTGTTCTGCTCGTTCCTCGCTGAGGACGCGCACCATTATGAATGCCTGTGCAGCCGTGAGCATTTTAGTTTCATTTTCTAGGCGGATTGCTTAAATGTATTTTAAAAAAGCACAATGTTGTGTTTTTTGCTACTGTACAAAAATATAAGTTAACACTTTGCAGTTTGAATGATGTTCTGAACAAAATGACAGTATGTTTTTATGTGTCCACTGTTCAATCGCGCCCTCGTTTTAGTGATTCCATTTTTTCATTTAAGTTTTTTCATTGTTCTAATCAGGTCAGGCAAGTAAAATTACCTGTGTCTTATCCCTTACATTTTAATATAATATATATACACTACTGTTTGGCGTCAGTAAGATTTTTAAGCGAAGTTTCTTCTGCTCACCAAGGCTGCATTCATTTGATTAAAAATACGAACAAAAACAGTAATATTGTAAAATAGTATTCCAATTTAAAACAGCTGCTTTCTATTTTAATATATTTTAAACTGTTATTTATTCCTGTGATCAAAGCTGAGTTTTCAGCATCATTACTCCAGTCGTCACTGTCACATGATCCTTCAGAAATTATTCTAATATGATGATTGATGCTCAAGAAACATTCATTATTATTTTAAATGTCGAAAACAGTTGTGTACAGTCTTTGATGAATAGAAAGTTCAAAAGAACAGCATTTATCTGAAATCTAAAGCTTTTGTAACATTAAACACTACCGTTCAGAAGTTTGGGGTCAGTAATAATTTAAATTAAAATTTTGGGGGAAAGAAATAAAATAAATCAATACTTTTATTCATCGAGAATGAGTTAAACTGATCAAAAGTTACAGTACAGACATTTATAATGTTAAAAAAAAATTATATTTGAAATAAATGCTGTTCTTTTGAACTTTACATTCATCAACGCATTTTGAAAAAAAATCTGTACACAACTGTTTTCAACATTGAAAATAATAATTAATATTTATTGACCATCAATCATCATATTAGAATGATTTCTGAAGGATCATGTGACACTGAAGACGGGAGTAATGATGCTGAAAACTCAGCTTTGATCACATAAATTAATTACAGTGTAAAATATTTTAAAATGGAAAACAGCTGTTTTAAATTGGAATAATATTTCACAATATTACTGTTTTTGTTTGTATTTTTAATCAAATAAATGCAGCCTTAGTGAGCAGAAGAGACTTCTCCTAAAAACATAAAAAATCTTCCTGACCCCAAACTTCTGAACGGTGTGTGTATATATATATATATATATATATATATATATATATATATATGTTTGTATAATATATATATATATATATATATATATATATATATATATATATATATATATATATATATATATATATATATATATATATATAAATATAGCTGCGAGCAGCGATGGAGGGCGGCCAAAGTCGGCGGTACCGCCACCCCACCGCCACTTTAGGTAACTAAAGGCACCGGGGTTGCGGTGCCACCGGCTTGGGCCCGTAATCGCTGCTCGCAGCTATATTTATTATTATTATTATTATTTTGTCAACCTTTCGGGCACTTTTGGGGCTCTTAACATGCTCGAAAACTCTTGAAATTTTGCACACACGTCAGAACCCGCGGCCATCAGGGCCGGACTGAAGCTGGTACCCGGGCGTGGCAGGGGGGCTCGACAGCGCCCCCTGGAACGGGATCCGAACACGTGTCCATAAATCAAACACGCTTGCATATAATAATATGAAACTCGGTACACATATAGATCTCATCCGGCCGAACAACTTTCGTGCTCTAAGTTTTACGCCAGCCAAACAGGAAGTTGGCTATTTAGCGTTGTTTGGAAACGCATGCTGTGGAATTTAATGTACTCCTCCTAGGGAATTCATCGATTCGCCTCCAAACTCGGTGTGCATGAAGTCAAGACATTGAGGATGCTAAATTGCGGACGGAATTTTGATATCTCGAACGGTTTGGCCGTGGCGATGAAACGAATTTATGGCGAAAAAATGAAACAGGAAGTGTGTTATAACTTCTGCATACATTAACTGATCTTGATGAAACTTCAGCAGTGTGTTCGTTGTAAGAGGCCGATCGCACAGATGTGACTATTGTGAGTCAAAGTTATAGCGCCACCAACAGGCAGCAGGAAGTACATCACTTTCAAAATGCTTTGAAATCAGTGTCTTATTTTTACCCGATTTGCTTCAAACTTTATGTGTACAATGTAGACACACGGCAGATGTAAACCTGTGAAAGGATTATTGATATCTTAGATACTGTTGCCGTGGCAACGCATCAAACTTTAATATTCTTTTTTGATGCTTTTGAGACTCTTAACATACTTGAAATTGCATGAAACTCAACAGACACATCACATTTATTAGCCAGTAGACATGTGCAAAGTTTCAGAAACGGGGGTGGTGGAATGGCTCAGTAGCGCCACCTTTAGTCAAAAATGGGGGTTTAGTTTTTCCTAGAATCACAAAACTTGGTATGTGTATTGTTCTCATCAAGACGGACAACTTTCTAATTTACATGAACCATCTCCGACCAACAGGAAGAGAGATATTTTGGTTTGAATGTGGATTTTCTGAAGAATTTTCTCTCCCTCTCTCTGTGTCTGTGTGTGTGTGAGGGGAGGGGGGGATTTGACTATTGCTTTTATATTGTTAATCAAGGTTTCAGGGGCTTTTGGGGTCCTTAACGTGCTCAAAAACTCTTGAAACTTTGCACACAGGTCAGAACCCCCGGCCATCAGGGCCGGGCTGAAGCTGGTACCCGGGCGTGGCAGGGAGGCTCAACAGCGCCCCCTTGAACGGGGTTCTAAAACTTGATCCATATATCAAACACGCTCGCATGAATTAATATGAAACTCGGTACACATATAGATCTCATCGGGCCGAACAACTTTACCCCGGTCAAGTTTTACGCCAGCCCAACAGGAAGTCGGCTATTATGGGTTGTTTGGAAAACGCTTGCTGTGGAATGTGAAATACTCCTCCTAGAAAATTCACCGTGTCCCCTTCAAACTCGGTGTGCATGTAGTCAAGACTTTGAGGATGCTAAATTGCGGACGGATTTTTGATCTCTCGAACGGTTTGGCTGTGGCGAGGAATCGAATTTATGGCGAGAAAAGAGAAACACGGAAGTGGAATAACTTCTGCATACATTAACTGATCTTGATGAAACTTCAGCAGTGTGTTCGTGGTAAGAGGCCGATCAGATGGATGTAGCTATTGTGAGTCAAAGTTATAGCGCCACCAACTGGCTGCAGGAAGTGTGTCACTTTCAACATGCTTTTGACAAAAGTGGGGGGGTTACTTTTAACTACAGTAAAGAAAAAATTGTTTCTATATTGATCTCATCAAGCCGGACAACTTTCTAATTTACATTCAATAGCTCTGGCCATCAGGAAGTCAGATATTTTGGTCTGAATGTGAATTTTTTTGCAAAATCAGCCTCTGAATTTTTAGCCACTCCTCTTAAACTATTTATTTTATTCGTACCAAACTTTTTCAACATGATGAAACTACATTAAATATGCTAAATTGTGAATGGATAATAAATATCTCAAACGGTTTTGCTATGGCGAGGGATTAAAGTAAAAATCTTCTAAAAATGTAATTATATACCATTTATTTCTATATAAAAGTATACAAATATCACAACTAAACCCATTTTATTCTGTTTTTGCAATTCAAGAAGAATGAAAAAGTTAAAAACAGGCTATTTAGTGCTATTTGGTTCAACAAAAAAGCAAACATAGGGCTATACTGCCCTCTTGTGTCCAAAAGGACATCAAAATAGTATATAAAACTTTTTACCAGGTAGGCCAATATTGTATTTAAATATACATTTATTAGGTATGTGTCTGAGGATATTTTCCCACCGGTTAATCGACGTGTGACACGAGTGGGTGCTTTTAAATCGCTAATATAATAGTGAAAGAAAAATAATGATAATGTTGCACACATAAATCACACACATGTGGGAAAGAATGATGCTTTTAAACAACACTAAACCGCCATTAGGTGTCGCCAGGCATCCATCTTAATAAGCGAGTCATTGATTCATTCGTTCAAACGATTCGTTCGAATGAGTCGATCATGATTAAGACAGATGTTTATGGATTGATCATTCAATCTTTGAGTCAACTGATTCGTTAAAAATGCTGAATCGTTCAGTTATGAGAAAACACGTGATGCGTGATGGTTCTGCCGTGATATTTGTTTAACTATTTTCGCTGCTGAAACAGAACAAAAACAGTCAACATTGCATCTAAAATGTAAGTGACTTAATTGTAACTGTTTATTAACCTGTTGTATGAAATCTAGGGGTGGGAGAAAAAATTGATTCTTAGATGCATCGCGATGCGGACGTGGACGATTCTGAATCGATTCACAAATGTCAAAAAATCGATTCTCTGAAAAAATATTTTTCTAATAACGTAATATTGACGGAAGGCAAAAGGCGGAACTCTAAGCGGACGTGCGTGCAGTCTGTGGCGCGCACATAACAGAGAAGTTTCTTCTGCTCACCAAGGCTGCATTTATTTGATTAAAAATACAAACAAAAACAGTAATATTGTAAAATAGTATTCCAAATTAAAACAGCTGCTTTCTATTTTAATATATTTTAAACTGTTATTTATTCCTGTGATCAAAGCTGAGTTTTCAGCATCATTACTCCAGTCGTCACTGTCACATGATCCTTTAGAAATTATTCTAATATGATGATTGATACTCAAGAAACATTCATTATTATTTTAAATGTCGAAAACAGTTGTGTACAGTCTTTGATGAATAGAAAGTTCAAAAGAACAGCATTTATCTGAAATCTAAAGCTTTTGTAACGTTAAACACTACCGCTCAAAAGTTTGTGGTTAGTAATAATTAAAATTTTATTTTTGGGGGAAAGAAATAAAATAAATCAGTACTTTTATTTATGAAGGATGAGTTAAACTGATCAACAGTTACAGTAAAGACATTTATAATGTTAAAAATATATATATTTGAAATATATGCTGTTCTTTTGAACTTTACATTCATCAAAGCATTTTGAAAAAAAAAAAAATCTGTACACAACTGTTTTCAACATTGAAAATAATAATGAATATTTATTGAGCATCAATCATCATATTAGTATGATTTCTGAAGGATCATGTGACACTGAAGACTGGAGTAATGATGCTGAAAACTCAACTTTGATCACAGAAATGAATTACTATGTAAAATATTTTAAAATTGAAAACAGCTGTTTTAAATTGGAATAATATTTCACAATATTACTGTTTTTGTTTGTATTTTTAATCAATAAATGCAGCCTTGGTGAGCAGAAGAGACTTCTCCTAAAAACATTAAAAATCTTACTGACCCCAAACTTTTGAACAATAATATATATATATATATATATATATATATATATATATATATATATATATATATATATATATATATATATATATATATATATATATATATATATACATACATATATATGTATGTGTGTGTATGTATGTATGTATGTATGTATGTATGTATGTATGTATATATATATATATATATATATATATATATATATATATATATATATATATATATATATATATATATATATATATATATATAAATATAGCTGCGAGCAGCGATGGAGGGCCAAAGCCGGCGGTACCGCCACCCCGGTGCCTTTAGGTAACTAAAGGCACCGGGGTTGCGGTGCCACCGGCTTGGGCCCGTAATCGCTGCTCGCAGCTATATTTATTATTAGGGCCCAAGCCCTGAAGGGGCGAAGGCCCTATTGTTTTCGTTAGGATTATTATTATTATTATTATTATTGTTCTTCAAGGGTTCGGGGGCTTTTGGGGCCTTTAACGTGCTCAAAAACTCATGAAACTTTGCACGCAGGTCAGAACCCGCGGCCATTAGGGCCGGGCTGA